>CM031241.1:98911722-98985503 GCA_018340775.1 Taxus wallichiana var. yunnanensis
TATATGAGGTTTATACGTTAGAGATTAGGGATCTAGAATTAGTGTTTAGGGTTTAGGCTTTAGGGTTCAAGATTTAGTCTTTAGGGTTTAGGGTTTATTATTTTGGTTTAATTGTTTAGTGTTTATAGTTTAGGGTTAAGGGTTGAGGTTAAGTGTTTAGGTCACGAGTTGAGAGTTTAGGGTTTAGTGTTTAGGGCTTAAGATTTAGGGTTTAAGTTTAATGGTTTAGGGTTTATGGTTTACGTTTTAGGTTTTAAGGTTTAAAGTTTAGCATTTAAGGCTCATAGTTCAAGATTTAGGGTTTATGGTTTAGGATTTACCATTTACGGTTTAAGGTTTAGGGTTTATTTAGTTTAGGGCTTTAGATGGTACATGGTTTAGGGTTTAGGGCTCAGGGATCAAGGTGTAGGGTTCAAGGCTTAGGCTTTAGGGTTTATGGTTTAGAGCTTAGGGTTTAGCGTGGCATAGTTCGGGGTTTATGGCTCATTATTCGGTGTTTGGAGTTATAGGTTTAAGGTTTATGGTTAGAGCTCGGGGATCTTGATTTACGGAGTTTACGGGTTAGAGTTTAGAGTTCATCATCATGCACCATATATGAATCAAATTCAACAATAATCCATGGTCTAACATCTAACATCTTACTAAATCAAAACTATAATAATGTTCATAATATAGTCAATAGTGCCCTGATCAAGGTATCAAAAGATGTCAAAGGGAAGTGGGCACTACCCCTCCCCCTTAGACTTGACTTCCTCCTGGAAGTCACTAGAATAGAAGTGGGACCTAAACTCATAGTAAAGTAGCATCCTCCCATGTAGCCATAGTCTCATCATATATGTCCCACTGCACCCAGGACTGGTCAATCTCTCTCGCCTCGAAGGCCTAATGTCTGTGATCTATAATGCGATCGGCTCCACCATCACCCGCCCATGATCCTACACACTGTAATGAGGTCCGATCCAACATGATAAGGATCTACAATATATCTCCTAAGAATCAAACATGAAACACATCATGGTTGGGAGCAATCTAGGTGGAAATGTTAGAGGTAGGCCAAAGGGCCACCATCCTCTAAGATCTCAAAAGGACCAACGAATGTAGGAGCTAACTTAGAAACTTTTCCATAATAGATAAGGCTCTTATGTGACCTAACACGAAGGAACACATTCATCCCCACATCAAAACTACGGTCGGTCCTATGCTGATCTGTGTGCTTCTTATGTCATGTCCTCCCGTGCCTCCTGCCACCTCTACTCCATGCCCGTAATAAAGTTGGTCAAAGAAAAATCCTATCCTCCAACCTGTCCTAACTAAGAGGTGTCATGCACTCTCTACTATAGCTCCATGCTTATAGAACTCTAAAAACTATTATTGTAGGAAAACTCCACCAAGTACAAGTACTCCCATCTTTCTGATGATCCATCCCATACATTCAAGCATGTCCTCTAAAATTATGTCCTCATTTAGTCTTGTCTATCTCGGGTGGTAAGAGGTGTCTACATGCATCCAAAAATCTCGCGGTCACTAATAATCTTCCACGAAGCCTCCAAAAAGAGGTGAGCCATCCTTATAGAACTCTGAAAACTATTATTGTAGGAAAACTCAACCAAGTACAAGTAATCCCATCTTTCCTAATGATCCATCCCATACATTCGAAGCATGTCCTATAAAATTTGATTCACTCATTTAGTCTATCCATCTATCTCAGGGTGATATGTTATGCTGAAATTGATCCTCGTCCCGAGGGAATACTACATGGTAGTCCAAAAATAGGAAGTATACAAAGGATTGCGGTCACAAATAATATTCCACAGAATCCCATACAACTTGACAATCTCATCCAAATAAACATGTGCCACTGTACTAGCTGTATAAGTGGTCTTCATTGGAGAAAAATGAGCCACTTTTGTCAGTTTATCCACCATGACCATGATGGCGTCGTGGTGATATCTCGACATTGGTAGCCCAATAACAAAGTCCATGGAAATGGTGTCCCACTTCCACTCCGGTGTAGCATGAGGAAAGAGAAGGCCAGCTAGATGCTAATGCTCGGCCTTCACTTTCTGTCACTCCAAATATCATGACAAAAACTAAGCCATGTCTCTATGAAGTCCTCTCCAGTGATACAACTGTCTCAAGGTAGTGTACATATTCTTCACCCCAGGATGAGCTAAATAGGCTGCACAATGTGCCTCTATCAAGATTTCCTGCCTCAAGCCTCCATCTATAGGAACATAAATATGGACTTTGTACCTAAGAAGGCCATCTACCTCTAGAGAAAAACCATCAAACTTCCCCTCAAGGGGTCTTTGAGATTCTATCTCTACTCTACCTACAATGTAGAATCTATCGTGAGGAAGCTGTTGTAGAATCTTGCTCTGTAAATTTGTGCTCACTGAGGTGGCCATAACCACATGTCTCTATCTACTAAGGGCGTCTGAAACCACATTCTCCTTTCCCTTCACATGTTCTATCTCCATATCATACTCACAAAGTAACTCCATCCAACACCGCTGATGAGTGTTGAGATTGGGCTACGTGAAGAGGTGGTGAAGACTCGGTGATCTATCCTAAGTGTGAATCTCTGACCAAGAAGGAAGTTTCTCCAATGAAACAAGGTGTGAATAATTGCTGCAAGCTCAAGATCAACAGTCGGATAGTTGAACTCATAATATTTGAGTTTGCGAGACTCAAAAGCAACTACTCTGCCCTCTTGCATCAGTACACCTCCAAGCCCTGCTAAAGAAGCATCCATGCACATGAAAAACTCACCCAGAGGATCTGGCACTGCAAGAATAGGTGTTGTCGTGATACATTCCTTCAGTGTTTTAAAGGAATTTCTCACATTTGTCTGACCAAACAAACTTCTTCCCTTTCTTGAAGAGAAGTAATGGGGTGCGTAATTCGAGAGAAGTCCTAAAAAAATCTCTTGTAATATCTTGCCAATCCCATGAAGCTGCACACTTCTGTCACAGTGGTGGGTGCTGGCCAATCCATAATAACTCTAATATTGGAAGGATCGACTACGATACCTTCCCCAGAAATGATGTGGCCTAGATATTGTACCTCTATCTGAAAGAATGCACACTTCTCCAAGTTCCCATAAAGATGTTGTTCACGAAGACACTAAAGAACCTAGCGAAGGTGCCCCTCATGCTCCTCATTCATATGTGAGTAAATCAAAATGTCATTAAGGAATATGAGCATGAAACAATCTAAGAAATTCCTAAATACCACATTCATCAAACTCATAAACACTGCGGGGCATTCGTCAAGCCAAAAAGCACCACTGTGAACTCATAATGGCCATATCTCATACGGAAGGCGGTCTTATGAATATCTTCCTCCGTAATCCTCAGCTAATGATAGCCTAACTTAAGATCAATCTTAGAGAAAACTATGCCCCCTTCATCCGATCAAACAACTCATCAATGCGCGCGGAAGGGAGTAACGATTCTTAATCATTACTTTATTCAAATTTGTGATGTCAATACACATCCGAAGGATCCATCCTTCTTCTGTACAAAAATCACATTGGTGCACCCCAAGGGGATACACCGATGTCAAATAAATGTAACATTTTAACAATTCATAATGATTATTAGATTTGAATACTTAGAAAACTTTAATAAATAAGAAATGTACTTGAATAACTATTGTTATTAAAATCCTTCATAAAAAATGAAAGAATTAATATTTTTAAAAATTTATATTTATAAAATAAAAATATTCTATCTAATAGTAAATATGTTTACCCAAAAAAATAGTTCACATAACAAAATTACCAAATTTAACATATCACTATTTTCATTTGATATTTTTTTTTTTTCATATTTCATTCTCGTTATAAATCCCTCTTTTCTAGAATTACATGAACAAACAAACTCGATTCAATGCAATCAACCAAAGTAATTTGTTATTTTTGTTAATATGATGGCATTGCTCATCTACCTATGTCTGTGTTTCTTCTTATTACTCTATCACATGTTAATAAGCAAGATTTTTATCTACATTTACACAAAGTAAATGGATCTTTAATGCAAAGACCATCAAACTAGAAGAGTTATTTATTTTATATGTATCTTGTAATGATTTTGAAAAATCATTACGGTTAATAAATCGATGAACATAAACAAGAAATCTATCAACCATTAACTAAAAAGCTAACATTAATGCACTTTTAATTAACTTTTAAAGAATCTCTTCACATAACACACAAAAGAGATGATCCATGACCATGTGAGAGGCAAAAAATCCAAAACGAGCATGGGTGGATCTAATAGATTGGTTCCTTGATGAACATGAATTTAAAAATTGTAGAAGTAACAAGATGTCCATGAGGCCGTAAAAATGACCCTACTTTGGAATTGAATAGGAGCAGGCACATTCAACCCTTGTTCATGTGTGGCATAGTATATTTAACTTTATAAAAAGACATAGTTCATCACTTAGGTCAATGTACATGCCAATACCATAACGAGTTATAATCAATTTTCAAATAGAAAATTTAATTTCAACCTTCTATTGATACATTACATACATAAAATGTACTAAAAATGGTTAATTTTGATCTCTTAATGTGATTATACAATGACAAAGAAAAAAAAAATAATGAAACTTTGAATGAGGAACATGAAACCAAAAAGATTATCTTATTGTTCACTCTGCCTCATAAATCTCCGAGACTCCAAAGGCAACAACTTAATTTTTAAAAGAAGACGAAGAAAGAGATTTTAACTAGAAGGAAATATGTTAGCCAAATACTTGTCAAATGGTGAATAGGAGAAAATCACGCAAAGATATGGGTGGAATAAATACCATAAATCATGTATAACAACTATTAGTTATACATTTATTTATAAAACAAGTAATATTTATATTAAAAATGTATCGCTAATAATATAAATGATTAAAATAGTAAAGCCACTTAAAAATATTTAAACAACCGTATGTGATTATTTTTTAATAATTGTTTAATTTGTTAATTATTATTCTAAAAAAGTAATTTATTTTTTTTACAACTATACATTTCCACTAATTTGGTTTTTTTGTATGAATTATTATTTTTTACATGAGTCTTTTAAATTTAGTTTTTAAATATATGTTATTGATGTATTTAGCATGGTAAGTGGTAGGTATAGTTTATGTTAAATTTCATGTTTTCTAATTTTTAGTATAATATAGTATTTTCAAACTATTTAATGTAGTAATTTTACAATATTTGATAATTATAAATTTACGAGATATTTTTTTAGTAATTTTTTTAGAAATGTGGCATGTCTACATTAATATATTTTTATAATAATTAAATATAAATATTTCAATTTATACTTCATGTGCTAATTACACATAATTTAAATTAGAATTTAAATACTATAGTAATTTATTATTAATATTCTTAATATATGTTATCATTAACATATATATTTTTAGTTTACATTTTTATTTTATTTTTATATAGATTTTTAAAAATATTTTAAAATTGTAGATTTTCAATAATGTGGCATGTCTACAATTCCAATATTTGTGATATTTCATGCTAAAGGGCTAAATATGTGAGTTCTCTACAAATTATTATTACTATTTTTAAATAGTGGAACATGTACAAAACTTAAACCTGAATAAATGAAATTTTCATAGAAATGCCACAAATATTCTACATTTACATCAAATTTTAGGTATTTTGTGGAATAATTGTGGTAAAAAGAGCTTGTTTTTGTCAGTAGTGACTATCCATAGATCATTGGTTAATTAAAGTCAATTTTAAGCAACTATGAGTCTCCCAATAACTCATTCTTACGTTAAAGATTTTTTTCTCATGCTATGGTTGTTTTAGTTCCAAATTTAGTTTGAGTCAATTTAGCATTTACACGTCATAATTTTTATTTTTAGTGGACTCTATATTGGCTCAAATGCCTAGTCCCACCAGGAACAATTTGTATCCATTCTTAACAAAAAGTCAATGCTTAATTCAACCATAAGGACTTCAAGTGAAATTTTGTTCCTAAACCATTATCACATATACTATTTTTTTCATCTCGTTTACATTGTTTCTTAGGTCTCTTATTGGCGTCACTTTAACAAAAAGAGTTACGAAAGTACTTGTCTAACATTTTTAAGAAGTACATGATTGGAAGTATTACAACTTCACACAACCCACAAGTGATTTGTTTCAGGATAAGATCCCATGTTTCCACATTTCACGATTCCACATGTGAAGTTTCTTTTATTCTTAATGTCATAAAAAGGCATAACAAGTGATTACGGGACCAAGTGTTCAGTTTTTTGGTTTCTCTTAAGTCAACATCTTTTAAATCAATTTCGTTTGCAAAAGAGTTACTTATAATTTTCTACCCATAAGTTAACCTCCTAATCAACTAAGGTTTAGTTTGATTCCAATATGCACTTAGGGCTCTACACCCTATTATAGATCATATTAAGGTGTGAAAACATATTTACCCCATAAATCCTCCGTAAAATATCACATCATTATATTGTCACTAGTCAAGGTAACACATTTAGCTGTGATGGACTAAAGAGATCATTAACAAGAGTTAAAGTCACAGTATAATTATTTCACTAGCTCCATTTGTGTCATCTAGATCCCACAAGGAATTAATTTGATGATGAAGGTAATTTCTAGATATAACTTTGTAAGACTTGGTAGTCCACTAGGATACTAAGGAAGTGTTAGTTCTACTTACTCCAAAAATTTGACCATGTCATTCCTAACCATCGTTCACGACGATGACGCTAAGCATACCAGCTATGACGATAACACAAACTTGGGCTCTTATTTATTTAAGCTAGAAGGTGTTATTAATCATAAATAATTAAGTTCATTCTAAGGTTTTAGTTTCTTTTGCTAAGAAGGATCATGCGAGAAGGGTAGATATGCACAAGTTTTAAACTAAGGTTAACTGTTATATTTAGGTTTTCTTTCTATATTTTCTAGTTAAATAACACAACACTCTAGAGACTCCATCATAAATTTCACAACGAGAATGCACTATAAGAGGTTAAATTCAATTTCACTTAACACAATATCCAACTTTTACAATACAAAACTTGGAATCAAAATAACACCCATATTTAGATGAACATTTCCCTTAAACACTAGCATCTTAAAAAATGTTACAAAAATTCACTAATAAACCCTTTAATACTTCATAAAATGTTGAAAAATCCTCTACCATTTCACTTAGAAAATATATCCAACCCCCTTTTCTTTAACCATGCGTAAATCAATCAAAATACACCGATACTTGAATGCACATTTCCCAAAGCACCCCTATAACTAGCATCTCATACATATTGTAAAATTTTGGAAAATAACTTTACTATAACATAACAATATATATTATATATATATATATATATATATATATATATATATATATATTATAGTAATACACAATAAATTATAACCACACCTTTTTGCCACCTTACTTGCATCCTGCAAAACCATGTGAGCATGAAATCAACGATAATGCACCCACCTAAATCTAGCATAATTAACATTATTGGTTTTCCATTTACATGATCATAAAAATACACATGCAACAAGAGAGGGTTAGGGGCATATAATCATTTCATTTCATTTCATTCCTTAACTAAGGGAGGAGAGAGAAAGAGATAGGGAAGAGAGAGAAGAGAGAGAAACATTATTTTGCCAAAAGTCAAAATTTCACACAAGTCACAAGATAGAGTTTCAAACAGTTATTTACAAGTGTTAATAAGTTTCCATGATGGTTTGCTAACTTGACTAGGGTCCTACAACTTTCTTTTTACATTTTCTTGCTAGTTGCAAAAATGTCTCATTTTGGCTTGGAGGCTAAGAAAGTGCATTCAAAAATTATCTTCCAATAAGAAAATTCACAATAGGAGAATTCTTACATGTCCACCTATATACCAAGAATCCACAGGGACTGACATAATCTAGAACTAACGAACGGTGTATAATTGGTGGATGGTTTTTCGGAGCCACCGGTCATGATCGGTCAAGTTGCATAACAACAACCAATTTTAGCTCGAGGGATAAGAAAACCTCAACCAAAACTACCCTTCGATAGATGAACATGCAACAGAAAATTTCCTACATGTTCTCTTATATATGGAGAATTCACCAGAGTCAATGAAACCGTGAACTGGAAAACGAATTATAAATGGTAATGAGTTTTCTAGAGCCACCGGTCGTAGTTGAGCTAGTTTGACCTAGTCAAATAGTGACCCAAGGCCTACAAAATGCCTTCACCAAACTATCTAGAAGAGTGTTTTTCCCCAAACTGAAGGTTACAAGTAATTTTCTAGTAAAATACTAGAGGTTTGTGAAGGTGGATAGGCATTTCGTTGCTTAGGGTTCAAATGGTGGCTCGAATGAAAGCCAACTTTTCAGTTTTAGAAGCTTCCTAAAATTATGAAATGAAGTGATAGGGATCCTAAAGGAGTGGCAAAGAGAGCGTAAATGGTTAAAAAAGTTCTATCTAATGCTTGACATGACTCTCTACATAAAAAGGAACACATACGATGCTTGACATCTCTTTTACGGGCTCAAAGTGTTGTTTTGCAAGTCTCTAAAAATTGTGTTTTTCTAACTTTGTAAGGTAGATAGAAATGGTTGTTTTAGTTAACTCATCTAGATCTCTCTAAAACCAATGGACATGAGCACCAAATCTTGATACCCTAGATAACAATGTATAAATTTGTGGTATCAACACGGATGTCGATCAAATTACAAGTTAGTCATGTAAATCATAAGGAGGATTTTTATTGTTTCACGCTAAAAGTCTGGTTACAAAGTGTTCTGATAGTGTCTAAACAAGGGGTTTAAGTTTATGCTTCAATACAAGTTTTATTTGGGTTACATAAGTTCCAGATGACATTTTATTGTTTTTGTAAAACAAGTTTATATAAAAATAATCGAATGTGAGATACTCCAAGGTTTTAAATTTATTTCGTTGCAAATGAAAAACTAAAGTACGAGAATTATGAAGGACAAGGTGAGATGAACCATGCTTGTTTGAGCTAGCAAGTTGCCAAAGAATAAAAAGGTGTGTGGTTTGTAGTTGTCCAAGCATTTATTTAAACGGTTTTAGGCATCCACCATTCCACCATTGCATTTTATTCAAATATTATGCTAGAGGTGTATCAAGAAGACTTTCTGACAGTAGTTTTCTCATCACCATCTTATACTTTCTCGGCCACTTATTTCATAATCACAATCACCATCTCAGGTTTCTTTCATCAAATGGAATAGGGTATACACCCACTGTTGTGGAGCTATAAAATATTCTTTTTCCATTATCCTTTCATTGAAGATAATATTCTATTTGAGAGCTCTTATTTTCACACACTGAGTGTATAGTTGTGGTGGCAAAGGTGAACTAATTAGTTTCATCTACAGTCATTTTGTGGTTAGGTTATTAACAATTACAACATTGCACAAACATGACCTTTCCATTATGCTTTGATGGGTGTGCATACCCTGAATCGAGGCTCCCATTTGGCATTCTAACCTTTCTGCAAACATGGAAACTTCCTTCAGGAATTTGGTCAAACAACTCAAAGTAACACATCTAATCATTTTACATTTGGAATATATAGCTACCATGGTATATACAGCCATGTCTATCTTGGGAATTTATGACTACAACATCGATTAAATACAAATCCTGCTCGATGGATGTCCATTCCTTGTTCCAAATCCTCCATTTTGGCATAGGGTGGAGGATGGTGGCAAAGGCTGTGAAGCCCGGCTTTGCATTTCTTGAAAGGTTCCATGATATTTTTAACAAACCAATTTTGTACATATTCTACCATCATTGAATCCATCAGGCCACGATGCGGGCAATTTAGTCAAACATTTCACATGTCAAGCACATGATTCCACAATTACATACATATCTACTGGAGCACTTGCAACTACAACATCTGACAAAATTCCTCTATCTTTTATGCTTTGGTAGATATCCATACCATGTTCCAGAACTCATATTTTGGCATAAGATGGGAGGGAAAATGTAAACTAATCACGTTGGACATGTTGGTACCCAAAATTAGTCTCCTTTAAAGGCCAAACAACATCATGGATTCAACAAGACACTCGAGAGGTAGATAGATGATTGCATGTGTCATTTTGCATCCGGGAAACAATCTATCTCGATCTTTTATCACTCATTCTTTGAAAAGGAGTGGGTAGCACCTTAAAAGGATGTGATCGATCCTAACTATTTTAGGTTATCCCTTTCAACCAAGGTAAGAGAACCTATTTGTAGCATGTTGTTTGTGGAGGAGATGGATTTGAAGAACACTGGTAAGTCCTTCTTTTGCATAGATTTAATACGAGAAGACGTTGGAGAAAATATGATCAATGCAACCAAATCTAACTCTTACGAGTTGTCACTCTAGATAGTGGAGATATTTTCTAGGCAAGGTTCAGGCTACTAAAGACATTTGAAATCTTCATTGTTTCTGCATGCTTTGGTAATAGAGATTATGCATTTGTATGCACAAAGGAAAAACAGGGTAGTATAGGTAGGATTAGTTGTTTTTAAATGAATTTTTGGTGGGAGGTGAGGTAGGGTGAACTTGATTCTCCAAATCCTTAAGAAATCTCACAAAATGGAAGGTTAGACCAACAGAATGCCACAGAATAGCTAAAATGTTTCTTTAACCAGAATATGTGCTTCAATGGAGGCCCAAATCAACACTTTTTCACACAACCTATGAGATTCTAACACGAAGGCTTGAGTTAGAGAACCCAACAAAGCATCAAATCTAAGCCAAATCACGCCTAAGGTACACCCAGAGGCTTACAGACAATCTCTATCAAACAGATGAAAGAAAAGTGAGTTTAAATCGTTTATTTCACTTCCAGTGAAAGCTCTCCTGAAAGATGAAATCACAAATGCCACTAAACTATCACAAGGATTGAGACCTGTGTGGTTGAATTAGGTTTTAACACAAGATTGCAAAAAAAACAAGAAAAACTAATCGCATACATTCAGAGATGAAACAGACACATTTTGCTTAAGACAACACAGAATAACTCGAATTTGATTAAATTTATCAGCAAGGTAAAGTTTCTAGAACAATCTCAGATCTTGTCAATGGTTGTACACTCACAACCACCTTGACATGATAAAATTTAATACAAAAGAGATAACCAGGTTTCTCAGATGACTTCTCAAAAAAAAGGCTTTGTCAAATTTTCCTCTTGGGAATTTTCTTCGACCTCTAACACTCCAATCATTTGCACGAAATATTTGTGTTATTTATAAAATTTTACAACAAATCTTTCCCCCTGAAAATCCAGACATTGAGTGCACCAGTGCTTTCCATAATCACGATCACGATTTCTAGGATCCGATCTCCAAAAATCCGCTAGACACTTGAGGGGGCAGATCTCACCGAATACCTCCCGCATTTAACTCCTTCCTCTGGTAGATCACTCTATCTTCAATTTACCAACCACTTTCACCCCTAATCTGTCAAATCTTTCTCCTTGCATGCTCAAGAGAAGAAAAATGGAAAATTCGATCGAGCTTGATAGTCAGACAATTTTAATGGTGAAAGACGTCTTCCAGATCTCCCCACCAAACTCAGATATCAACATTAACTCCCTTCTCTGCCTGGTGTGTAGAAAAAACCAAGAAATCATGAAGACTTGCACTTCAAGATGTGTTTCATAAAAATGGGGGCGGAAATAAGATTTTCAAACTCTCGATTGCCATTGATCTTTATTATGAATTTGGGTCGTCCACGTGGAAGATTAAAACCTTGAAAATAAACTCGGGGGTTCCCTCTCGACTTTTTACATCTTTTGGAAAAAATGGAAAAATTTCACATTTTGTTCTACACCTCCGCCCTCGAGAAATGATCCTAACACATGTCTTGAGGTGGATCCCAAAGTAACCATGGCCAAATTCTACCATTTCACCTCTTTTCTGGAAAAAGGAAAATTTTCAAAGTTTTCCCCATAGCTTTTCCCTTAAGAAATGTTTCTGACACATGTCCCAATGTGGGTCCCAATGGAACCGCGCTTTCCTTTTTACTTTTAACTCTTTTCTCTCTAAAGGAAAATTTTCCAAATTTCCTCTAAGGCCCGCACCTCCACCGTTGACTGGGGCAAGCCTTGACCTTTCCTTTGTCGAGCTTACGGGCCATTATGATGTTTTGATCCCTTGAAGCATAAGAGGTAAAAATTCTAAGCTACCCCCGATGGTCCACTTCCCCACTCCTTTTGACTTGTAAAATTGCCACGTGTCACTATGGCGCACCTTGAGATCGTCCCCAAAAATTAAACCTTGAATGAGCGTGGGCTCGCCACGTGTCCTCTTAACACTTCTTCAAAACCTTAAGGCTTCAAAATTATTTGGCAGGGCACGCTTCCATTTTAGAATTTTACTCCATTTTTCCAAGAGGTAAAACATCCAACTTGCCTCCGAAGTCCCGCATCTCTACCTTTAACTTTGGCAGTGTCCTTTTGTGGGGTCGAGTAAGACTTTTTCCCCCACTTAAATTTTTCTTTAATCAAATCTTGGTGGGGCCACGGGGTGAGTTTAAACTTTTTGCCAAAGTAGCCAAAAAGAACAAGTTCAAAAATAAACCCGCTTGCACCCCATCCAATTGGAAGAAGCCACGTAAGCACCAAAAGAACCAATCGATTTAAGTGAGGCTACGAGACCAAATTTTCCTTTTTGCCAAAAGAAAAAAAGAAATAAGTTAAAGCATTCATCTGCCTCACCCCGAACAAATCAAAGGAAGCCACATGACCATTGAACACTAAGGAAAAACTTTGAATGGAAAAAGACACCCGTCAGACTGTCAAAACATAGAAATTCACCATTCATGCTCAGACCCGATTTTTTTGCTAAGGATGAAAACTTTTTTGAAACAAAACTATGTGGATCATGGTTCTGAGCATCTTTCAACCATGGATTTGGATTTTCAAAGGCATACAAATATAAATTTATCATTTTCGAGCTTCCATGGTTGAGAAAAATAGGAAAAATGGCAAAGCCCATGGAGTTTGAAGAAATTAGGGCAAAAACAGGATAAACTCGAGAGATTTCTTCAAGGAGGAACATGACAATGGATTTTGCAAACAACTCGAGGCATTCAAATGGAGGTAAAATCTTTCAAAGCATCCACATCAAGAAATAAAATGTTTCACAATACACAAATCAGAGGAAAATTAGGGTAGAAATGTGAGAGAGTCAATACGAGCACCAACATCGGCTCCGACTCGAGGATGGGCACTCCTTGCGAGTGCCACAAGAACAGAGGTATACCAAGTGCCAAAATATATCCATTGGGTAATGGAGTCAACTTGCAGAGTAGAGACATAGAGCCATCTCCCAAAAATGAAATAGAGAAACCAGCAAAAATAGGTCACCAAGGACTAGAACAAGCAAAACACAAAAGATATGAAATAAACAACAAACTATACATTGTACAGGAGATTTTTGCTTTGATTCAGGGGAATCAATCCAATAAATGCTTCAAATTCCTGTCATTAACAGGAAACACAAACAATTCACCATCCAAATCCTTCAGAATAAGGTATGTTCACCAATTCTTATATCAATGGAGTAAGGGCCCATCCATAATGAGTCAAATTTTCCATGTTTGCCCTTATCTTCATGTCTTCTATCCCATAAAGCAGCATAAGATCTCAAAAATTGAAAGCTCTAGGAGTGACCTTCTTGTCAAATAAATTCTTCATTTTTCTCTCGAACTTTACATGCCTCTGGTGGGATGCCCTCCTCTCTTCATCAAGCTCAACAATCTGGTTAATGTGAGCATCATAACGACTTACCTCTTGATCTTCCAGTTGTTGCATAAACTGATATGAAGATAGTTACATATGAAGGGGTAGCAGAGCCTGATTCCCATATACCAATTCAAATGGAATATTTCAAGTGACCCTCTTAATAGTGATCCTATCTGCTCAAACAACAAACCTCAACTATTCACCAAACTTTCTCTTGTTACTCGATCTAATGTTCTTCTCGATAATCTTGAAAAATTTTTTACTTGGACTCAGCTTGTCCATTTCCTTGGGGATTGTAATTAGAGGCATATGTCAAGTTAATCCCATAATCTTTGCACATTGCCACCAAAGGTTTAGCTCTAAAGCTCATGGCATTATCAGCAACAATCTTGACTGGCTCCCCAAACCTGAAAATGATATGATTCAATAGAAAACCCATGACAATTTGGTGTGTTGCTCTCTTGGTGGGGATTTCCTCCACCCACTTAGTGAAATAATCAGTGGCTACAAGAATCCACTTATGGTCAGCACTTAAAGGGTCTGAAATCTCACCAATGAAATTTGTTACCCACTACTTGAATGGAGCTTCAATTGATATAGGATGCAAAGGAAGGGAGGCTGAAGCTTTCAGTCTTCTAGAGAAGCACTCATAACTCTTACATCTTCTAACCAAAAAGGTTGCATCCTTGAAGAGAGTTTGCCACCAATAACCAGCCCTCAGGATCTTTTGTGTTGTGACTCTTACAATAAAATGCCCCCCATAAACTCCTCCATGGAGATCAACAATTATCTTGGGGGCTTCATCTTCAGTAATGCATCTTAAGAGGACTCCCTCTGGGTTATTCCAAGCTAACCCATAATCAATGATAACATATTTATGGCAAGCCAACTTAAGAGCTCTTTTCTGGTTCTTACTTGAAATACTCATGGAAGTAAAAATGTCTCGAGATAGAAAATTACATCCTTGTACCACTCAGAATTATCAACCTTTGCAAAAACACCTACCCTTTCTTCTTCTACCTCATTTACCTCAATATTTTGCAAGTTTCTCTCAGCCATAAGCTTAGCCAAGCCCAAACCTCTTACCAACTTGGTGGTTTGGATATCCATATCATATTCTTGCAACTTGTTCACCCACCTGCATCTTTTGCTTGAGACTTCCATCTCTAACAAGATGTCCTTCACCATGGTGTGGGGAACATAAGCAACCACTTTAGAACTTAGAATGTAAGGTATAAAAACCTTTGTTGCTTTTACCAAGGAAAATGCTTGCTTTTCCATGATAGTGTACTTCATCTCAGCCCCCTACAAGGCCTTACTGAAAAAGGCAATTGGCCTCTCAGCCCCTTCATCATCCTTCTCAGTAGGAAAAAAGCAATAGTGTTCTCTGAAGCAAAGGAAAATAGCTAGAAAGGCTTCTTATAGTTTGGAGCTGCCAAAACAAGGGCATGCTTTAATGCCTCCTTGATCCCATTGAAAGCTTAGATGGCATCCTCCTCCCATTTGATGACCTGGTCTTTCTTCAGCATGGAAGTGATTGGAATGGTCAACTTAGCAAAGTTTGATATGAATCTTCTAATGAAGTTTATCTTCCCAAAGAAGGACTGAATTCCTTTCTTGGTTCTTGGGATTGGGACCTTGTTGATGGCCTCTACTCTTTCTGGATCAATCATCACTCCTTGTGACACAATGTGACCAAGCAACTTTGCCTTTTGCACTCCAAAATGGCATTTCTTTGGGTTGAGTGAGATGCCATATTCTCTACATCTTATCAACATCTTCTCCAAGTGCAACAAGTGGTCACTTCTCTTTCTAGAAAACACAGTCACATCATCCTGGTAGACAACAATAAACTCATTGATGTAACCAGCAAAAGCAACATCCATTTCTCTTTGAAAGGTGGCTCCAACATTCATCAAACCAAAGGGCATCCTGACATACACATATGTTCCCCAAGGAGTAGTAAAGGTTGTCTTGATCCTTTTTGATTCCTTCACCACAACTTGGTTATAACTAGAGAAACCATCCAAGGTGGAAAGCAACTCAGAACCAGTCACTAATTGCAGCATGTTCTCCATATTTGGTAAAGGATAATTATCCTTCATTGATGCTCTGTTTAGATTCTTGAAATCCACACACACCTGATGTCACCATTCTTCTTTCTCACTAGTACTAGGTTTGCAACTAAAGATGAATATCTAGTGGGCTGAATAATCCCTCCATCTCTCAGCTTCTTCATTTCCTCTTGCATCTTGAGAGATAAGAGTGGGTTGATTGGCATATGTTTCTACCTAAATGGCTTTGCATTAGACTCCAAGGGAATCTCATGTTGAAATAGATCCTCTCTGTAAGATTTTAGTTTTGAATAGGTCTAAGCCATGCAATCTTGGTATTTTTTCAACAATTGGATGTATGACTGCTTTCCTCCTTTCTGGGATTGCTTCCTAACCAAATTTTCCTTGGCCTCTCCTTTGTGCCAAGATCATGTTCTTTAATATCACTTGAGGCTGTCATGCATCTGTTAACAATGCGATCAGCATTATCAAAATTGGACTCAAGAGCAACCAGCCCTCTAGGAATGGTATTAGTCTTTAGTTGGATGATGTCCTTGCCAAACAAGGTTTCCTTTCTCTCCATTGTACATACCATTGGCTCCAAATCAATGCACTGATATGCAAACTCTCCCTTGTTTTCTAGAAATCTTTTGATCTAAGTATCATCATCAAAAAAATCCAGGTGTTTAATGTTTTCAGGGATAGAAGGTCTTGTCAATACCTCAACCTCATACTCACAATATGGGGACACTGTACAATTGTCAAAATGAGACCCCAATACTGCAAGCTTGTCTGCCAATTCATTGAATTTCCTATCATGATGCACAATGTTGAATGAATCAAACATCTCAATGAAATCCCAAACTGCATGCTTGTACTATTTCATTCACTGATTCTTTGTGGCATACAGTTTTCTGACTTTTTTACAATTAATTCTAAGTCTCCTTTGATAATGATGTCCTTGACACCATATTTCCAAGAAATTCTTAAACCTAACAAAAGTGCCTCATACACAACAATGTTGTTGGTGCACTCAAAATTTTGTTTGAAGGAAAAAACAAATTTTTCCTAACCTGGAGAAAGTAGAACAACACCAACACCATTCCCAAACTTGGAGCAAGCTCCATCAAACAATAGAGTCCAAGGAGAGCCTGCTTTGCTCAAGGCATTTGCATTCCTCAATCTTGTGCTCCTTTCCATCAAAAATCCCACAAAGTTATCAGCATCAACATTTGTGTACAATACTTCATAGGATGCATTATTGGGATCCTCAATCAGGTGCAACATTTTCTTTTCCCCATACAACCTAACAAGACTACCCTAAATTGGGATGGTGGCATAGGAAATATCCATTTAGACACTCCCACCAACACTAGCAGCCCATTTTCTTGACAATAGCATGCCCCACTTGGCTAGGAAGTCAACAATGACAACATCAATTTTAAATTTTTACTTGGGTAAGCTACGAGTTACACACCAAGCCCTTAACACATCCTACCACTAGCACTTCTCTGGAATCCATGGTAGTGCACTTCCCATATGCTGCTATCACTTTGATATTCAACTCGTTCATGACTTCCAGAGGCATGACATTACATGATGCCCCTAAGTCAAACATGCAGTTGTGCAGCAGTCTGTCCTTAATGATCAAAGTGGTGAAGAATGGATCCACATTCAGCTGATATTCCACCAAGGATGTCCCCAAATAGACCTCAGGTGGTTCACCTATTTCCTCCAATGCTAGTGGTGCTTTTAACTCTTCAATGATTAGAGGAGTCTACATGATGTTTACAAATTTGCCTAGGTAGTCTTCTATTCTTTTAATCCCAATTATTCAAATGCTCTCTTTTTGTGCACAGGAATCCTAAGCAACTCAACAATTGGGACAGAGACTTTGATTTGACTTAAAACCTGGGATATATCATATGGGACATTCCTTGGCAAGGTATTATTGGAAGGAAAGCTAACACACTCATTAGGTGGTACAGGATTTTTGATAACTTGGGCATGAGGAGGGGTGTGATTCTTGTCTGGAACTACAGGGCTTTGGCACATGCATATTTCCTAGGAGCCTCTTTAGGAATGTTAGAGAGTAAGGGAGATTTTGGCTTAGCTTGAGACCCTATCCCTTTGATAGCCTTACTTCTTGTGTTATATTCCTTCTCTTGAGCTACAACATCATTCATCAGTAACTACTTGTCTTCCTCAGATGGAATTCCTCCATCATACTTCTTTATCATTAAATCCCTTAAATATTCAAAATCATTATTGGGCAATTCAAAATCTTGTACTAGTATCTACTTCTAAAGTATGAGAGGGAGGAAGAATAGGTACCCTATGAATGCAGTCCCAAAAAGTGGCAACAGTTCGGGAACTTATCACCTTAGTTGAAGTTGCCCCTTGTTGTGAGCTTATGGAGCAACCCATCATGCAAACATCATCATTATCATCATCTTCTTCTTCTTCTTGTTGATCTTCTTCACAAGGAGCATGAGGCATGAAACATTTGTCACACCAATTAATGACATCTGTCTCCTCCACAATAGAACTCTGACTACCAAAGGATCAGGCACCATTATGTTTTCCCTGCCTTGGGACTGCCTATTTCCAAATCCAATAGGTCCCTTTCCTTTGTCATCAAATATTTGGTGATTTGTAAACTTGTCTTGGCTTTGTTTCTTGTGTTGACCTTGTGAGCTCTACCCAATTCCTTTCTCAGCTTGGGCTAACTTGTAGGAAATTTCTTTGACAGCCCCTGCCAAAGTCTTTCCAACTTCTCCCAAATCAGCGGCCTTACTTGTCTCGAGGTTTTTCTCGGGTTAATCAGCTTTACACCTTCCCTTTTTGGAAGCTTTCCAACTACCTTGATGTTGTTCTCTATTTGCAGAGCCATAGTGAAGGCCTACCTCAAAGTTGTGGTGTACTTATCCCTTAAGTAATATGCAGCCTTTTCATCAAATGCATCAATATATTTGATCAAACATGACTCATCACATGGCCTTATCCTAACAGGAAATCTCTTCAAGGTATTATTAAACCTTGTGTTGAAATCATGTACTGACTCAATGGAATCTTTTTGATGTTTTCAAATTCTATCAAAAGAAACCTAGGGTCAATTCTATCACCATACTGCAATCTAAATGCATTGCTCATCTTAGTCCAAGAATCAATAGATTTATCTGGCAATGTCTTATACCAGTCCCTAGCATCTTCCTCCAAGGTATGGATAAATAGCTTGATATATACATCTTCATGTTCAATCTTAAATATTCCATCATATTGATAAAAAGCTTTAGATGCTTTGATCACCAATTATAGCATTGTTTCCTTGGAACTTTGGTATTTTGTTCCTTACATCTTGAGGTACTGCATTTGGATAACTAGCCATTCCCACAAAATTTATAGGTCCAAAAGTGTTTACAACAAAAGGGGGTCTGGGTGGGGGTTGGGCCATGTTGATTCGAGAAGGTGACCCTGGAGGGGTGACAAATTGATAAGGGGCAAAGGGTCCTTAGAACATAGGAGTATAATTTTCAAAATGGAGATCCCCCAAAGGCCTTGTCCCTTGGAAATCCCTATCAACCTTAGAAAAGACAAGTGCAGAATGTGAAGAAACCTTTCAAAATCAAATGAAGGCCCTTCTCCAATTGGAGAATTCAATTCCATAAAGAGGCTACCTAATTCAAAATCACTTGAATGGTAGTCTTCAATGATAGGCTGATCACTTTCATCAATGGAGATCCCCCTTCTTGTCTGCTGATCTCCCACAACTCTCTAGGATTTTCTTCCTTCTGATTTTGCTTTTCCTAGCTCTGGAAACAATGTCCTAGTAGGATCCCTAGTAAAGAAAGATCTTCTTCCTTCCAACTTTGCAAATATTAGTAACAAATCTGACTTTGAAAGAGTTTTAAGACACTAGTACTCATTAAAAATCAGATCAACAGGGATTCGCCACTAAGGATTTCCACCTTAGTTGTGCAAATGCACTAAATATGATTTGTCAAATGTCTGTCAATGCTAGAAAATGGAAATGGAAATATTCTGACCTTTCTTTACCCAAATTTATCAAATAAAAGCTAGTGCACTAGGTGTGAACACTCAAAGAATTGCACATAGCACTTACAACATGCAATAGGCTAAATAGACATGAACTAGCGTGAAACAACAAATTAGTCTCAAGCAATGCAAATTAGTTCTGGCGATTCAAAATAGTCCCCTTGGCGATGGCCAAGCAAAGCATCATCAAAGGCAAAGCAACATCATGGATTCCACGTGACACTCGAGGCGATAGATGATTACATGTGTCGTTTTGCAGCTAGGGAAGCAATCTATCGATATTTTATCACTCATTATTTGAAAACGAGTGGGTAGCACCTTAAAAGGATGTGATCTAATCCTAACTATTTTAGGTTTTACCTTTCAACCAAGATAAGAGAACCTATTAGTAGCAGCTTGTTGTTTGTGGAGAATATGGATTTGAAGAACACTGGTAAGTCCTTCTTTTCCATAGATTTTATAGAGAAGACCTTGGACAAAATATGATCAATGCAACAAAATCTAACTCTTACGAGTTGTCACTCTAGATAGTGGAGATATTTTCTGGGCAAGGTTTAGGCTACTAAAGACATTTGAAATCTTGATTTTTTTGCATGTTTTGGTAATAGAGATTATGCGTTTGTATGCACACAAGACAAACAGGCTAGTATGGGTAGGATTAGTTTCTTATAAATTATTTTTTGGTGGGTGGTGAGGTAGGGTGAACTTGATTCTCCAAATCCTTAAAAATCTCACAAAATGGAAGGTTAGACCAACATAATGCCACAAAATAGCTAAAATGTTTCTTTAACTAGAATATGTGCTTTAATGGAAGCCCAGATCAACACTTTTTCACACAACCTACCAGATTCTAACACAAAGGCTCAAGTCGAGAACCTAATGAAGCATCGAATCTAAGCCAAATCACGCCTAAGGTACACCCAAAGGCTTACAGACAATCTCTGTCAAACAAATGAAAGAAAAGTGAGCTTAAATTGTTTATTTCACTTCGAGGTGAAAGCTCTCCTGAGAGATGAAATTGCAGATGCCACTAAACTGTCACAAGGATTGAGACCTGTGTGGTTGAATCACATTTTAACACAAGATTGCAACAAAAACAAGAACAACTACTCGCATACATTCAAAGATGAAAGATACATTTTGCTTAAGACAACACAGAATAGCTCGAATTTGATTAAATTTATTAGTAGGGGAAAGTTTCTAGAAAATCTCAGAGCTTGTCAATGGTTGTACACTCATAACCACCTTGACACAATAAAACTTAATACAAAAGAGATAACTAGGTTTCTCAGATGGCTTCTCAAAAGACAGGCTTTGTCAAATTTTCCTCTTGGGAATTTTCTTTGACCTCTAACACTCTAACCATTTGCACGAAATTTTTGCTATTTATAACATTTTACAATAGAGCTTTCCCCCTAAAAATCCAGACATCGAGTGCATCATTGCTTGCCATGATCACGATCATGATTTATGGGATCCGAACTGCAAAAAAAGTTGCTAGACACTCAAGGGGGTAGATCTCACTGAATACCTCCCGCATTCAACTCCTTCCTCTGGTAGATCACTCTTTCTTCAATTTTCCAACCACTTCTACCCCTAATCTTCAAATTTGGCTCCTTGTGTGCTCGGAGAAGAAAAACAAAAATCCAATCGAGCTCGATAGTTAGATCATATTAATGGCGAAAGACGTCTTCCAAATCTCCCCACCAAACTCGATATCAACATTAACTCCCTTCTCTACCAAGTGTAGAAAAACCAAGAAATCATGAAGACTCACACTTCCATATGTGTTTCATAAAAATGAGAGGAAAATCAAATTTTCGACTCTCAATTGTCGTTGATCTTTACTTTGAATATGGGCCATCCACATGGACGATTCAAACCTTGAAAATAAACCCGGGGTTCCTCTGATCTTTACATATTTTGGAAAAAATGGAAAATTTCATATTTTGTTCCGCACCTCCACCCTCGAGAAATGAGCCTGACATGTGTCCTGAGGTGGGTCCCAAAGGAACCGTGGCCAAATTCTGCCATTTCACCTCTTTTTTGGAAAAAGGAAAATTTTCCAAGTTTTCCCCGTAGCTCCACCCTTGAGAAATGCTTCTGACACGTGTCCTAATGTGGGTCCCAGTGGAACCGCACTTTCCTTTTTCTTTTAACTCTTTTCTCTCAAAAGGAAAATTTTCCAAATTTCTTCCGAAGGCCCACACCTCCGATGTTGACTGTGGTAAGCCTTGACCTTTCCTTTGTTGGGCATGTGGGCCATTTTGATGTTTTGATCCTCAAGCATAAAAGGAAAAATTCTAAGTTGCCCCTGATGGTCCACTTCCCCGCTGCTTTTGACTTGTCAAACTCCCATGTGTCACTATGGCCCACCTTGAGATGGTCCCCAAAAATTTAAACCTTGAATGAGCGCGGGCTCACCACGTGTCCTCTTGGCACTTCTTCAAAATAGTAAAGGCTTCAAAATGATTTGGCGGGGCATGCATCCATTTTAAACTTTTACTCCATTTTTCCAAGAGGCAAAAATCCAACTTGCCTTTGAAGGCCCGCATCTCATCCTTTAGCATTGTCAGTGTCCTTCTACTGGGGTCGAGTAAGTCTTTTTCCCGCCACTTAAATTTTGCTTTAATCAAATCTTAGCGAGGCCACGGGGCAAGTTCATACTTTTTCCAAAGTATCCAAAAAGAAAAAATTCAAAAACAAACACGTTGCACCCCATTCAATTGGAAGAATCCACGTAAGCACCTAAAGAACTAATCAGATTTGAGTGGAGCTACGGGACCAAATTTGCCTTTTTGCCAAAAAATAAAAAGCGATAAGTTAAAGCATTCACCGCCATCCCCTGATGAACCAAAGGAAGCCACGTGACTACTGAACACTGAGGAATAACTTTGACAGGAAAAAGACACCCGTTAGACTATCAAAACATAGAAATTCACCATTCATGCTCAGAACCCGATTTTTTGCTAAGGATGAAAACTTTTTCAAACAAAACTATGTGGATCATGGTTCCGAGCATCTTTCGACCATGGATTTGGATTTTTAAAGGCATACAAATATAAATCAATCATTTTCAAGCTTCCATGGTCGAGGAAAAATAGGAAAAACAACAAATCCCATGGATTTTGAAGAAATTAGGTCAAAAAGGAAAAACTCATAGATTTCTTCAAGGAGGAACATGACAATGGATTCTGTAAACAACTCAAAGCATTCTAATGGAGGTAAAATTTTCAAAGCATCCACATCAAGAAATAAAATGTTTCACAATATGCAGATCAAAGGAAAATTAGGGTAGAAAGGTGAGAGGTCAAAATGAGCACCAACATTACACATGTTTTATTTGTCATATGTGAAACTATGTGACTGCCTCATGAGGAACCCATGTCTCCTATAAATTATCATCGCTGCAACTATCTAAATATTACAAAATTTACCACATTATCTGGGTTTCTTCGTGGCTACATCTCTGGGTATTTAATAAAGTGTTGGAATTATTATGTACAAGAAAGATGACAAGTCTAGAAGGATGTTGATGATGGTCATACCTGTTGTATCTCCTACCACACGACGACCTCTGCAATAGCTAGGCCTCCCTTATCACGTACAGGTGACCCGTCAACTCACACTTTATTTCAATTTAGTTTATTATTACTTTTTTTGGTTTTGTGTTCAGCACTACAAGCCTAATAATTGGACGGGATGAAACATATAAAAATTGGATAGAAATGTTTATTTAAAACTATTCAAAAAAATTGGTAGAAAGCTAATAGTAATTTGAAGTTTTTACTATTATCTATTTCACTCTTAGGAAATATGAGATGACTTAGGTGATATATTAATTTAAGATTTAAACTACTATTTGGATCTAAAGGTAAATAATTCCATGCATTAAAATATCATCTATTACTTATCTTTCATAAGCTAGATTCAAATATTTCATATACATGTTGACTATTTGCATTTTACAATTCGGGACAAAATTGTAGTGATTTTCTAGATTTATTCTTCAAGTGAATTCCTGCAAGACCAAATTAAGCTTGTCTCTTCCATTGAAACTCTTCATGTGACCTATGAAATTTTTAACACCATTGCATGCCCTTCTAATATCAAATAACCTTCCTCAAACTTGTTACCATTTCCTATTAAATACCTCAAGTATCTATACTTTAGTTTGGAGCCAAGTGAAGTTTTATCTTGATCCTTCCATTCATTCATCCATGAAAAAAAAAAGGTTTGTATGCACTTGGGGTGAGGAATTTCATTACATTTTAGACTATAGGTAAAACACAATAGGAATGAAACATAAAAGGTTTTTTAGACAAGAACATCCTCAAGTGGAAAAATAGGTTTCTACTCCTAATGTTATAGCTAACTACTTGATCTAACAACTATGGAGGGAATGATTAATAGAAATAAATAAAAGAGTTAGTAATGTTCCAAGAATGAAACATGGATCTTCCTTCCCCTCTCTGTTTTAGTAAATCATACTATGTTAGAAAAATGAATGTATAGTCCACACAAACAAATGATATCATGACAATACAAAAGAATTATCTACAAGAGATCTAGAAGACAAGAGAAAAGAGTAGGGAAGATATAAGCCACAACAACTTTATTCTTTTTACATATATACAACTATATTAGAATACAAAATGATGTTTTAGATGCATTACATTCATAAACATAGAGGATAAAACACCATACATAGAAGATGAGTATTCAAGAAAATGTAAGAGAGAATGAGAAGCACCCCTTATAACTAATCATGTATGTTCTTTATAGCAACAAATGGAGGGGAAATTGGGATACAAGTCAAAGATGTGATGAATTAAGAGTGGCCAATTGTCCATTGCCATAGAATTTTAAATGAATCCAATATATGATCTTGAAAGGAAATTTAGGTTCGTGGCAATGGACAAAGGATCTAGAGGGGATAAATAGTCATCTAAATTAGTTGTTAGTTATAAATGTCTTGAATCATAAAACCTATATTTTCATCCCACATCCATCAGATTATGTTGGACATTAAAATATATAACTACTTGAGGCGGAAGGGAGAGCTATATGACCATTATGACATTCCTACAAAAATTGGTAGCTTAGGGCATAAATAAAATTTACCAAGAGTTAGTAGAAGTAATGCATAACATGAAATAGGTGAAAAAACATATTCAAGAAGTGATGTTATGGAGAATGAGCATTAAGGTTAAAGATAGTGTATCACATCTTACCATGATGATGCATAACTTAATAATACCTTTATGGTTGTGGATAATGTATCGTGGATTTGAATTGTAGTATGTGCTTAAAAAGAGTGGTGAATCTTTGAGAAAGCACACATGGCTTTAGGTGATACTTCAAAAATTCTTAGGTTGACAATATGGTATGGTAAGAAGATAGGAGGGGAAAAAGAAAATATATGGTCAAAATCAAAGAGGAAAAAAAGAGAATTTTTTTTAGGGATGGTATTGATAGCACTTTATGAATGGGAACAATGTTTCATGACATTTCATGGATTATAGTTAGCATGAGAGGATGAGCTATTGGAATAAAGTTTCACCACATTTCTAGTGACTAAGGCGATACTTCCATATTAAGTGTAGAGTATTTGTAACGTTCTAAAATCCATTGGGCACAAAGTGCAAGGGATTTTTTTCTTCAACTTCTCTTTGAATCTACATTCTCCTGGAAGGGATGTAAAATATTTGTATAAAACTAGAAACATGTATACGCATTTTGACCTTAAATGAAAAATACGCATAGTACCTATTCAAGGAAATAAAAACCTATTCTAACATATGCTAAAAATATATAAAGTGTTTACAAAGCTAATGAATGGTTGGGAAAACTAGCCTATATTTTCTAATGAATTCGAGGCATGTGTTGATTTTTTCGAAATGATGGTAAGTGAGAGTAACAAAGATGCATTTTGATGTTCCTTCTTCTTTGTTTAATATTAGCCTTATTTATGGAATAAACCCCTTCTTCATTTGTGCTTTTCTCTAGAGGTACAATGAAGCATTTCCTCATGCTCAATTATGAGTATGATTGGTAGAAACTCTAGGATGAGCCTTAAAAAGACTTGATATCTTATTGGACATCCTTCTCTCAAGGAAAAATTTTAGCATCCTTTGAAGAGACCATCCCAATTATCAATCTTTTAGCTTGAGAATATATAATAAAAATCCTCTTCCTTTCAATTTTCCTTTGATTATTTAGTCTCTCAAGATTGTAGTCTTTAAGGGGGGAAGAAAGCTCTAAACATGTAGTGTGATCGAGGTCTTTGCACTCATTAAATTTGGCTTGTTTTTCCTACTTTCTAGCATTAACTAGTCATCTTATACATCTTTGATGGTAAAAAATTTTTGATTGAGAGGAAATAAAGTTTCATAAGTGGTTAAATCTAATGGCCATAGCTTCTTGAGAATATATAAAAAAATCCTCTTCCTTTCAGTTTTTCCTTCATTTATTTGGTCTCTCAAGATTGTATTCTTTAAGGGGGAAGAAAGCTCTAAACATGTAGTGTGATCGAGGTATTTGCACTCATTAAATTTGGCTTGTTTTTCCTACTATCTAGCATTAACTAGTCATCTTATACATCTTTGATGGTAAACAATTCTTTGATTAAGAGGAAATAAAGTGTCATAGGGGATAAATCCAATGGGCATAGCTTATTGGGTGTTGTTAAATCCTCATTGGGTATTCCTTCTCATCTATAAACATCGCTCGTAGTGTTGAGTCTCTCAATCATTATCTTGGGGGGTTGGTTCTAGGGAAAAACTAGTCCAAGGTAGAGTTGGTAGGAGATTTATAGAGGCTGCAAAATCATCTATCTGTCCTCCTTCTAAGCCCATGGTGTATACAAAAACATCTTCATATTACTACTTTAGAGCGGAGGTTATGAAATCTAAAGCGTATTTCTAGGAAAATAAGCTCATTTCTAGATTTAACAACTTATTCTCTGGAATTATAGCACTCCACAAATGGATTAAAACTCATTGGAGGCATTTTCTTGAAGGTAAATTGGACATTTACCCTACAACCAAATATTTTTTCATTATTGTTTTTCATGAAACCTCAAATAAAGAATTGATTTTTGGTGAAGTTTGGAATATTCAATAACGTAGCCAAATTTAACACAAACTCAATACACTGCAAATATCTTGAACTCAAAGAAAATAAATCTTCTTCTTCGTTATTGAATCATGAATTAAAATGCTTCATAAATATGAAAACAACTCCCAACTCGAGTTACCAAGAAATCTAACTAACTTTGAGTAAATCTACTCTAGGTGGCGGAATTTATTATTTTTAGAAGTTTACTAGAACTTGTCATTCAATAGTAGTAAGTTCACATGCTTATTTGTATAAGAAAAGAAATTTCCATGCATCTTCTACATACCTGAATTAGAGGAATTGCCAACTTTCAAAGCTACTATGCCTTCAAGAGACTAAAATTTACTAATGCCCTAAAATTAAATAAAAAAATTACAAATTAGATCCTAATTTTTAGCCTTCATATGGCGGATTTCAAGCCCAAAAATGTGTTTCAACCAACAAGGCTAGTTGACCAGGTGCTTTCGTCTCATCAAAAATGTGGTTTAAAAAATACGGACTCAAACGGACACCCGGAGCACAAGTTATGACCTTTTCAATTTTCTGTTATAAATAATGCATCATTCAATCTCGCTTTCACTCATGAAGCTGTGGTTTCCTCTGTTTAACCTTGTAAGTGATACTTTCCATGAAAAACTTGTTTGGGTTCGGATACCATATTTTACCTTGGATGTATTTTAGATCCCATGTCAAGGTGTCTCAAGGATAAGTTGTCTTTTTTTTCTTTTATGTTGTGTTATTTTGTTAGTTAGTTTGTATTTTTGTTGTTCCTTCTTACCATTGAAGAGACAACCCCATTGGATCATCATTGATATACCTTTGTTTCCATTTGAACATGTTGTATCAAGGAAGGGACCACTTAACCCTCTTTTACACTTGATAACAAAAAGTGTCATAAACACCATCAAAGTTAATCCTATATAATACTTTTACCTCTTATTTGTAGTTAATCTCATTGATGAAGCTTGTTTCAAATAGGTCATAGAGTGTTAACAAGAATTTTTTCCATCTCATCTCTCTAAGAGGAGATGGCTTAATCTTAGCCTCCTTGATTTGCTTATTTAACTCGATGCATATGATCCTCTACGATACATTCCTTCTCATGTTACTAGAGGGAAATGAAGAAGTTACTCTTGATATCTAGTTGCTTGTGGAAATTTTGCAAGTTGATTGAATCTTACTTAGATTCTTGCATGCTTCTCTAGAGGACATCATTTTCATCATAAAAATATAGATAATCGTCATCCACCACACTTGGCTCATACTAGATTTAACAATGGTTGGAAAATGAACAAAGCAAGTATTTAAGTTATTGTGACCTCCCAATGTTCCTTTACAAAATGTTGGGGGATGGGCAACACTTTAGGTTGTGGAGGTGAACTTTTCTACGAGGAAAAAGTGATTATTGGATAACAAGGGTTTTTGCATTTAAGTTGGTTTGGAAGGGTCCTCAACAAGTGCATGAGAAGTTGGAAGAACTTCAAAATGTGGGAGGGGAAATTGTGGATGGGTTTCATTACACTAGCCTATGTGACACTCTTTTTTTTCGAGACATGGCAGTTTAGAAGGAAGTTTATTATTTTTATAACCATTTACTTATAATAATTCTAATTCTCGTACGGGTGGTGTAGCATCTTGAGCTTTGGGTTTGCTCCCCAAGGTCTTAGGTTCGACTCCGGCGCCCGGGAGGAGCTGATGCGTGTGAGTTGCAGGTGGTTACATGCATCCCATGTGAGTAGTCTTGCCCCAACTCACCCCTTCTTGTCCCCAACTTGACAAAATGTAAGAGTAAGGTAAGGGTGGGTTTATTTGCTAGGCTGGGCCACGGGGATACCCGTGTGTAACTAAAAAATAAAACTATATCTTTTGATTTATGAGATTAAAATATCAAAAGGTTTCACTTTATATTTTTAGATTAAGTATTAATTATATGGTTTTGAGGGGACCGAGAACACCATATACAACAGGAGAAAAGATATAACAAGAGAGCACACGAGAAGATACCTTATTTGGATTGACTAATTTGCATTCCTTCCCCTACATGACTCTAAAGTCGAAATAACTTCCAATGATTCCTCCACATTACCACTCGAGTCAAAGTCAATACAACGGCAAGGAAGCATTGATGGAGTTTTCAAATTTTAATTTGAAATGTTTCACATAGCCCCATGGGAAACTAAGTTTCATTAATTTATACCATTCTACACCAGCATGGAATTAGAAGGGATGTCTTTAGTTATATCGAATGGATGGGACTTGGGAGTGCACTCTTTTTAAATGTTTACCTTAAATTAACAGTTAGATGCAAAGATATATTTGATGTAAATAAGGATCAATATTGATAGGGTGTTTTATTTATTAGTTTTTTTAATGGGAATCCAAATATAATTTTTAGATGTCAAGCGGCTCCATATTTTTATGAAGAAGATAGAACATATTACACTTATCTATTTGAGTCTTTATGTCGATAAGAAAAATGTACCTTGACAAATGGTTTAATAATCATTGTGATACATTTATTTTCATTCTTTAATAATATATTTTAATTTTTAAAATTTGCCTAATTCAACTATCATTTATGTTCTCTGAAAATAATCATTTGTACCTACCTATTCATCATTTAATTGATTCTACTCGCTATTTAGTTATAGTTTTTAACTATTCAATACCAGTCATAATTGTTTTTATCTTAATGATAGGAAATATTCATGAAACAATGTATTTCTACTAAGTTATTTGGAATTCCACTTGACTTTTCCTCTCTCCCTCTCCTGGAAGAGAGACTTCAACAGAGAGTTGAGGTTTTATTTAAAAGAAGAGGACTTAATATTCTAAGAGTTTCCCGTATTTCCATTTTCCAATGAAGGGCAAGAAAATGATAATGAGATGGATTATAGCTATGGGTAATGGGAAAGTAGGGTGGAGCTTAGGTTTTCAAGTGGCCATACAATCAGACTATATCTAATTACATATCTAATTACATTTATCGAGGCAAGTTTTCTCTCATTTACCGATGAAGAATGGGACATGTTAAAGGGGTTGGAGGCATAGGCGAGAAACATTGCGGGTGATGTTCCTTCTCTTCATGATTTTCCCTGAGTTTTCATAGTTGTAGGAACACGATGAAGAATATCTAACACAGACTCCACCTCAGGGGCATCAACAAGTATGGGCTGATAAGGAAGCAGATTTGAAACTATTAATTGGTTTGTAGAATTATAGTTGTATTTGAGGGGTTTTTTCTATAGAGTATTTTATCAAACAGTTGGCTATCAATGTATGTGGTTATTGTATTTTGATTTTTTTTTTCCTTTATTTATTTTACAAAGAACACACCTCCTTTCCTATCCCTGACACATGTTAGAAGTGAGGGGTGGCAAAATTCAAACCCACATCCTCCGCTGTGACATCCACGTGCCCCACCAAGACATGATGCACATTGGTTTTGTTCAAAATTTGTCCGATTTGGGCACCTCTTTCCAAATGTTCTTAACTCATTACTTATCTTTGAGGGACTCATTTCCCAATATATTATTAAAACATCACATTTCACAATATAGTATTACAAAGATATCCTGCCATAATAAAGGTTTCTTCAGTAGGTTTTCTTCCTTATATTCTATTTTGTACAACCCAAATTTTCCTTAATTTATCTTTTGTTATAACCCAAAATCTGTTACAATAGAAGTGGCCCTTTTTCTCATATAATAGGTGTCATATTAGTATGTTGGGTTAGCTACATGCATACTATCCTAAATTAAATATATTTTTAATACAGAGGATCATTCTCTAATATTTGTGTGTGGGCAATCATTCTAGGAGTTTGTTGGATGTAAATAAAGGGTTTGACTGAAAATATAAACAAGATTTTTCCTCATGGAATACAATGCTTTGTGAATATGCACGTGTATGACGAGGATATTATTGAACTCTTTGAACAAATGCAATGATAATGTATGAAGCCAAGTCATATCACTTTAGTCCACGTTATTTTTACATGCAACAATGTTGGAATTTTTTGTAAAGGTTGTGGCCTATTTATTTATATGCATCACTTAAAGAATGTACTTTCTTCACAATGTGGGGCGATTTCATGAGGCAAAACACATTATGAATAATATAGCCTTCCAAGATGGTGCTTTAATGTTGTTGAACTTGCTTGCTACCTTGAAGTACCATCATTTCAAGAATGAGAAGTGTTCATGTGAGGATTGTTACTAAAAACCAAACAACAAACATACATGTGGTCTTATGCCTCACACTTGACTTAGGAAAATTGAAATAATCCCATTCCATTGCATCTTACGCCACCATTGCATGAAAAAAATACTGGAAGACAATCTTAGCATCATTCCTTGATGTTTATCTAAGTTATTTATTCAATTTGGATTGAAGCCAATATGCCTTTGTAAGCCAAAGTCAATATTATTCTATTTCCTGAAAACCCGATATAATTTTCTTAGTTTTAACCTATTTTATATGCAATCGCCTTAATAGTTTGCACAATTAAGTTTCTATCCTTCATTAACCTTGAGTCCCAATTTTTTTTTAATGTGGGTTTAGCCATAGGGACTTGCATTTTCTAAATAGCCATGTTGAAGCTTCATATTTTAACTTGTTTGCTTTTCTACAAAAAAGAGATGGTTATTTTTGGGATTTTTATTACATTCTAGAATAATACGAAGAATAAATGTAGAGGGTGTTGAAATATAATAGTGCCTTCGCCTATCAGTGTAGGTATCTCAAACTCTAGAGTTAACTTATTTTTAACGTTTTATGAAGTGGATATTAGTGCTTATTTACGTGCATAGTATTATTTGAGAAATTATTATATTGAATGTCTGTGAAAACTCATTCTTCTATTGGATTGTCACTTAAATGTTTTTTTTTTCATTTTTTGGAGAAGTCAATAAAAATAGTAATATGTTGCCCATTTAGTAATGGTTGGGATCTTATTTTTTTAATAGATTTTTTTGAGAATGATATAATGGTGCAACTAAATTGATTCTATTTGCCACAATTCAATAGGAAATCGATAGATAATTTAATTATGAAATTATTGATTAATGTGGTATGTGAAAAATATAAGCTAAGAACCTTGAGATTGATATGTATTGATTTCAATACATACTTTTAATATATTATATTTGTTTATATTATAATTTATCTGGTATACTTATATTACATTAGTATGTATAGCTAAATAGGTGCCTCAAGAATGATATATCTCGACATATTTTAGATAGATGTATTTAAGATATCTTTACTAGTTTATATCATTTTTCATTTAGTTACGAGAGCAAGATAAAACAAAATATTTCTTTAATGTAGACCATATCAACATAAAATAAGTAATAGAAATCACAAAACTTACCTAATCATTTTTTTCCAATTCAACACCAAAACCTACCTTAGTCATGCTTTTAGAGTCCCATTGAATTGTTCTAGAATGACAGACATAAATATAAATTGTTTTTTTTTCATTTCTTGAAAGAGAAAGAAAGTGTAAGCATTAAAATCTGAATGAAATCATTATTACATAATGTATTTGGAAATCTTTATGTATGGTGGTCTTGAATGATAAAAATAAGTCTTAGAGTCAAAATTGCTTGTTGTTTTGATTGATTTATACTCTAGGTTATGACAACATTGATGTTTGTTTATGTTTGTATGTTGTGTCAAAGAGATCTATGGGATTCTCCACTTTTTATCTAGATTTTTTTATTATTTTGATTTAATAATATAAATATTGGTCCCGACCATGGTAAGATCTTGACCCTTTTCAATTTTTAGGTCCTTTTTGCCAATTGGTTCTCTTTATTACTCTTTCCTCTTTTGAATCTTATGTTTTTTGTTGGCTTTATATGCAATTAAGATTCAAAATTCAAACTGATAATCTCCTATAAATATAATTTCAGCTTAAGAATTTACTATCTAGAAAACACTATCTAAATACCAAATATGGAGCTACAAAATCAAGAGTATTGTCTTCATACTACATATCACATCACAAGAGGGCGTAAATCTATTTTACACATCTCCATACAAGAATTTTTATGGGAGAAAAGTAGGATATATTATTATTGTTCCGGAAGCACAAGGGCAACGCTAGGTCAAGGGTTATAGATTGCATGCAAACTTGAAAAATGCACTAGGAGAACTACATTGAGTATGAAATGTAGTGCATCGCTCAAAGTGACTCACAAACAAGGTGACTACCAAGGTCACTCAAGAATTTACATCTCTTTGTTTTTAGATATAATGCGTGCTTGAGTTTCTTGCAAAAAGCTAGGATTATTTTGTAATTATAGTTACGAAAACTAGGGTTATTATCGCATATGAAGATACATAAGTGTGATACATGTGACAATGAAGGGAAATAATAAAAAATTCAACTCAGCGATCTATCGATCCTGACCTTTTGTATGGTCTTGACCTGCATCATTTATGAAATAAATAGTTGTTTTGGGCACTTTAAAAATTCTACATAATCCCCTGATTTGGAAATTATAGTCAGAGAGTGATCTGATTCAACTACGCCACTTTCTTACCCTAATTGTACTTTCAATTACTTTATCAATTTGACATGCTTTTAAATAGTCTTGTTTCCATTGTATAGTTGTGAATGATTGTAATATTCTTTCCCCTATAACATATGGTATTCAATCCAAATTAAAATAATTTGATTAATATATTGTAATTAATTTAGAGGTTATATATTTTTGTGAACTCACTATTGTTCAAACCCTTTACCTAGCCTATGGTTTAGATTGCATATTCCACAATTAGGCATTATGATATCGAACACATAGTGAATTTAGGATTTTTCTTTGAGTTAGATACGATTATGATAGTGCATTACAAAACCACAAGGATTAATATCCCTCTAATCAAGGTCAAGCCACTTGTGGGTTAAAAGAAGGTTCTATCAACACCATACCCTAAGATGTATTTGTGTCTACTACTTTCTTTCTAGATGATGTGGATTGTGGTTATGTTGATACATTCCACAACATCCAATTCAATTTTTCACTCCTAGTGTGCAACCCATTGTTATTATACCATATATTGAAGTCTATTTAGCAAGATCTCTACCCATCTTAGAGGCACCACATGAGACCCTTTCATTGCATACTTTGGTTGACTCTTCACAAATTGCTAACAATAGTATTAATTCCCGTAAATTTTAAGATCCCTATAAAAAAATATCCCTTGATATTTTTGGCGAATATGTAAATATGTGATTCAAAATTATGGCGACAAGGGAAAAATTGTATAGTTATACAAGTAAATTTTAACTTGAAATCATGAAAAACTTGAAAAATGGGATGAAATATTTCATAGGAGAAATAAGAAAATTAGATGATTTATGCAATCAGCTTTGTTTCTCAATTCAACAGGATGACTTCTAAACTCAATTAGCTACTTACACATATGTAATTATCTAGTATTAGGATTACTTGAAAATAGTTGCATACATTTGGTGACTAGTGGTAAAATGGGAATACATTAGAAATGCATATGGGGTTGATCATTAATATAAAATGTAGTTGAATTTGAATTATGGAATACATTCAAATGATTGCAAATATTAAGTATATATATAGGGTTGATCATTAATATAGAAATGATAACCTACTCATGTTGATTCCATTTGAGTGAATAAATGCATTTTGGCGAGATCTACCCCCATTGAAAAGGAATTGGATGTTTATAACCAAATTCACATTAAGTATATATAGGTGAATTTGGTGAGAAGGTCCAACATATTTTATTCCTACTAAATTGCTTATTTTTTTAAAATTTATTAAGGGTATAAATGAACCCGTTTCAAATGATGATGTCTTCTGTACATATATGTCATGTGATGTATAGTCAAGAGGACAAGGGTCACATACTTGAATGGATCATGGAGGGGAATAAAAAATTCAAAATTAATGGAATTATGAGTAGTAAACCTTGGAAGCAAGATGACCATATCACAATAGATGTCATTATTAACATATTCATGTAATCTAATAATTTAGAAAATTTCCTGATGGATAATATGTATCATACATCAAAGTCCTCAAAAGGAATGGATGTTTATAATAAATTCCACAGGATCACATTCAAGTTTATATATAAAATTGAATTTGGTGAGTTTTATGTATCACAATTTATTTTCAGATAATGGAGATATAAATTCAAAATTATGGAATTATTGTAAACCATTGGAAATATGACCTTTGAAATGATTAAATTATAGCCTAATAATTTAGGAAACTTTGTGATATGTAACTTGTACTAGTCCTCAAAATTAAGCAAATGTAAACTTTTAAAACCCAAGTATTCATGAACTAACAAATATGTCGTAATCCAAAGAGCTTAAATCCAACTTCCCACATGACTTAGTAAGTAAAATTATCCATATGAAAATTGTAGTCTTGTCTTTGAGACATGTGATAAATGCTCGGAATACATTCGTAAATGTTCGAATCGCTGACTTAGTTATATATCACGTTTTTTCCGACTATATGCATTTATGTTTTTGGTCCCCTCAATAGTGTTTTTCCTTTGGTTTATTGTTTCGGAGTTGACCTTGGTTTTGATCTTTGGTGATTGAATTCTTAAGTGAATGGTTTGTGCCTCAAGCAAATGGCCTCTGCCTCTCTCAAGTTTTATCTCTGTTAGTTTTCCTTTGCTTAATATGTCTCTCTTTTATAGTGGCTTTCTTTTTGGGGAAGAAGGTCCAACATATTTTATTCCTACTAAGTTGCGTATTTTTTCTAGTTATGCACTATCTCTTGACATAAAATTTATTAAGGGTATAAATGAACCTGTTTCAAATGATGATGTCTTCTCAGGTACATGGGTATGTCATGTGTAACTACTTCTTGACCATTTTTGGTCATCATAGTGGAGGAGTAAAAAAAAATCAGGTTCCTTATTTTTTTAATGAATGTGATGAGCCCATTTAGGGGCATAAGCCCAGGCTCTGATGCTCTTCTGCTACTAATGAGTAGGCATGGAACACGCTGGGAAGCAAGTTTCAGAGTGCTCATTCCCCATATAGGATGTCATTCCATCTCGACATATTCATCAGAATCATACCTCAACCCTTTAAGAACAATTCTAGAGTCTTGATGGAGATGGGAATGAAATCATACATCAGAAATAGAGATGCAAAAACTTACAAAGGATCAGGTTTTAAATGTTGGTTTCATTTTCAGATTTGAAAATTGTTAAGTGTGGATACATTGCAAACCTTCAGGGATGATTGTTCATTCATTATTTCATTTTTCTTAGTTTCAGATGATCACAAAAGGTACAAATAGTTCATTATTAAGTTCCTTACTATTATATGCAAGTGTATTAAGCAATTTATTTTCAAATATTCATCCAAATATGCAAATTAAGAACATTATAAACAATGCAAATAACAGACAATTCATTACATAAACAATTGCTTATATTCATAAGGAAATTTGTACAAGTTACCCAAACATGATGTGGGATATAACTATGGAAGAAAATAATATAGATATATCTAAAAAACATAAGGAAGATAAGGGAATCCATCCTTTCCTAAAAGACGAATCACCTTACTCGATGTTTTTGTTCTAAGTTGTTCCATCTGCTACTCTAGTCCACTTGAAAGAGAGGAAAGAAAAATTGTAATAGAGCTCCAGTTGTTCCAGTTCTCCTTAAGCTTCATTATATAATTTTTCATCTTCAAATGTGTTTGCATTATTTATCGAAAGGAAAGTACTTGATGAAGAAATCAATGTTTTTTAGCACTAGAATTTACCGATTTTTTTAGAAATAATTACTCTTTCCCTTTAACATTTTATGCATGTAAAACCACACGAAGATGTCAACAAACGTAGTACAAATAAAAATTGAGTATCATTCATTTTCAACTGTGTATGCATCATTTAAGAGTACTTTTCTAGATTTATCAAACATGTTGAACAAGTAGTTGTAACAAATGATGTAACATCACATTCCGAATTAGAAAACTAAAGGAAACATAGTTCAAAAGTTTTATAAACAAATAAATTTTTATGTTTCCATTTCTTTCATTCATATTCAACAATAAGAAAATTAGAGTGCAAGGTCCTCGCATGATAAGAAGCATTTTTATTTCATTCTTCTTTGTATGAAAGGATAAAAGAACAAAATTACATAGTTCTTTTCTAAATCAGAAGAATAAAATTTCATAGTTTTCTTCTAAATATGAATGTGAAAAGTAATGATTTTATAAAAAAAATCGACTCTATTTTGCAAAGAATCTCAAAAATGGCATCCATACATTCCTAAAGACCGAGTTTTAGAACCAAGATTCAATAATGGTAGCCATATCTTACAAGTAATAAAATTTTCAAAAAAATTTTTTCCGAATCCTCTTAATGGTTTCCTTCATCAAAAAATTAAGTTTTTAGAGAATACCAACATCAGATTCAAATCATTTCCAGTTTTAGGAATATTATAAAAAAACAATTATACGTTTTCTCATACAATATGGACAAGATACAAGATTTTCAAAATAAACCCTCATCACGACCATTCATTTTTGTAAAAGATATAAGTTTTCAAAAATTATGATTCCATAAATGGAAAGTTCAAGATTTGAAAATGGTGTCCAAACCCCTCAACTTTTTTTTTGTAAATAGAAACTTTTCATCGAAGAAATTTTCAGCCAAATTTTATGAAAAAATAGATTTCTAAGTATGCATTTCAGTGTGTGAGAATAAAAATTAAAATTTACAAGCATAAAATTAAATATATGGGCGTGATTTTTCAAAACCCCCAAAATTTTAAAATACCAATCAAGCTCAAAATGAAAATCAAATTCTTACCTTAAAATTATAGCCAAACAGAGGTAGATGATGATATGGCAAGATAGGAAAGAAACATATCCGATATGGTGAAGATCATAAGTGAGTCAAAGGCACCATGAATGATTTAACAAATAGCTCAAAATATGAGGGTCGAGTTCGTAGTCATCATGGTGAGCTAGGAAAAGCATTGGGTCGAGCTCGGGAAAGCTTCGACAAGATGGAGATAGATGAATCAATCACCCTTTGAAAGAACTAGAGCTCAAGCTAGAGAAGAAACATGGACAAGATGGTGAACATCATGGTGGCTGAGATATTACATCCTTCAAAATACACATAGCTAAAGAAGTAAGAAATGGCTGCCAAATATCAAAATGGTGTGCTACAAAAGCAAACATTTATAGAGCTCCACTCTTTAAAACCATCTCGAACCCTTGAAGTACACAAATGGCTCAGAAGTGAAAAATCACGTCGAGAAAGAAAATAAAACCAATGACCCTCTAATGTAACCTCTAACATCTCAAACTCGCATCGCAGGTTCGAGCTAATAAAAAGATCTGGAACCTAGGTGGAGAGACGTCACGACCGAGTTGAAGACGAGAACAATAAGATCTCACAAACATGGTCGAACTAGAGTAAACCAGAGGAGAAACCATTGTAATAAGAAAAAATCATTACAGAGTTGAGCTAGAGAAATATGATGAGCTCAAACTGTTAAGTTATGGTGGCCACGATAAAAAAATATCAAATTCATTACAAAATATGGGTCATTCCAATAAGTGAAAAGTAGGGTCGAGTTGAGGAAATGGTGGCCAAAAATGTGAGCTATAGCAGAACATAACTCAAGTAACCTTGATCTCGTAGATCATGGAGACAAAGTAACAAGAAATGACAAGTTTGAGCAAAAGAACAATAGTGGCCAAGCACAAAAATTACAAGAGTTTCACCATATAACACCTCCAAGATAAGCCTTTAATATAAATTCCAAATGAGAAAAAACTTTTAGCATTTCAAATCTAATTCTTCATTAGGTCAACCACGTTAGATTTAACCATGATCAATTTTGACCATAGTTAAAGCCACTTGCGATTTTAAAAAAAAACTTTAATCATGCTTACCAAGATGCCAACGTAGATGGGAATTGATAATAATTTTAATTATTAACATTGCAACGTGGTGGGAATAATGCATGGTTTTCCCCAAGTCAAGCTTTATTGCATAATTACCTAATGTGTGCCCAAGACCAAAGGGGATACCCAAATATTTTCCTTAATTATTGCTAAGGAGGGAAATTATTTCCATATTTGTATAAAAGGGAGGTTGACCAAGGTCAACAAAGAGTTAAAATGCGATGCAAACTCATTAGTTATCCTTTGTAAATCATGTGAATAATGATAATTATTAAATAATTGTAATTTAAATTATAAAGGATCGAATTATGCAAAAGAGAGTTAGTATTGGATTTTTCTCCAACTAGCCCCAACTAAAGTTTCCAATTCAAGTTGAAGTGTTTCATTTGATGAAGAGAGTTGAGTGACTTTTAAGTGCTAGGAGTAAACTGAAATGAACTAGGGATAGATGGAGTGAATTGAAGTGTTGAGTAGTTCCATCTCCACTTCTCTTCTACTTCCTTTTTCCTTCTCTATTCTATATATACTCACATTTTTGAAGAAATTGAGGGGCTTGTGATTTTTCATGCCAAGGCTATGCCAAATATTGTACTCAAACACCTATGTGATGAAATAAAAGACTAAATTCCTCCATTTTTGTAGATGAATTGAAGTTTGTTATACAGGTACATTCATGTGATTGAGTGAATACCTTGTTTCCTTCAAATGTTATGAATATTAACACCTCCATTAAGTTGTTTTGAAGCTTTCACAAGCCATTTTAAGTGTAGATTAGTTTAGAAGTTGAAAGCACCTTAGATCTTCCCTCCCATGCTATATTAATATCTTGTTAATGCCCTTTCTGAAATCCTTATGTAAAATTCAATCAAATATCTAATAAAGTGATATTTACAGGCCTTGAAGGGTCTAATAGTGTGTCTTTTGTAGTCATAAGTATCCAAAAAAATTAGTGTATCACCTAATTTTACATGCTTTCTATGATTTTATGTTATTTCTCTCCCTCATCATTAGCAAGATATTAGTTTAGGTGATTGATCTAGGGAACCAACCCTCTCTAGAGGTTATTCTAAACTTGAGTCACCCATACTCTGAGAAGATCATATTGTATCAGTCAAAGAGAAAGATTGCTTACACTTCTTCAACTCAGGGTGCTCTTTGCACTAATAACATTTTTGGCATGCCGGTGGGACTAGGACAAGACATTGAAGCGTTATATCAAAATTAAAATGAAAATATTTTTCCATGATGGTTGTTCCTAAAAGTATAGTTGTTAATTTTCAACAACCTAACCTAATTTTATAGTAGTAATTAGCACATAGAAAGATATAAATGCTTATTTGAGAGTGTTAATCAGCTAAGAATTACTTATTCAATACCAACTCCTTCACATGTATACCATTTTGAATGAATATTTTTACATATCATTATTTATCCAATGAAGATTGGCTATTGTTAGGAGAAATTAATTACATATAAGTTCATGATCCATGCCTAAAATGACCACAAGGTCATCATCAAGAGGCATTCCTTCCGAGTTTACTAAATTGTCTCATAATTATGTTAGAAGGAGAAGATTTGTGAATGCTATAACTTATATTAGACCTAGCACTTCTAAACCAATTCAAAATATCGGCATTCAAATTCTTATTTTTCCCATGGCTATAAATCAACATTTTGTAACTTATACGGGTAATAGTCCCATGCAACTTACTAGATTTGATGACATACCACCCGCTGCTTTGAAAATTATTCCTTATTTGAATGGTGAGGATAAAAACACTCCCATTGAGCATATTAGAGATATAGCTGCTCTATGTTCTATTTATAATGTTTCCCAGGAAAAATTTTCTTTGACACTATTTGTTGTATCCTTTAAAGGTCAATCCCTCCAATGGTATAGAATGTTTCCCTTATGATGTATTACCACATGGGATTAGTTAGGTGTAGAACTTTGTAAATAGTTTGAGGATAAATCAAATCACCTATCTCTCACAGAGAATCTTACTACTATTAAGAGAACACCTCAATAATTTATTAAAAACTTTAACCTAATATGTATAAGAACATGGGAAAAATTACCACACATAAAACCATCATATGAGCATGTATTTTGTAATTGTGAGCATTAATTTAGTGACATTGGAATGATGATCCAATCTATGGGTTGTGTTACACTCTCTGCTACCTTTGATATAGTAATAAGGGCATAAAATAACCTTATTCAAGCAGAAATTTTCCCCTAGACCTTTTATGCCCATATTTGTAGAGCTAGCTCTTATCCCACCTCTTTTAAAACCAATAAAACCTTCTACAGTTCATCCCAATAAGTTAGATGAGCTAAACAAAAATTTGCAAACAATTGGAAATAAGTTACTGCAATTAAAAAGACAAAAATTTCAAGCTAATATACCTTATCAAACCCCTATCAAGCTCCTCATGTGCACCAATATGAACCATATAACAATCAAATACATCTTTCTAAAGGTTATAGACCTCCTTATAAATCTCTAGGAGATATTACAACAACAAAGCTACTTGCAACTGTTGATCCGAATTTTCCTTCAACATGTAAGGCTAAAGTTCCCATGTGTCCCAAATATAATATGATGCAAGATCCAAATATGCTTCCGAATGCTCCAAATACCACTTTGGAAATGGTGGCTCAAATATTTTCTATGCCAAAAATGACTCAAAAAGAAGAATTTTATCAAGCCTAAGAAAGTTGATTTCTAGCGCCATAAGGTGATCTAAATTTTGTGTAGGGGCAGCCAAATACAACCATTGTAAATAGGGAGGCTAGTGATCATGTGGTACTTAGCCAAGAGGTCAGATCCAAGGGAAAAAGTGAAATTGTTACAAATGTGACAAGATCTAGGAAGAGGGCCATGGATGTATCACTTGAGTTAGGAAACATTTCTAGTTTTCCAAATCCAAATTCTATGAGTATTAATGGTCAATTTGCTGCTCTAGTTCAAGAAAATTAGAATATCATTATTGGTAAGAACTCACCTTCACTTCAAAAACAACAAGTAGGTCTGCTTCTCCAAAAGTTAATTTTAACATAGGGGTTGATCCATTCAATATTTTTGATCATATGAAGGAGGAACATGTTATTATGACTATGTGGATTCATTTTCCATTCCAAGACAAAAATATTTACTCATTAAAGAACATTTAGACCTCGAATTATCATCAAAACAAATAGAATGTGAAATAAGTACAACTAACATGGTTTTAGAAAAAAGTATACCAACAAGTTAAGTATCCAAAATACCAAGAAACCAAAGAGGTAAAGTTTGATGTTTGTGAGGTAAACCTAATCAAACCACCTCATTTTTATCTCTCCTTGATAATTAGTGATTCTTTGGTACATAACTATGCGGTAGATAGTGGGGAAAGTAACATAGTGATGCCCAAAAAGATTAAAGATAAGTTGGGACTCACATATGAACCAAGTGCTAAAGGTATGTTGAAGTTTGATGGTTCTCCAATAAGGACAATAGGAATGATTAAGAATTTGAAACTCACATTTCATGCTTGCCAAGGTGTGATAATTTTACAGGATGTAATGGTGGTGGATTTTACTCCTTATTTTTCCACTTGTCTTTTAAGGAACTTCACCTCCAAGATAAGAGGATAATATCTTTCAGTTGATTGGTCTTACCTTGTTTTCTGAACTATACACAGAACTATTATCTCTTGAAAGTGCACCCTAGTTTAGAGATGGCAACATGTGTTCTAAGCTTGCTTTGATCTCTCAATTTCATAGATACAATAGAAACACCTCAGGTCTATGGGTATACCTATTGTTGAGGTGAGTCTCTGGTATAAATGTCGGTTCCTTGTTGATGTATCCTAAACTAACTTTTGGGGGTTTTGAGGGTAAAAATATGACTATAATTGAAATTGAAAAGTGGTGATACACCAAATTTTTTTGAGGGCTTTGACTGAGTATAGTCACAATAAATTTGAGAATGGATTTTAGATGCAAAAACCAATGGCTTTCAAAAAATATTAAGGCAAAACACTTATGTATTGAGGGATAAATCACAACAACACAACAAGATAAACATTCACACTAAGACTATGCAGAAAATACTAGATTTGCAATAAGGTAAAAATAATTAAATCAAGGAATTTACATTCACAAGAATTTATGAAAGATACACACCACCGCAAATAGTTGGAAAGACCAAAATTGATTCTCATTAAGGGAAAAACTAGCAGAAATATGCTTCAGCACTCATATGTCCCAAAATTCCTCCTCTATGCTTTCCAAAATGCACACAATATATAACAAAATTATTCACCCAACCCATCCTAAAAATAGGCTAAAATTTGTACTCGCCCATGCATGCCAATTTTACCCCTTTATCATGAATAAATAAAGGAATAAAATAGACATGCTGATTACAATGAGGCATTAATAGAATTAATTACAAAAATAAATTCCAGTCAAAGTGCAGTTGAATGATCTATTTTTTATAAACTCGGATGAATAATTTAGCTAATAATAACTCTTTCTTGTTGTGAAAGTCTTCTCCAATGTGCATGCAATATTTTCCTTCTTCTGCTTGATGTGAAACTTGCAATTTGATCCACTTGCAATGATAAATTGGGCACCTTTACAATTCTTCCCCTTTGGATGCACATGCAAAAATATTTTCCCTATGTAAGAAAAATAATGTATTCATCCTCATCCTTAGCAAAATATTCCTCTTTTTGTGGGGGCCACCTTAGATGTGCACATGTTCAAATTTGTCTTCTTGAAGTCTTTGGGCTACATGTAGGCATGTGCACAGTAATAATATCTTTTGCAAAAAATAAGGTAATTAAGAAAACTCCAATTCTATCCCTTTCATGATCCATGTGATGGCTATGATGTTGACCTTCCTCCATGTATTGATTTGTCTTATCTCACTATGGCATGTATATACTTGATTCGAAGGATGATGGGTCTAGATTGGATGATGAGCACTTTTTGGTCTATGACATGTATTAATCTTTGACTCTCCCATTTTATTATTGGCATGGGATATAGTTCAAGGTTAGAACCTAAAACATTGATTAATAATCATCGCAATGAATACATGCCATATGTGGTCAACTGAATTTTACACTGATCATTACATATGTTATTGTCGGGCCTTTTGATTGTTCATTGCACAAGTCATAGTCAAGAGTATAATCATTTAATATGGAAAATGTGTTCCCCTCTCCACGATAGTTTAACCCTACATGTTTTTTCAATGATGGGACCTTAACCATGATTGGAGTTAGGGTTTTGAGGCTCTTTCACGTGTATTACTTTTGAACCATGGTTGATTTTTGTAACCGCTAGAGTTGACGAAAGAAAACCTGTAAACCCTAATCATTTCAATAATTTTTATGAGCTCCTTTGAGCTTGGAAAAGACCTGTCAAAAATTTTCTTTGACGGTCGTGGTTTATATCTCAAGTTCACTTGGTAACTCCTTCTGAGGGTATATTTCTTGGATGATTATTTTGATCTGATGTTCATTTAACGAAGGAGGCCACCATGAATGTTTCCTTGAGCTTCTGTGAGATTTTGTGGGCATATCACTCTATTGTGTTTGAAAAACAAAACCACCATGATGGGAAGGTGATCTTCTTGTTTATTTAACTGTAATGATTCTATTCTCTCCATTCTTTGACTTCAAAGGAATTGAAACCTTGAAATGTTTATTTTCTATGTTTTCTGGTAATTAGGAGTTCAAAACACATTCTGGGTAGTTATTATTTTCCCCACAACTCGATTACTTTTGAGGTTTTATTCACTTGAACCAAAAAATCGTAAGTTGTCATTTATTTCTTCAAGTTTTTTTGCAATACTTAAGAAAATCTTTAATGGATGTGAAAAGTCAAGTTTTTCTCTTGATCTGTACTGACTGGACTTTAACGGTATCTTTCTAGAGCTTGATATAATGGAATCTTGATGCATTTACTTGTGTTATTTGCTAGAAATTGAACTTTGTACTTTCACCATGAATAATTTTTGTTCTCATTTGCTTTAGATGGGTACTCGTTCTTTCTTTTTCCGTGGCCATTTCCACTCTGTTATGTGAAGTTTCGAACTGGGTTTTGTATTTTGTCCATTATTCGATGTATTTAGAGCTATGTGATTTGGGTTTTCATTCTTTTTGTCAGAACTACTTTGAACTTAAATATTTTTCCTTAATCTCTTGTGGGGCTTCTCTACTCATTCCCATTTTATCGTTTCTTAGTGTTTTGAATTTCCATAATGTGACGGCCATTATTGGAGGGGAAGAAAGAACTCTAACTCTGGGGTTAGTTGCTCTCAAAGAATGAGCATTTCCTTTTGTAAATGTAGAGCCATCTATTTCGTCGTTATGTAAAAGGTAAGCCTCATAACTGGTTCAAATTCTTGCTTCAGCTATGGCCCATATTGTTATTTCTAGTTCATGTGTTTATTGAAAAACTCGATGGAGCTCGATTTGAATGTTTTAGATATGTTTTTCTCCTTGACGATTGCCATTATTTGAGAGAGAGAGCTCTACCCTCAACTGGACCCTCTAGGTTACTTATTTCGTGGGGTGTACGATTTCTAGATTTTGTCATTATTTTCTTATTAGAACTCAAGATACCATTATAGGATGTTGGATTTTTTGGTGAGTTCGGCCATTATTCCTTGTTCTGTTTTGAATCATTACCTTGCTGATTATTTTCCACCTTAGGGTTTGATATAACTATGTTTATAATTCCTTTTGTATGTGCATGAGGTTTTCTAATTCTTTATTTTCTCTGGGCATTTATGGAGTTGGGGATTTAGCCCTTTGATGTCATGTCTTACGATCGGTCTTTTTATGTTGTAAGCTGAAAATATTGATTTTCTTAAAACAATTTCCTAGAATATAATTTTCATTGTTGTACTTCATCTTGTGCCAAATTTTCTCCTTTTCTAGCTGATATGATATCTCATTTTTTGTCAAATCTAAACTTATACTTTAAAAGTAGCTCACTATGATAGAATTTGTGTTCTTATGCAATTGTTGAAGACAACTTTAATTTAGCTTTGTAAGCATGACGTAAACTATGCTTCTGTTTCTTGTACTCTTGTACTAGTTATAAATGACTTCATGCATTGATATTGTACTATCCTATTGTCTTATTGTAACTTAATTTGTTGTTCAAAAAGGATATATTCCTGGAATGATGATTCAAGGCTGATATTATAACTTAAGTCACTTCTTTCCTTGAAATGTATGAGAGAAAAAAGGTATTGCAACAACTTTATCCTTAATTTGCAAAGAAATATGCATGGTTGCATGGACATGATACTACTTTCATCTAATCTTTTTCTATAATCATAACTTGAACATGAGTAATATGTTCCTGCACACTAAAAAAATAGAAAAATAAGTAAAGGCTAGAAGCCTTCCTTCTAATGTTGATTCCTTCCTGTGGTTCTTTTGAAATGAATGATCTTTGTCTTTCTCGATGAATAAAAACTCTTATCTTCAATCAATGGAAGTCTAAAATCCCATTCTTTTTAAAAAATCTGCAATTGGACTTCTCAGTTGGAAACCAGAAAGAACAAGTAACTTCCTTCTTGAGTTACTTTGATCATCTAAATTATTGATTCTATCTGAAATGCAGAGCTTGAAAAATGTACTCAATCTTTCTTTTGGATGCAATATTTACTTGACGTTTGAATCATATCCATTCATGCAAACATAATTATTAAAGTTTGAAACCTGGAAGATTGCTCTATAAATTACACTAGCTAGTTTGTGTTTCATATGAATGTTGGATGTTCATCGTTAAATGCAATATCCAGGTGCTTCAGCTAATTTTGTGGTTTTGACCTTTACATAGTAAATTTCGTTCATTGTTCTTAATGAAGATCCTTAAAAAAATATTTAAAATTGATAAGTCGGAACTTGCAACTGTATCTCCTGAATTCATTGTAAAAAATCTAGGTGAATCTTTTTGAATTCATTGCAATTCTATGTCCACATTGGGATTTCTACATTTTTATTCATTTGGATTAGAAACATCACAATGGGTTGTGACTCGTATACTTTTTTCTATTTAATCATAATATTTGAAGTTCTCAGTAATGGTAATTTGGATTTTATGGGTCATATTTCCTTTGAAAATTATCTTCAAGAGTTGATGGAAATTTCGAGATGTCTTAATAGTTGACAAAAATCCAAAATACATCTTCATTCCTTAAAACTGATCAGTATACTTGGTTCTAGAAAAAGGATCTTGAGGTATTTTTATACATGTAAAAAAACATTCAAATTCAATTTACCTACTATGCAGACTGCCTTTGATGTGCACACTTGGTCTTCATATGGAATGGCCACTGCTCATGTGTAAAAGCTATTTATTCCTCACCTTGTAATCCTTAGTCTTGATCATTCTTTATATGCATCTGACCACCTTAATCTGACTTAACCCTTGTATTATTCTTGGTCCCTTTTGACTAGACCCCTTGCATAACTCAAAAGGTAATCCCTACCTTTTTTATAAACATTGTTTATCCCACCATGGCATATAATATAACTTCCATCTTTTGAATAATCATTGCATTATAGTTTTGGGTCACTTTTTGGTTAATCATTTGATCGGTCATTGAAAATACTATAGTCTTCACTTTTGAAAAAATCATGCATAAGAAGGTAACATTACCTTTTTGATGATCATTGTCAGCATGTGCATGTTTTCAGACCTTAGTCGGTCAATGCAATGATTTTTTTTTAATCATGGGGTGGCCCCCTCTCCATGATGGCTCGACCCTTCACATGCTTTGTCGGTGGTAGTTACTAACTCAAGTGGAGTTAGGGTTAACTTTGAGTTTGCATTGAAATTAATAATTTGATGACATACGTTGATCTCAGTACTACGATAGTCTAGACTGTCGATCTTGCATTCATGGCTAATAGGGCAAGTTTGTGGTAAACATCTTACATCATTGATTTTTGTAATTTTTGATCTCATCTGTCGATTTGTGTACTCATTCTGACTGGGGCTAGGTAGTGGGTTACATTGGAGTTGGTAACTTTGATTTTCAAATGTTGATTGTTGTCCTTTTTTATTTGAAGCATCATATTTGAACTTACCTAGTGACTTAGGTAACTCAGCATTGTGGTTAATGAAACAAAAGAAAAATTGACCCATCATTCGGTCATTCAATTTGGAAGCTTTTATCTTGGCGAAGCCCTGGAAAATGTTTGTCAAGTTATCATTTGTAGAGTTCTTTAGATCTTGATTTCTTTCATTTTTAGTCACTACAATGCTCTGTAAGGTCACATATTCTATCTTTTTGGAGTTTTTACTCTTAATTTGAGCTCAGGCAAGATTTGATCATGGCCACCATTGTCCTTTCTTAACTCGAGCTTCGTTTTTGAGTCTGTGACTCTCGGCCATTACTATTCGATGAAATACTAGTAAGCTTTCACTTCTTTGAGAATATCTTTCCCTCTTAGTTTTAAAATGCATGATATTCTCTTTGCATTATTTGTGTTTATGGAAATCCCAAGTTTGAAACTCATTATGGGCAATTGTTTTCTTATACTAAACTTTAAGGGTTTCTAACAAGTTGACTTAAACCAGTAAGTATGAGCTCTATCTATTTATTTTGACAAGGGTTTGATTACGACCATGATGAATGAGAGAATTTTGTTTTGAAACTGTAATATTTGTAAAATATATTGTAAAAATTTGAGGTTGAACCTTGTATTTCAATGGAATAATTTTTTTTCTTTGCTTCACTTATTGAATTGAAAATATTATAGAAATCTCAATGATTTGTTGAGGAATAACCACTTTCCTGGTCTGTTGGTTTATACTTTCGAGCCGTGGCTTTAAAATTCTCATTTTGAATAACCCAAAATGGGTATTACTCCTTTGTCATTTTGGAAATTTTGTTTGCTCTTTCCTTTACTCATGCTTTGAAGACTTCATTATTTTCTACATTATTTATGTGCTTTCTTGAGTTCTTGTGTTCGAGACTCATTTTGGGTGCTCTATATCTTGTATTCGATGAAAGTGTTGGGCTTATCTCGAACGCCATTGTTAGAAGAAGAAACCTTATACCTTGTGTGCTAGCTCGACCATGTTGATGTTATCTCGACCTGTAACTCATATTTTCCTCTATCTTGGCCTAAAGGTGAGTACATTTCTTTCTGAGTGTTGGAATAACTTTGTTTCTGTATCTTTCATCTTTCGGTCTCTGTATTTTGAATTTTTCTTCCTGGATCTCTTCACGAGTCTAACCTAGAACTTGTTGTGGCATTTGAAAAATTGATTCATTTATATGAAAATTGCTTACATTTTGTTATTTTGAATGGGGTTTTTCTCTTGTTGGCTCTGTATAGGCCATCGTTGTTGTGGACTTCAAGGTTCTAGGTTGGAAGCTCATAGTTCATGTTTTTTTCTATTCCTTTTGTGAAGCCATTATGAGCTTCACTAAGTTGATTTGAGCTTATAACTTTAGTATGCATGGTCGTTGTTTTGATGAATCTGAGATTCAGGAATGTTATGAATATCTTTAAGGATCTTGATAAGCTTTCAATCTCTACCCAAGTACACTTCAAAGTGTACATGTGCTTTTATCTTGTACTATCTTGAATATAAGTTCATTTTAAAATTTCATTCCTAGCATGATAGTACTTAAAATGTCACCTTTGATCTTCATTGATAATCCTGTGCCACTTCTCTTCTCTTCTCTAAGTTGTATATCTGTTTTAATATAAGTTGATCCTTCTTTCAGTTAGAGTCCTGATATCTCTCAAAATTCCACCTTGTAGAGAGATGGCTATAGGTTTTCTAAGCTTGCAAGATTGATCTCTCTCTTTCATAGATATAATGGAAACACCTCAGGTCTATGGGTATACCTATTTTGAGGTGAGTCTCCGGATTAAAAGGTCGGTTCCTTATTGGTGTATCCTAAACTGATTTCTGGGAGTTTGAGAGTAAAAGATGACTGGAAAATAATTAAAACTGAGGTGATACACCAAATTAATATGAGGTATTTGACTGAGTATATGCACAACTGATTTGGGAAGGATTTTTTATGCATGAACCAATAGTTTTTCTAGTAGAATATCTAAGGGAAAAACACTTGATTATACTGAGGGAGAATCACAACAATACTAATAAGTTAACATGCACATTAAAATTAAGTAGAAAGGACTGAATTTATAGTAGGGTAAGGTAATTTGTTAGGAAATTTCTTCACAAGACTAATGAAAGATACACAAGATTGCAAAATAACTTGGAAAGGTAGAAAATACTTCACACTCAGAGGGAAAAACGAGCAAAATTTTCTTCAGTACTCCTATATCAAAAAGTCCTCCGTAAGTTCCTCTTTTGCTTTGTAAAGGAACACAATATATAGCAAAAATAATTCTCCCACCCTTCTTTAAAATGTCCTAAGGCTTGTACTAGTCCATGTTTGTTATTTTTATCCTTTATTTAATAATAGATAAAGGGATAAAAATAGAACATGCAATTACAAATAGGCATTAATAGCCTTGATTACAATGCAGTCAAACTAAAGTTGACTGTTCTATTTTAAGAAAGCAATGGTAAATAATTTGCTAATAATAAGCTTGCTTGCAAGGCAAGTCCTCTTTTGAACATGTAACTTTGTCTCTTTCTTTGTTCTGTCTTCTTGTGGAGCATGCAAAAATTCAACTTTTGTTCGTGGGTAAAAGAAATAATTATAATACCTACAAAACACCCATTGTGGGGACCACTTTGCACTTCACCATGTTTTGGCCATCTTTGTGATTATTTGAAACATACATTATAATTCGGTTTTTTTAAAATCAAAACTTGAAATGATAATTTGGATGGCATGTGGATTCTTCTTCCTTCGCTTTTACGGGCCTACGTGAAATTTTTGGAAATTTTAAGTCCTTTGTGGACTTTCAAGATTTTTTGAAGTTTTGAGCCCTTTGTGGACTTTCAGGCCTTTTGTGACTTTTAAGTCCTTTGTGGACTTTTGGGCCTTTTATTACTTTTAAGTCCTTTGCGGACTTTCGGGCCTATGGGCTTATTTTGGCAATTTTAACTTTTGTGAAAAGGTATCAAAATGTAGAGAGGGCCCGCCGCTCCGCATTTTCTTTGACTTCTGTTCGTTGTTGAATTTTTCCCTGCGGGGTGTTGGGCTTGAGGAGATTTTTGGAAATTTTAACCTTTTTGCAAAAGGTTTCAAACTTAAAGTACCTCCGGCCTCCGCTTTTCCACTTCTGTTGTAATGATGACACGTGTCCTCCTTCGGGTCTATGGGCCTGCAGATGAAATTTTGACAATTTGAAATTTTGAAAATTGACTAAGTCGGTAAACGACCACCATTCCACTTGGACAACTTTTGCATCAATTTTGGTGATCCATTTGTGAGCGTCGATCTCTGTACTTGTTGATTTTTTATCATCGATCTCCAAAGTATGATTTTAGGGTTTCTGACATGTATTAAATGCATTTTTAAAGGCTCAAACCATGGTTTGCATTGAAAGTGTAGATCGATCCTCAACCTTTGATCTTTGTACTTGTTGAATTCGATCGTCGATGACTTGACCGTGGTTGAGTTCTGTTAACTCATCTCTCGAGTGTGCATGGTAAAGGTCAATTTGGCCCTAACTTGATCATTCCATTTGGATTTTCAGTCTTGCAGGTGAAGCCTTGGAAAAATTTTATTGGCATCATTGTTGATTTTCGAGCTCGGCTCTGTGTTGTTCCTCTTGATGGCCATCATTGTTAGATTTTGAGCTCTGTCACTTCTGCAAAATGGTCTTTGGGTCAGGCTCGATTCATTTTTTGAGCAAGATAGTCCTCTACCTTCTTCAGAGCTATGTGAGCTTCTAGGTTTTTGAGATCTTTACCTTTTCCTTGGCCGCCATTGGAGCTCTTGTCATGATCATTCTGTTAGAAACTTCCATGGAAGTTATTTTCTTCCTTAGTTCAGGCCCTCTGCAACTTTGAACTGTGAATGTTGAAAAGGGTGAGTTTCTTTATCTTCGAACATGAAAACTATTTCATTTTCACTGAGTTCTCTTTCCTACTCTGATTCTTTGCTACCCATGAATGGGTCTTGTTTATTGGCCATGATCTGTGTTTCTGAGTTCCATTTGCTTTGGCCAATTCTATATAACTTTCCAATGTTGTGTTGAAACACCACTTTTAAAGGAGTTTGAACTTTGGATCTTTTCTGGTTAGATGTAGATTCCATTTACACTTTCTCCTTCAAAACTGAGTAGTGGTATATACAAAATACTTTGTATTTGATATTCCAATATTGATTTTCTTCACCATAGAGTTCTTCTTCCATTCACTTTTGATTTCTCTGACTGGAACTTGCTCATTTTGGAATGAGGAAAACATATGAGTAATTCTTCTTTGTCAATGATTCAGAGTTATATGCCTCATAAATGCTTTTCATTCAATCATCTTTGAAGATTTCCACATTGCATCCTGATAATATTTGTTGAAGTTTTCAAATCTAGGGTTGACATCTCAAGCTTGATCCATGGCTGAGTTTTCAATAATCTACTCTGTGCTTTACTTAGATCTACTTATTGACCTCATGTGAGTTTTCTTAAAATGAGTCTCTCTACTTTCCTAACTATGTATTGACCAGTCTAAGCTTTGCAGGGTTGAATGATGTTGATAAAACTGTAACTGAAATGGGTTGCTTGAAAACTCTACATTTTATATATCCCTTTCTTCAGTTCACTTTTTGAAATGCCTACTTGTAACCTATAGTTGCATTTATACTCTTTGATTATGAAGTTGAAGATTACTATGATTGAATATTGAACTGAAAATGCCAACTACAATAGAAATACACTTCTGATATTTTGTAATTAAGATGCCTTTGTACCCTACAAGTGGTTTTCTTGAAATTACAAGCAATTCTTCTTTTGTTTTTTGATACCATTCTCAAACATAAGCCTTGATTCAGATACTTCATTGAAATACTATAATCTGTTACTTTTACTGCATTTCCCTTTATTTCAGCTTGATATGGATACTGGAAAAGTCATAAATGTCCATTTTACATGGCGAAGCCCTATCAAAATTTTCCCAGAATTCTCTCTTCCTTGACTGAAATCTGGAAAGTGTACATTGTCTGCATGCATCTTCTTTGTTCTGTACTGTAACCTTTTCCTTTTATAGAAGATATCTAAGTTTTGAGTTACATTAACCCTTCTTTCCAGCATGTACATGGTCCTTTTCTACTTGTCTGCAACTTGTACCTACACACTTAAGAAAATAGTTAGAAAATAATTAGGCTCTTGGCCTCTCTTGTATCCATTTTCCTTATTTTATTTTCTATTTCTTCTTTTGAGTAAGCTATGCAGTTTGATTTTTAGGTACTATATATCTTTTGTTGGTTAGAGATCCATATGCACAAATTAGGACAGTGTAGGAATATGGATTAACCCTGAGCTCTTTATTGATGATTCCTTTCTTTTAATTTTCAGGTACCATGCTTTGAATTGTGAAGACAAAGATGGAACAAGCTGGAAGGGGGACAATCTACACAACGAAGAATATACAAAGGCAATGATGGGTTCACTCATATTCCTTTGCTTTCTATTTCATGCATGTGTACCTCTTTCTTTAGTAGATGTACTTTACTTTTAGTCACATCCCATGGCTTGTGTGGGAAACATTTGACCTTCCTTGTGAATAAAACATTGAATTCTGAAATTGAGTTGTGTATTTCCTTTTGCATTTCAAGCTTCTAAATGGAGTGTATGATGAACTAAACAACTCATTCATATAATTGAATGTCTTAAACATGAAGGAAAGAACATTAATGAGAACCTGTAACATTCAATAATGAACTCTAATTTCATAATCTGCACTTATGTTTGTTGTCCCAAAACTCAACACTTCACCTACTCTATAATTCAGTGTCTTCATCAAGACAACACAACTATCCTTTGGGGCCTTTGTGTTCTTTTTCTGAAGGTATCATGAAATTACAGACTATGTGATCTGTTACATTTTGTAATAGCACACATAGCTGTAGATTTCACTTAATCATTAATTAATTCAACAGTAACTAATAACATCATAACTTCCTTAGCTTAGGTATACTTCACCCATGACTTTCATCGTAACGACGGTTTCGAGTTTCCTTTCGACCTCCTCGGAGATTTGATGCACGCAGAGAGGGCATAGTATGGGAGCCTCCTCTAGGGTCCCATCAAGACACAGGTGCACCGAGAGCTCGATCGGTTGGAGCTTGTCGTGAGACCTCAAAGTCCATAGTCGGATCATCAGGATCTATATCTCAATCATCTAGAGTACCAGTTGGAGCTGCTTCCCACTGGAGAGGACCAGCATTTATGTTATGGTTGTGGTGTTGTTGGACATCATTGGAGAGATTGCCCACAGAACCCTAACAAGGGTAAGACACAGATCTCAGAGCCTATTGTTGGAGATATGGCACGGAGTCATTGGATCTATGCGGTCGAGAACCTCCAGTGCCGAGCATCGCCTCAGTCTTGTGATTGAGACGACAAGTAGTATTGGTGGTATTTCCACCTCTATATTATTTGATTCTGGTTCTTCTGATTCTTTTATTGCACCATCCTTAGTAGAGCGTTGTAGGCTGGTGGTAGTTAGGAAAGGCCATAGTTGGGATGTTCGGATGGCTTACTCGAGCCAAAATTTACTGTAGACTCCTTAGTTAAGGAGTGTGTAGTGGATTTGGGGCCCTTCACCACTACTTCGATCGGATCCTTCCATTAGGATCTTACGGCATCATTTTAGGCATGGATTGGTTGTCCGCTCACGAGCTAGAGTGGATTGTTACCACAAGACTATTGCTTGTATAGATGATTGTTATCCAAAATTCACCCCTCGAGGGTCCCCTCATATTTTTCTAACTCCCCTGTCCAGTAGAAGAGAGCAAGTTCGAGGAAAGGTAAGAAAATTGCAAAAAAGCAGGCTCGGGCAGGAAAAATCACAAAAAATGGCTAAGTCTTAGTCTCGAGGATAGCCGGGCCAAAAATGCACGCACGGCGTGTGGGACGTGGAAGCCGAAATGGGCGAAGGTTCGTCCGGGACAGTAGGGCCAAAAGTGCAGCGCGGGACGCGAAGCGCGAAAATGGGTGAAGGTTCATCCGGGACAACCGGGCCAAAAATACGCACGGGGCGCGTGGGACGTGGAAGCGGGAAATGGGCAAAGGTTAAATGCAGGGACAGCCGGGCCAAAAGTACACAGCGGGACGCGTGGGATGCGAAGCGCGAAATGGCGAAGGTTAAATGCCTGGGACAGCCGGGCCAAAGTAATGCGCGTGGGGCGCGGAAGCGAAAATGGGCGAAGGTTAAATGCAGGATAGCCGGCCAAAAGTGCACGCGGGGACGTGTGGGACGCGGAAGTGTGAAATGGGCGAAGGTTGAAGAGGAAAATTCAACGTTTGACTGCGAAACTTCAAACGGCCATAACTTTTGACTCGAGCTCCGATTTTCAAAAATTGGACTTTCTCGGAGCGAGCACGACGTCCTCTACGCACGAAATTGGATTTATTATTTTTAATGAGGATATATATATTTAATTAAGAGAAACATATTCGGCTCCAGTCAGTTAATGTTCATTCCCGTCAAATGACAGAAAACGCCTGCCAGACCCAAAATAGCTGCCCGCACTCAGAAGGCCATAACTTTTGCATTTCTCAACGAAATCGCACAAAATTGGTACCGTTGGAATCATGGTTCCGAGCCCAATGCACAGAAATCAATAAATTCCAGATTTGATGAGAAATTGATTGATATTTTTAAGAAAACGTGTCCGGGTTTAGAACAGTGTTTTATTTGGTAGGCCGGGAGTGCATTTACGAGGCATGGTCATCATTCTTTCTCTGCTTTGCAGCACATGGGACAGTATGGGGAGCCTTTTGTAGGTAATTTATAATCATTTCACTCAATTTAATGCCTCTTACAGTTGGTTGAAGGACAGATTTCGGGATTTCCATTTTCCCTTCTCTTCTCCTTCTCATTTTTTCTATAAATTAGAGTGTTGGGCTCATTGTAAGGAGAGAGTTTTTGGGTAGCAAAGCTCTACCAAAATTGCTTTGTGAAGCCGAGTGTGTTGCAGGCCCTTGTAGTGGACTCCTTGCATGGTGATCCGTGCCCTTATCTTGTAATAGATCAATCATGCATACCAGAAGCAATAAAATACAAGTTTGTGGATGTATCTTCCCCTGCTTTGTGTTTTCTTGCATTCTTCTTGCCCCTTTTTTATCTTTCTACAAGAATATTGTGTCTATTATTATGTTCTTGCAGAATTCACTAACATTGTGTATGCTTGGAATATTGTTGTGAATGCATTTTGCTAGATTATGGTGAACTTTGTCATCACCTCTTATAGTGTGCACTTTGCCTCTGTATTTCACACATTTGGAGATTACTCTCACACCCTCCTTTTACGGTGTATCAACTTTGCTTTAGTGTAGGCTTTTCATTTTATGTATTCTCTCTCCCTGGTCCCTTAGAAATTTAGATTAGAATAGTTAGCTTATCCTGCATTAGAGTAGATTGTGGCAGGTAGTTTAGGAGTAAGAACCAGCTTTCTCTCGGAGGTGCATGTCTCAAGTAGCAAGTCCCACAACTTGGAGATAGTACCAATGTTATCCAATCACACTTTGTGAGTTCAAATACATGCACAGGGGTGCTTTGTGATTCGGTGATAACTATGATCTTGGAGTAGAGTCGGTGATATCGGGAGTTAGGAGGGCCGTATCCATTCGCACCATCTCCACTATACAGCTTAAGCGGTGTGCGCGACAAGGTTGTCAGATGTTTGCTATTACGGTCAGTGACATATCGGAGGATGAGTCGAGAGGACCTTCCTCGATGATCATCCCATCTTGTCGAGTTTTCGATGTGTTCCCATGGGAGCTCTTTGGGATTACCTCCCCCACGTGAGATTGACTTCCATATAGATCTAGTTCTAGGCACGAGCCTATCTCACGAGCACCCTTTCGGATGACAACTCTTGAGTTATGTGAGCTCAAGTTGTAGCTTGAGGACCTTCTCGGAGAAAGGCCTAATCCATCCTAGTGTATCCCCTTGGGTGCACCGGTGATCTTCGTGAAGAAGAAGGATGGATCTCTTCGGTTGTGTATTGACTACCATCAATTTGAATAAAGTAACGATCAAGAATCGTTACCCCCTTCCACACATTGATGATTTATTTGATCGGATGAATGGGGCTACATTTTCTCTAAGATAGATCTTAAGTTAGGATACCATCACCTCGGGATTGCTTAGACAGATATTCACGAAGACTGACTTCCGTCACGAGATATGGCCACTACGAGTTCACAGTGGTACCTTTCGGTTTGACGAATGCCCCCGCAGTGTTTATGAGTTTGATGAATGGGGTATTCAGGACTTTCCTTGATCGCTTCGTGCTCATCTTCCTTGATGACATTCTAGTTTACTCATGCACACATGAGGAGCACGAGGAGAACCTTCGCGGGTTCTTGGTGTCTTGCGAATAGTGCCTTTATGGGAACTTGGAGAAGTGTGCGTTCTTTCAGCTGAGGTGCAATATTTGGGCCACATCATTTCTGGGGAAGGTATCACAGTCAATCCTTCCAAGATTTGAGCCATCATGGATTGGCCAGCACCCACTAGTGTGACCGAGGTGCGTAGCTTCATGGGTCTAGCAGGGTATTACAGGAGGTTTGTTCAGGACTTCTCTCGGATTGCGCACCCTATTACTTCTCTTGACGGAAAGGGAAGAAGTTTTTATGGTCGAGATAGATGTGAGCAAGCCTTGATACACTGCGAAGGAGTGCCTCACGAGAGCACCTATTCTTACAAAAGTGCCGGATCCTCAAGGTGAGTTCTACATTTGCACGAGATGCTTCCTTGGCGGGACTTGGAGGTGTGTTAATGCGGGAGGGTAGAGTAGTTTCCTTTGAGTCTTGCAAACTCAAAGATTATGAGCTCAATTATCTGACCCATGACCTTGAGCTTGCAGCGGTAGTACATGCCTTAGTGTGGTGGAGGCATTTTCTTCTTGGCCGAGATTTACACTCGGGGTGATCACTTGAGCCTTCGCCACCTCTTCACGCAGCCCAATCTCAACGCTCGTCAGTGGCGTTGGATGGAGTTACTCTGTGAGTATGACATGGAGATAGAGCATGTGAAAGGGAAGGAGAATGTGGTTGCAGATGCCTTGAGTAGGCGGAGACATGTGGCTATGGCCACCGCAGTGGGTACAGATTTGCGGAGTAGGATCTTGCAGCAGCTTCCTCATGATAGTTTCTACCTTGCAGCCAGTGGAGATTGAGTCTTAGAGACCCCTTGAGGGGAGATTTGATGGATTTTCATTAGAGGCAGATGGTCTTCTCAGACATAGGGGTCGGATATATGTTCCTAGAGATGGAGGCTTGAGACATGACATTTTGACAGAGGCTCATCGTGCACCTTATTCAGCCCATCCCGGGGTGAAGAAGATGCACGCCACCTCTGAGACAGTTGTATTTTTGGAGAGGACTTCGGAGAGACATAGCTTCATTTGTATCCCGTTGTTTAGAGTGCCAGAGGGTGAAGGCCGAGCATCAGCATCCAGCTGGCCTTCTCTATCCTCACGCCATACCGGAGTGGAAGTGGGACACCATTTCCATGGACTTCATCATTGGATTACCTACGTCGAGATACCATCACGACGCCATCATGGTCACGGTGGATAAATTGACAAAGGTAGCTCATTTTTCTCCGATAAAGACCACCTATACAGCAAGTGTTGTGGCACGAGTATACCTTGATGAGATTGTCAGACTACATGGGATTCCGCGGAAGATCATTTGCGACCGTGACCCTTTGTACACTTCCCATTTCAACACGGCTTATCACTTATCACCAGAGACGGATGGACAAGCGAGAGAGGGTGAATCAGATCTTGGAGGATATGCTCGGGATGTACGTGATGGATCACCGGTCGAGATGGGAGGAGTATCTCAGTATTTGGTGGAGTTTTCCTATGATAATAGTTTCCAGAGTTCTATAGGCATGGGTCCTTTTCGGGCATTATACGGTAGAGTGCAGGACACCTCTTAGTTGGGACAAGATTGAGGACGGGGTTTCCCTTGGGCCAGCATTATTACGGGACATGGAACAGGAGGTTACATTGATAAGGCGAGATTACAGGAGGCACAGGATAGACAGAAGAAGTATGCAGACTAGCATAGGACTGATCGCAGCTTTGAGGTAGGCACGAAGGTGTTTCTTCGTGTCAGACCGCATAAGATCCCTATCCGTTATGGGAAAGTTTCTAAGCTTTCTCCTAGGTTTGTGGGTCCCTTTGAGATCTTGGAGTGCCTCGGTCCCTTGGCCTATCGTCTAGCATTGCCACCTAGCTTATCTCGCGTCCATGATGTGTTTCACATTTTTGTGCTTAGGAGATATATTTTTGATCCTTCTCATGTGCTAGATTGGACCACATTGCATGTGCGGGATTAGGGCGGAGTGATGGTGGAGCCCTTATGCATTTTAGATCACGGACCACAGGCCTTCACGTCGAGAGAGATTGATCAAGTTTGGGTCCAATGGGATAGGTATGATGAGGCTAGCAGACTACATGGGAGGATGCTACCTTGCTACGAGGAAAGTTTCTACACCTTTTCAAGTGACTTCCAGGAGGAATTCGAATCTAAGGGGAGGGGGATGTAGTGCCCACTTCCCTTCAACTTCGTTTTGTTTTGTTGTTTTCGAGACTAATTACTTCACTATGGATTATTATGACCTCTTGTTTTAGCATGCTAGTAGATATCATTGACATGGGACTGTTATTGATTTTATCTTTATATGATGGATATGGTTTACTTGGTGAAAATTTGATGATGATACTTGTATACTTTTGTGAGGATATTTTAATCATATTGAGTAGAACTTGATAATTTGACTAATGTGATGATCATTTTGATATAAATGAAATGTGGAATAAGAATGTGCTAGAAAGTGTTAAGTGATATCGTACTTGCATAGATGATAGTGAATCGTGTGTTGATTATTTTAGATTATATTGTATATTTGGCATGAATGTTTTAATGCGGCCAACAAAGCCGAAGGAGGTATTTTCTCATTACGCAGGTATATTATATTCACAACAATACTGGGGAGTGGAGACCAACCACATCGGAATTTGAGAAGAATCCAGCTAGGGTCACCATGGCAACAAGTAATTGTGTGTGTTAGAATTATCTGGTAAAGGGAAAATTGTGACCTAGGGATCATGTGTGGTTTTGTTTCAATTTTTCCTCTTATTATGTTGTATGTGTTGCTCTTAGTAAGTGGAGTTTTACTTGTCTTATTATTCTTATTCTTTGGATTGATGTTACCCCTTGTTAGCCATGGGTTGTAGTGGCTTAATTAAGTTAAATTGAAAATTGTCCTAAACTAATTAAAAGATGTGACCTAAGAGAGTTCATTTATTAGGATTTGATTTACTTGGGATTTTGTGTGGATTGTTGTGTGTTGAGTTTGAGTGTAGCACACTCTACCCCACATGGGAAACTCGAATTTGGCCTTGGAGGCCAAATTTCAAAGCTTGTGGGACAAGTCAAACTTGTCCCACACCTCTTAAAACCCCATGCCAACCCTACCTATGGGTTGGAAGGCCAAATTTAGGGTCTTTTAGGTGTTTTGGGGGGATAAAAGGGTAAAAATATTAATTGCACTTTCTTTCAAATTTAATTTTGTCCTTTGAGGGAGTGGGCTTAGTTGGAGTGTGCAAGTTGCTTGCCTTTCTTTCAACCACTTATTAATGGTGCATTGGAATTTGATGTTGACCAAATGATGTGGAGTGGAGGGAAAAGGAGGTGGCATCCTACTTGGAGCCACATCATCCCTCCCTCTCTTTTCTCTATTTATTTGAGCCTCTTGTTTGTTTTGGGGGTTGGAAGTTTCATTTTTTTTAGTCTTGTGTATTTTGGGAGGAGAGGAATTGGAAGAAACTTGTGAATTTTTGGAGCTTGTGGAGACTTGTGAGAACTTTGTTGGAGCTTGTGGATGCTTGCTTGATCCTTGGAGGGATTTGAGACTTCATACTTGGAGCAAACTCTACCATGGAAAGGTAGGAGCTTCTCCTTTGTTTGCATTATGTTTCTTTTGTCATATGAATGTATTTTTTTGTTGTGTTGAATGTTGTTGTTTGAAATGCTTGTTGGGAATGGGTAGAATGCCTAAGTTGGGAGTGAGAGGAGACTATGGGGAGCTTAATTGAGGGAGGCATAAGAGATCATGTGCTTGAGGAGGGAGCTTGGGTTGGGTGTCCACCTTGTAAGAGAAATGCTTGCATTTCTTCTTGTTTTTCTTTGAGGGAGCCATAAGAGTTGAGGGAGGCATAAGAGTGAATGGAGGGATAAGGGGTACTTGAGGGAGGCATAAGAGTTGTTAGCGGTATTGTGTTCGCATTGGAGGGTTTTAGGTGGCACCCATTCCCATTGGGAGGCATAAGTGGCTTCCCCATATGTCTTACTCTTGTGGCTTTCTTGGTAAGCCTTGTGACTTGTTGTTGTGATTGTTTTCCCCTTGTTGTGTTGTTGATTCTCTTGTCTTGAAGGATTATGGAATGCATGTGAAATGTTACATTTATATATGTGGAAGCTTGTAGTTGCCATGAGTTGGATTCTCTCCCATTGTGATGTGGTTGGGGCTCGGGGGCCAATGGAGAAGATGGCTTCTCTTCTCCATTGGGTATTTGGTTGGGAGGAGAGCGTTGCCTCTCCCCTTATTTTGTTGTGAATCAAGCAAACTATGGAGGAGCCACCTTGTTGATATTTGGAGCATTGGAACCTTGTTGTTGACAATGTAAAACCACCATGTATTTACCCACCTTGAGTGGAGGAAAAATGTAATATTGCTTTGTTTTCTTTAGCTTCCATTATTGTAAATTTGTTTCCACATGAAGTAGGAAATGTTGCAACATGATTTTGAAGGAAGTTGTATTGAAATGTTAGTAATTCTTACTCTAAAACTTATTGGAAATGTTGTTGAACTCTTTTGTGGAATGTTGGAAAGAAATTACAAAAGAAAATATATTAAATTTTTGTTTTGTTACTTGAAAGTGATGTATTGAAAAGGTTGGAAAAATAGTGCATTACCTCTTCTTGTATAGTTGATGGAAAGACTTAAGTTTTTTTTTAAATGGCTTTTAATATGCCAATGAAACATTGTAAGCTCTAGTTCTTTTATGTTTTCTTCATTTATGAATCCATTGTAAATCTATTTGCAAATCGTAAAAGGAAATGAAATCAAACCTTCTTGAATTCCCGTACAAGGCTTATTAAAATATGTAGAAGGAGATTTTAATGTAAAGGTTCCAAGCTGATTTAGTTCTTTACCCACACTTCGGTAATAAGAAAACTAAAATTCTAAATGCTATTCATATTTAAGTGTCATTAAAACCATACATTAATATCATATAAAACAATTAAAACAAGAATACGTCTCTGTAAAGCTTCCATGTCACAAGGCTGTCCTAAAATGCGAGGCAATCTGTACTAAAAACACACACGAAATGGTCATTAATTTGTAAAGCCAACTACTACATGAATATTCTGATATGTAACAGATCCACCTCTATGCGTTGTTCTTCCACGAATAAATCATTTTAGGTTTCTAGTTGTATATAGGACAAAAAAAAAAAATAGAACCGAGTCTTGTTTGGTCTATGCACACCTTGATCAAAGGATCTGTCAATGTAGCAAAGCTCTTGTGCTTCTCTATCTCTGCACGATACAGGAGATCTATGCAATGTTGGAGAAAATGTCTTGGGAGGTGAAGGTAGCAGGATATTTTTCAGATCCAGAACATGTACTGAGTTTTCTTTTCTTCAAATCGACTATGTGACAGTGAGAGTGTTCCTCCATCGATTTTGATAAAAATACCACGAAGGAGAACCCCAAATTTGAGGATGCATTCATTACTGAACAGATAACAATGTAAATGGACAATCTACTTGCTTAAAGCGCTCAGAAATTAAAAAAAAGGGAGAAAGGAAGGGACTGTGGTGGTCGACGCGGCCTGGACACCACACCTCTCACCGTAGCTCCATTTACAACCTCCATGGAGGTTCACGCGACCAGGGGCGGTTGAAAAGTGGTAAAACGCCTGCTACATACGCCTGTAGCTTCATTTTCGACCACCATGTTGTCTCCTATGCGGCCAGGGCCGAACAAATGGAACAATGCACCTCTCCTCTGGCTTGGGGCTTCGTTTGCAACCTACCTGGTCTCCTCACGTCCAGTAAAGAAATCAAACCAGTCACCTGTATCTAGGTTGTAATCCATCTCACCTTTTCCCACGCGGCCTGGGCGAATGGACCAGCATTTACTCTTGCTACCGGCCTGTATCTTCTTCTTTTATTCTCCACACTCCTACCCGCGCGGCCAGAGCAGTAGAGATACGTTTGGGTGGCTGTACAGAGTAAGATTTGCAAAATCTAATTGATTAAATTGATAGTGGCGGCCAGGTTGTGTTCTTGCACGCATGGAAAGGGGTTATAATGGTTGTCAAGAGTTGGTTGAGTCACCCACCGCCCCAACCATAACATTTAAACTCAAGTTTGAAATGTTGGGCTTTACAAGCTAATGTAAAACAGGGATAGCTAGTTAGGTCAGCCAAGTATTAAATGCTATATAAAACAATAGTGGTATGATAGGTAGCAAAACTTTCATATAATAAACATACTAGATATAAATAAGGTAGTATGTATATCTAAACATATTAAAATTATACAATGCAATAAAATAAATCAGTGTCAAGTACATACCGAAATGTGTAATTCCCTGTATATATATTTATATTTACATATATTATAATGTATTAAATCAGGAGATAATGTAATTTAAATGAATAATAAAATAAAAATAAAAATTGAGTGGCTAGGGTTTTCACTTCAAAATAAATTATATCCTAATCTAGGGTTAACCTTCAGAAATATTGTTATCTCGATATTATCAGACCTTAGGCTAGTTAACTCGAAGGACGACCCTTCTCATCCTTTGTGAAACGTCGATTGAAGTAAAATCAAACTTCTTTGACCTCGAGGCATTATCGTGATTGTAGTAGCTTCGAGCCTGTATGCGGGCTCACCTTGGAACTATTTAAAAAAAAAAAAATTGTCGCATTTTCGGGTTGTATGTTTGTGACAACAAGTTCTTCATCGTCATCGTCTTGAGCGTGGCGTCATCTTTTTTGCGGCGTTACAGATAACAAAAATCTTCATAAAAATCTTAGGTCCATTTGATGGTGTTTCCTTTCTTTAACATACTATTTTTTTAGTTAAGTGCATAGGTAATATCCAAAATGAGTCTACCCATATGCCCTAGTTTCCCAACGAATAATTGAATCCCTTATTGAGTGGTTAGCATGACCATCTCTAGGATATCAAAAATCTTGGTAGGATCAACATCAATGACCTATTTAGATATAATATATCTTAGAATATTTCAACCTTTCACTCCGAACTATGTCAAGGTAATACCATATGAATTAAGCCATGTGATCTAATGATTGTTAATACCTTTATGTTGAACCTTACATTTTAATCTATCATTAAAATCTGTTTTTATTTATTATTATATTTAGCTTTTATTCTTCTTTCTCAAGCTCACATTTCGTAAAATATTTTACTAGTACACGTATTCAATGCTCTCCTTTATGGGAATATTAATAAAAATTATCTCGACGAATAAAAAAAAAAAAAAAATAAAAGAAATAATAACGCAAGAAGTTTGTAAACATCAAATTTACTTGCCAATTTAGGAAGGAAAATTAAGATTGTCGATTTTACATGAAACCGTAGGAAATGGCCTTTATTCAATAGAACCTTTTATAACGACAGATTTAGAATTCTAAAATCAAATGCGTCTTTCCATTGTTCATAATCTCTTTGAGAGACTGTCGAAATTCAACCCTACCTTCCATTGATAAGCAAGATGGGGGAATAATCAAGCAGATACAAATTTTGCATTGAAAACACGTGGTTCAACTCTCACATTCTAATTTTATCAATGTAGACACATTACTCCGAATATATTGTTATATGAGGCAACTGTCCACAACAATTCATATCACTTGCACGTTTTATTCCAATTACAACATGTGTCGATTATTTACATTCAAACATGTTATATTTATATAAACGCATCGTCAACATTAGTGGACAACTATAAATCGCCATGAAAGAAAACCAGACCCAAACGCGTTAAGAATGGCATGAAGATATGAGTGAAACTATTTTTGAATGCATATATGATTCTCTGCTGGTCTAATTAAAGGCAATGATACCAGGTCCCTGCTTATACCTTGTCTCCTGAGAAATTTCATCTTGACCTAATTCTGATAATTAATCTCCCGTATTATCTTTCACCCATTTGGCAGGAGTGATATTTTTTCTAGTACAAGGAGAAGAAGAGAGTCATGCAAAGGTCTGTAGTGAGCGGGAAGTGCATTACAGAGGTGTTCACAAAAGACCATGGAGAAAATATGATGTAGAGATTAGAGATCCTCTTAAAGCAATGTTGTGTATGGCTGGACACATTTGACACCAACGTCGAGGTCACCATCTTTCTCAGAGGCCCAAAAGCTAAAACCAATTTTCCCATTCCCATTGACCTTCGTGAAGTCGCAAATATCTCATCCTCAGTAAGCCTACTTGATCAGTTGATACCATCACCGTCACCATCTTCTCTTGCTTTGCGTTATAGGGTATCCCGCACCGCCTGAAACGATGCTTATATATGTTGCCCGTAAATGTGAATCCACGAATCAATACCGGAATTACTTTCAGCGGCCTTTCTCTTCCCCTTTCTTCTAATTCAATGCAATATCTTGTTGAGACCATGTTTCCCCTGGAACTACATTAGAAACATCATTTTTCGGCGCTTCATCGATCAGAGAAGCACATAGGCCATGCACCACTCAATAATGGAAATGGGTTGTTGTGAGTTGGATCAGACTCGTCATCTGCCTCCTCTTTCACCAAGGCTTTTCCAACAAAGGAAACCACTTCCAAGAACAAAATTTTTAGTTTGCATTAGATTTTAATGTTCCTCTACCGGATGATGGAGGCGGCAGCTGCGGTACGGCGGTGCTCAACATTATCATGAATTTTTTTGTAGGACTCTCTGGCTTCTCGATTCTATTTAATGGGCAACACATTCTTCATATGTTTATTTCCTTGTTTTACAAATATTATCACAATATTTTTCCCAACAATCTCCTAAGTGCTCAGTGTTACTATTTCAACATATATTTTCTCTCTTAGAATTATTCCTGCATTGAAAATACAATAATCATTTCTGGATTCTGCATTGTAAACTTTTGTAGTTTTAGAATTAGTTTTCTTATGTAGTGTTATAGGTTACTTGGTTTCTAATCATATAATTAGAGCGTCATTGTTTACATTTAAAAGGTCAAGCCTTTAACTTGTACAAGATCTTCATCCACTGTGTAAATATTATTTTTTTATATAAAACTATAAAGAATGATTTAGTTAATCTTGTTATGGTAAACTTGGCCCACAAAATTTTATAAACAATCTAATTAACTAGTATATGAATGTTTCTTAATAATTTTTATTGGTTTCATTACTCATAATCATTTGTGATATTTTATTTTATATTTTACAAAGAAATAGCTTATATTGTTTAAGTTAAAAATCTATTGTGTTTAGTGTTTTTGTTTGAAACATTCAACTTAATTGAGTTTAGATTTTATTGGAATCGAATAGACTTCCATTTTTCTGAAGAGCCCAAAATTAGTTTATAGTGTGTCTTTTCAAAGATCAATAGATTTAAAGCCAAATTATTCATCAATAAAGAGTGAAAAGATTTGGATAGAGTTACTCAAAAAAACACCATAAAACTTCACAATTCAATATATTACAAGGTTACATATTTATAGAGAGAGGATTTCCTATTGTTAAGGAGTCTCCCAATAGTTGGACGCATTTTTCAAACAAATAAACCATATACCAAAAAAACCTCTTATTTATCTCTCACCTAAATAGCTATATGTGTGACTAACTTTAACCACACAATCCTCACGTATAATTACATATAAATTTATACATTAACACAAAATATATTTGTTAGGGTAAACATAATTTACATAGTAATTATGCATTGTAGTTAATTTTACCTTAGTTATTTTATTGTTACTAAGGTAATTTATTTGTTGGTGTGGTAACTAAGTAACTTGTATTATTTGATGTATGGTTATATTGTTATAACCATTTATATTTGTTTTATTGTATTCTCATATGGAGTATTACTGCACCTATCAACCTCCTATTTGTTTATATCTGGTTGTGAAATATCTATAAATATTGCATCCTTCAATATTGTACTAGATTTGATTGAAGATCAATATACTTATGAGGCTTTCGTCCTCTTCTAGATTTGCTATCAGACTAGGTCAAAGGAGCCTGCGAGCAGATAAGGTGTGCAGAGAGAGTAATAAAGATATAGATGATCTTATAGAAACATTTGTTGTATTTGAATAGCCTATGGAACCTAGAACAACTTCTCAACCCCATCCCTACATCCCCACAACCTCTTGTTCATTTTCTAGGATAAAGAGAAGAAAAAAAATGCACTAGTACCTCGTACACAAGTAAAAATTTGCTTGCTAGAGTAAATCTGGTTCAAGAAAATCAGATTCAAAATTTTCAAAAAAAAGACAACTTTGAAGACAAAGTTGGCTGTTTGCTAAAAAGGGAGTTGACATCTTGCATTAAAGACTGTGTTTTGTTTAAGACCAAGCTGGTAGCCCCTAACCGAGCTAGAAGCTAATTTATCACTATGGCTGATTTAAAGGGAGATCAGAATTTTTAGGGTTGTTTCCCAACATCGAGTGAGCCTGTGAAGCTAAGAATACCGGTCCAGCCACGAGCTAGGCATATCACATTGAGGAAAACAATGATAAGGTGGTGACCACATCCCCCACCGTGTTGGCTTCAAGCCGACCCCTACATGAACATATCCTGATGGAGTCACTCTTTACATGTAGAGCAAGATGAGTAAGGTTGAAGATCAAGCCGAGAATAGTTCTAACAAAAATTTGCATATGGGCAATTCGATCCCTTGCTCACTTTCACACCGAGCCATTGCATTGGATTTACATTCAACAAGGAAACTGGCTCGCATTGGGTTGAGGCCACACTTGATAGAGCTCTCTGTATAGAAACATATGAAGCGGCCGAGTTGCACCAACCAAATGGTGGATCTATCTCTCCAGAACCTACTCCAAGTGGCAAAGACTTGTGAAGATAACATTGAAACACAATCAACAAAACAATGTCGGATGAAGTAGAATTTGTTTTTACAAAGCTACAAAATCAGAGAAATGAAATTTCAAAGCACATAAAACAAATAAGTGTCAAATTTCAAACACTCTCGTGTAAGCTTATTTGGGGGTTATTTGTCTTTTGTTTAAATATAATAAATTTAGTGGTATTTTTAGCAAATTTCAAAGTACTCTCAGGGGTTATATGTCCGGGGTTTGACCCTCTTATCAAAAAGATTTTATAAATTCAAGTGTTTTGGGGAGTTATATGTCCAGGGTTTGACCCTTATCAAAAAGATTTAATAAATTTAGGGGATTTTTAGTTGACCATCAAAATTTAGTGGTCCCAAACCCTTTCTAAACCTGTTGTCTATAACTAAACCCCATTCCATTTTTAATGGAGAAAACCATAATCTAGGAACAATAATGTTTTTCCCACATTGGCCAAAAAAATCATTTTGGGAAACTTTTGAAAAGAAGAGGGGTATCTAAAATTATATTTTGAGTTGTTTTTTATTTTTTTCACATAGTGAGTCATATTGAACTCCGGAGGCCATCAAGCCCTCGTAAAAAAAAAAACAAAGTTACTTGCATTGCAATTTTTACATAATCGGATGTAATACTATATTTTCAGTGGATTGTACTAATTTGTAGGTTGCCATATTCAACCACAAACATTGTATCTAAACAAACTAGAATATATTTGTGGAGTGAAATTTACTTTGGTGGTTCACACACCGGATCTTCGGATCTCTTTCGTAGAGTTCAATATATATAAAGCCTCTGTAGAAGTGCTTCCGGTAAAGTTCATAACTACTACAACACTTAATGCCTAATATAGCTGTAATAATGTCATCTAGGCATCGCCCCTATAAATTAACAGGAAGAAATAAGGGCACAGTTCACACACTTTGATCCATGCAATCCATTTAGGAACGATTACATGACATAAATCCCAACACTGAAATTATCTGAGTATATAACTAAGTTATGCACACATATGAGGATATTTCTTTAAACTGGTGTCAATAAACAAACAGACCCCTTTCAATATTTTCTTGGTACCACGTATCGAATTCTTTCATGTCCGTTAATGCCTCTTACACGTACCACTAGGGATATTGAAGGAGTGAGCTTCTTCCACATACCGATAGGTATATCGAAAGGGCGCGTATATAGAAAGGTTTTGTTATAGGTATGTGCACCAAATTTTGGGGGACCAAAAGTGGAACAAAACCCAAAAATAGAGCCAAACACATGTATTTGTTTGGCCATAATGCGATCACGTTTTATTTTTCTTGGGTTGAAAATTACTGAGCCTAAAATGCGTATGCATTATAATGCGTATACATTTAAGTTAAGGAAAAATATGTACACATTATAATTCGTTTTTTTGTATAGTATGGATTTGTGTATGTGTATTTGGGGCTTATACTTACAATAATAAATGTTTAAGTATAAATAAAAAGTAATAAAAAATTACAAATAATTAATAAAAAACAAATCTTATAATTTAAATTTATTTTAGTAAATCTAAGAAGTTAGGGTCACTCTACACCTGATGGAAGTGGTCCCGTAGCTCCAACAATTATAATCTAGAAGATAATTTTTCAAAATTTAATCTAGTCAGTACTTAACTCATTTTTAGGATTTCAACAAAGGACCTAAAACTTTTAGGGCATATATATTGTAGTTGTTCTTTGTTTTGGGAAAGCATTTACTCATTTTGTAGGTTTTTTGATCTTCTAAATTGGATTTTGGCCCTACAAATTTGCTTTAATTTGTACCATTTTTAAATTTGGTCCATAATTCACTTTAGTGACCATGAATCAACTCTATGAGGTTTTTACTTCTTACTAAAATCAGATCCTCTTTTTGTAGATGGAGGATTACTCCCTTAATGGGATTGTTGTCCTATGGCCAAAATGAGGTGATTGTAATGTGCCTCATCCTTAATGTTTGATCACACTACTAGGAGTTGAATGAGTTTTTATGAATAGTACTAATTGAATTGCATCAAGTAAACTTAGATGATTTCTCATTCTTAGAAACATGGTGCTCCATATAAAGATCATCCCCTCACCTTTCCTAGCTCTAAAATTATCCTTTCATGGAATCAAATTCACAATTATGATACATGTTTTTGCTCATATGTCTCTCATGGAGACAAATGATGCCTTAATACTTCACACATGATGGTCCTTGATACCTCGATGACATGAATAACTCATTTTAGCTTGTTCTGAAGGGTGTTCAATTATCTACAAAATGACCAAAAATTGCCTTTATAGGCCTTCAGAGGAAGTACTATCTCATCAAATCTAAATGAGTTGATCAATCATCTTAGACACTATTCCTACACCTTTGAAACAAATTGAATGATCTTATTAGGACTTTCCTTTGGGATAGGGTTTAGTGTTTAGGTTTTAGGGCTCGGGGGTTAGGCCTAAGGGTTTAGGGTTTAGGGTTCGGGTTTTAGTTTTATGGCTCGTGGTTCATATTTTAGGGTTTAAGATTTAGGGATCATAATTTAGGTTTAATTTCTTAGGGTTAAGGGTTTAGAGGTTTAGAATTTAGGGTTTAGGACTCAAGGTTCAACGGTTTAGGGTTGAGGGTTGATGGTTTAGGGTTTAGGGTTCGGGGTTTAAGTTTTATTGTTTAGGATTTAGAGTTGAGAGTTCATGTATCATGGTTCAGTTTAGGGTTTGATCTTAGGCTTAGGGCTTAGGGCTCAAGATTCAAGGCGTAGGGTTTAGGGTTAAGGTCTCAAGGTTTAGGGATTAGGGTTTGAGGCTTTGGGTTTAGGTTTTAGTGTTTAGGTTTGAGGTTAAGGGTTTAGGATTTAGGTCTTAGGTTTGAGGGTTTAGGGCTTAAGGTTTAGGTCATAGGGTTTATGGTTTAGGGTTTAACACTCATGGTTTAGGGTTTAGGGATCATGGTTTAAGGTTTCAAGGTCAGATTTCGGTGTTTAGGTGACATTTTTAGGGTTTAAGGCTCAGGGTTTAGGGTTTAGGGGTTAGGTTTTAGGGCCAAGGTTTAAGGCTTAAGGTTTAAGCTCACCCATTCACTCACTGTAAAGTTCTATGTCTTACTCATTCTTATAAGTATTGACATAGAGTATTCAACTAAAAATGGTTCATCTACTTTGTAGGTAGAACATTCAAATGGATTCATCAAAATTTCATGCCTTTCATCTACTGGTATTTTAAAGAAGGAAAATTTTAGATATCTAAGAAAAATTTGGTATAATTATATGTTATCCAACACATCTATCTTATTTTTCCCATCACATGGGAACTATTTCACTCACTGTAATGTTTTGTGTCTTACCCATTCTTATTAGTATTAACACAAAGTATTCAACTGAAAAGGGTTCATCTACTTCCTAGGTAGAACATTTAAAGAGAGTAATCACAATTTGGTTTCTTTCATCTGTTGATATTTTGAAGGATGGAAATTTCAGATATCCAGAAAATTTTGGTACAAATAAATTTTTTTGATGTTCTTTTAACTAATTATTTCAGTTGCAAGTTTTCATGAATGCGGGTTTCATTTGAATAATTAAGTTTGATATGTCCAATCCTACCACAGACCCCAATAGTCCTTGATCTTTGGGTATAAAGAGACACATTTATTTGAATTCCATTTATAATGATAGAGACATTTAAAAACTCATGTTATAACCTCTAAATCTATATGAATTTCAATTTGTTTGGAGGTCACATCACACCCTTCATTGGGATTAATGACTACCCCTATCTTTTTTAAGGCACTTTTAAAAGCATCCACGGGTTTATCATAAAAGGAATTATCAATGAATGGAAGGTCACTAAGTCATAGGCCGATTGACTCCCATTAAAAATAAACAAGAAATATTTACAAGGGGATTGATAACTCCATTGTGTTCTTAGCCATTCTTGAGTTTCTATGCTTATTTTGAACACTTCGAGAAGTTACACAAAGTTACTATCCATTCCAGAATAACAAAGATTTATCTTTCTCTAGAGGAGAGGATACTTATAGGTAATTTGATTCTAATCCTACATTTGACAATTTTTACACTTGTGCAAAAATGGGCAACTCGAAACTTCGTCGTTACGATGAAAGTCATGGGTGAAGTATACCTAAGCTAAGGAAGTTTTGATGTTATTGGTTACTACTGAATTAATTAATGATTAAGTGAAATCTGTAGCTATGTGTGCTATTACAAAATGTAACAAATCACATAGTCTGCAATTTCATGATACCTTCAGCAAAAGAACACAAGGGCCCCAAAGGACAGTTGTGTTGTCTTGATGAAGACACCGGATTGTAGAATAGGTGAAGTGTTGAGTTTTGGGACAGCAAACATAGGTGCAGATTATAGAAATCAAATTTCATTACTGAATGTTACAGGTTCTCATTAATGTTCTTTCCTTCATGTTTAAGACATTCAATTAAATGAATGAGTTATTTAGTTCATCATAAAATCCATACAAAAAGTTGAAATGCAGAAAGAAATATACAACTCATTTACAAAATTCAATGTTTTATTCATAAGGAATTTTCAAATGTTTCCCACACAAGCCATGGGATGTAACTAAAAATTAAAGTACAACTACTAAAATAAAATGTACACATGCATGAAAGAGAAAGTAAAGGAGTATGAGTGAACCCATCATTATCTTGGGGGTTTCTTTCTGGATTGAAGCATCTCCATTTCCATCTTTTGTTCCTTCTTTATCTCCATTGTAGAAGCCACTTTATGGCTTGAAAAGAAGAAAATAATAACTATCGATTCATAACTCGGGGATCAATTAATATTCCTACACTGTCCTAATTCATGCATATGAATCTCTTCAAATAGGATATGTAATTTAATTGAATATCAAACTGCATACATGCTTTATTCACTCGAGAAAGAATGAAGGAAGAGAAAAAAAAAGAAATCCACGAACATAAGAGAGGCAAAAATTCTAAGTATTTTCTAACTTTGTTTTCCTAAGTTTGCGAGGTATAGGTTGCGACCAAGGAAAATTAGACAAGTCATAAGTGCATTTAGAAAAAGGAAGAATGTAACCCAAAGTTTCAGAACTATTAAAAATGGAAGAAGTTATAGTGTAGAAGAGAAGTGAAAATAGAAGAAAACTTTTAGTTGTAGCTAAAGAAGAATCAGATTATCGAAGTCAAGTTAACTAGAAAATAAGGGTTACAGGTTGAAAAGGAATGAAGACAAGATTCTGGGAAAATTTTGACAGGATTTGCCATGTAAAATGGACATTTACAACTTTTCATCATGTTGTTTTCAACTATCACATGCTTTAAAAGGACTATGTAAATTAAGTAAAGTGATACAAAAAAACAGAAAAGCATTGCATGACCAGGAATGAATAGTTATAATGTTTGATTTCGATACCAAATCAGCTTCAGCGAAGGTGTTATTTTTGAATTATAAATCAGAAAATACAACTACTACAGCTGAAAAAGGAATGAAGATAGGATTCTAGAGAAATTTTGTCAGGGCTTCACCATGAA
>CM031241.1:98985603-99045023 GCA_018340775.1 Taxus wallichiana var. yunnanensis
CAAAGAGACTATTCCCAAAATTGGTTTCTTTTCTGGCTCTCCTTCAAGAATGCTTTCCTCTTGGAGAGAACTTAAAAAGGAGAGGCTTCTCCCTTCCCACTCATTGTGTTCTTTGCTACAAAGCTTTGGAGTCCTCCTCTCATCTCCTTCTTCACTATCCCTTTTCTCAGGTTATCTGGAATTGGCTTCTGTCACATTTTGGTGTTGTCTAGACTTTCCCCGAATCCATTCATGATACCCTCAATCAATGGTGTTCCCCCTTCTCACACCTAGCCCTCTCCCTCACTTGGAAACTTATCCTCCCTCATGGCCTCTGGGGTATCTGGAAGGAAAGAAATAGGAGAATCTTCAAAGACCAATGTTTGGAACCTGATAGGGTGGCCAACCATATTGCTATACTCTTCCAAGATAATCTAAATAGTTTCTTATGGAAGAAATATCAGCAAAAAATCTAGTTCTGTAATAGCAAGGAGTGGTGTCAGTGGATTGCGATCCTTCCCACAGCTAAACCCTTGACCTTGGCTCGCTCTGTTGTTCAAAGGGGCTCCCTCCCCATTGGATGGATGAAACTTAACACAGATGGTGCTTCTAAAGGTAACCCAGGGAAGTTTGAGGGGGTGTGATTCTCTGTAATTCTTTTGGTTTCCCTCTTGCACGCTATATTGCACTAATTTTAGCATGGGGACCAACCATCGCGTTGAAGCCTTAGCAATCCTTAAGGGCTGGAGCTGACTCTCCAAATTGGCAACGAGCCTTTAATTGTGGAAAGTGACTCTCTCAATATCATAAATCTCCTTAATTCGAGAGGCCCTGACAATGGTCTATTAAAAACATTATTGTTGATATCTGTCTTCTTCAAAGGAACTTCCAGCAGATCAAATTCCAACATATCTTCTGTGAAGGGAATAAGGCGGTTGATTGCATGGCCAACATTGGTGTCCTCCTTGACACTCAACAAATTTGGTCAGGAAATTTTCTTGTCGATCTCCTTCAAATTACTCAGAATGACTACTCCTTTTCTAGCTAACTTACTTGTGGTGGTGGGTTTTTGTTCCTTATGTTAGCAAGCTAAACAAAAAGAACCCCACTCTTAATAAGGGTGGCGGTCATGATTATCTCATAATGATGAAGCGACGGTCTACGGAGCCGAGCACGTGGGATGAGAGTTATTTCACTCGGGCAGATCTAGTTTTGAGATGTACACTTTCACATCACAATCATAACAGGTTCAGGAGGGTTGCTGACGTGAACAACTCCCACAATTTACGTGAGCTTTTTAAAGCCAACTCGCGTCCCCTCACCTCTATTCATTGCCTCGGATCATCACCATGGGTGGGCAGCTCAAAAGGATCGAACCAGCTTCTTGCACTGAACTAATGGAGGACCAGGAAGTCTGGAATATTCTCAAGGATAATGGTGTAACTAATTTCCTGGAAAGAATGACTGGGTACTCGGCCACGGTTTCTTATGGTGCCCTGGCTACCTGGTCGCGTGGCAGAGTCCAAATTGGAAATACTTCTTTCACCATCTCCACCAACACCATTGCCTCGGTGACTAGCCTTCTAACCTCTGGGGTAGTTTACTTCAAGAGGTCCTTGTAAGCAAAGCTTTAGGTCTTCATTGACAAAGGTGAGAAGTCACCAAGTATCTTTTTGGTTATGTTTGGGAATCCCTGCTCCCCCCTTGGGATAAGGTCGCAGAAGTAATTATGAGATATTTCACCATCGATGGGTGATATAGGTTGGTCTTCGGGCCCCATTTCTTCATTCTTTCTCACCTACGTTGGGGAAGAAAATCAATCTCATTGCCTTTCTATTCCAGTCTCTCAAGCATTCTTTAAATCTTGTTAGGGAGGGAGAAGGCCCCTTTCTTCATCAGGGCCTTCTTTACCTCCTCTTCAAATGCACTGCTTCTCTTCCTGAGATTACTCGTTTCCCTTCCAAGTCTGGTCAGTCCCGCCGCACCCCCACCTCGTCTCCCCTTCCATCCCTTGCTTCCCATCCCACTTCCAGCCAGCGCCACCGCCTGCAAGTCTCCTCTGACTCTGATTCTAAGGTGGTAATCATGGGTTCCTCCTTCATGGGTTTTGCTCCCCTGTTTCCCCATTAGTCCTCCTCATTCTCCTGGCCAGACTTGCCTCGACCTTCTTGATGCTGATGTTGTGGTTATTTCTTCTTCACCGGGCCTCTCAAGCTTGGAGCTCTCCTCTTCGGGCGCACTTGTTGGGTTTAGCTAAGTTGTATCCTGACTCCCCTGAATCGGGTCCAGTTGACATGGATGAGGAGCCGAATGAGGAGGGGCTGAATCTATAGAGTGGTACCGAAATTTTTATCATGGTTGATAGTGGGATCATCCCCCAAGATATCCAAGATGGAAGCTCCTTCAAAAGTGGAAGACACCGTGACTGGGAACATCGTGGGGGATGATGATGGAACTGTTGCTGACACTAGTAACCAACCTGAAGACCGACAAGTTGAATTGGTGTCTTCCATCCTGGCTAAGCTCCAACGTTCCTTCTCTAGTCCTTAAAGCTTGGGAAATTTTCATAGATAACACTAGGGCTGCCATCACCAAAGATTGCTCTAAACTAATCGCTCTTGTTGATCAGCTGGCCGAAGAGTCAGGCTCCATCCATGCTAAGCATACCATTAAAGAGCTAAGGAAGCTCCTTTGATGTTTTGTAATTTTGCTTTTCGTTATGTTCGGTTGTTCGGTTTTTTTTTGGAATTATCTTGGGTTTCTCTAAATGTAATCCTCATCGCTTGATCTAGCCAGTTGGGCTTTTTGTACAAGGTTGTGGGACCTTCTAAAACCCTCACTTTACCCTTATTCTAAAAAAAAAATTACTTAAATTTACTCTTCTTCAAGAAAAGGAGCATACTTTAATTGCATTTTTTCTATCCTCTTGAGAATTTGGTGGTTGTATGTTCATTCCTATGTCCTAGAGGATGATGGTGCTTGTTTTGCTATTAAAGGGCACTATAACTTAGAATAATACACTAGTAATCAATAACACAATAGTAAATAACAATGAAGATGTTTCATCTTAACTTCAAAATTAGTTGTCACCTTTGAATGTAGACAAAGAATAATAACTTTCATTTAAATAGCTTGTGGTTATTTATCATCATGAATTCTAGTGATCCTCTGTTTTCTTAGCTAGACTACACTAGATCAATTAGATAGACTTTATTTCTTGCATTAATCCACTTATAAAATCTACAAATGTACGGAAGTCTTCGTGTATTCATGTTTGGTTCAAATAAAATAGTCCGCAAAACGCTACCACTCATGATATAAGATTTGTAAATGTATATGTACGAATTTGTAACAAATTTGAAATGTAGAGATAAAACCTTTAAATGTAATGCTTCATCTATATTCCTACACTTACAAAATCAATCACACCCCTTATCAACATCAATTACAAAAGTAATAACTATCCCTCTAAATAAAATAACATATACGTTCAACGTTCACATTGCATTGTACATATACAATTGCTAGTTTTAAGGCATGTTAAGAGTTTGTTAGGATATATGTGTGTAGAAATAGAAACATCGGTTTGAGATATTCTATTGATCTAACATGAGAATTAGTATAGAAATATAGTCACATTGATGTGTAGAGGTGAAAACATAGGAAACTCTTTGGTATCACAAGATAATTTTTTAAGGTATTATGTTTTTGGAAAGTTATTTGTTCTTTAAAAAGATAATATATTTACACTTTAATGAAAATGGTTCGCCTATCTACTCAAATGTGTTAAGATATTAAAAATAATGTGTGTTAGAGTTGGGATTCTTTAAGAGTTAAGACTTTTTTTTGGTTCGAGCATCAAAATATTTTTACTTCATTGCATGGAAATAAATGGTTAACATTATATTTAATATTTTTATACTATTAAATGGTGATGTTTGAGATTTGAAAAATATTGCTTTTAGTTTATCTATTTGTATGTGTTTATACGTGATTTAGAGAAAAGTTCAATGCTTTTTATGTATTTATTATTTTTTTCTAAAGTTAAAATGTCTCAAATTAGTTGTCTTTGATGTTATGAAACCACAATAATGTGTGAAATTCATTTCTCACTTCCATATGTGAGGGCACGGGCCTTTGTTGAGGACAAGGTTCGTTGTGTGTTAAGGGTTTGTGCCCCGTGAGGCCCTTGCAACGAAACACCCCAAGTCGAGCGACATCTTGGTTGTCAATAAGGTTTTAAGTTGCCTCACAAAGATGGGGACACCTTTTGTTGTTCTCGTTTTAGATTTTGTATGGATACCAAGCTATGCCTTTCCCCTTCTCCTATTGATAGACATAGAATCGAGTGTTTTGTGGTTATGAGTTTTGGTTCGGTTTTTGTTTGACATAGTGCTTTTTTTTCATTTTTGCTTGGAGAAATGAAGACTAGAAACATAACTTTGGCCTCTAGTTGGTGTGAATCTTACTACGCATCACTTACAAAAGGAAAAAGAATTTAAAAGGATTCAATTTTTGTTAACATTTTGCATTGTAAACAACCCAAATCAGCAAAACCAATGATATCGAATGGTTAGACAACGCTTGCACTTGATGTCGTCGTCTCCTTTGTATATTTCCAAGTTTCATACAATCGGCCCCCGTTCATGAGGTATGACTTGGCATATGATTCCAATGAAGATGCAATCAAATATGAACATCCACACAAATTGAAAAGATGGGTGTTCGACTCCAAAAAGCATTTTGCAAAACAACTCAAACAATGTGCCAAGAAAATTCCAAGTGCAAGCAACAAAAAATTATAAAGAAAAAAATGAAATATCCTTATTCGTCACACATGTAAACACAAAAGTATAGTTATATGATCTTGAAAACTATAAAGTTGTCAAATGTTTGTGGTCACAAGTTTATACTAGGCAATGTTTTGATATGTTTTTAGATTGGCTTTTAGAAGTTGTATTTTGTAGATCCATGTTTATGTTACATATGTAAATATGAAATAATAATTAAAAAGTTTGACAAATCGATCTTCATAGTTTGTTATTATTGTTTTGTGCATGTAATTTTAGAAAAGAAAAAATTGCAATTCCAATTTGTTGTTGTTGAAGGTAGAAATTATTTCTCTTTTATTAAATTTACTAATAGAGGATTACCTTTTCATTAGATATTATTTGGCACTAATTGTAGACAAGTATATGAAAAAATATTTGCCATAAAAAAATACTTACGTTATACTTAACGTGAATGCTTACAAAATTTTGAGGCAAGGATTGCCCAAGACATATATTTTGCAACAAATTGCTTACATAGTGGAGATAAATAAAAGAAAAAATGCATACATAAAATTTTTAATTTTTTTATGTTTATGTTTTTTGTTATTTATGTTTTGCACATTTTTTTCAAAATTACAAAACAATAAAACATTGTTCAACAAAAATACTGTGGTTGTATATTGTAACAAGATCTCTATTTTTTTGGGTGTACACACATTTACTTCAAACTCTTTACTTTGAATGTCTTGCACTTATTTATATGTTTTAAAAAGTATTTGGCAAAAATTTTGTTTGCAATGCCTTTACTTTAGTTAGGATCATTTATGTTTACAATGAATGGACTGTTAATTGCATTAGTTTTCTTCTTCCCTTGCATAAGTGTATTCACATCCTGCTCGGTCTACCTTTCTTTTTTTTGCGAGCACTTTAGTTTTATGTCTTTTCAGTAAAACTACATGGCTCTCAAGCTTGTGAATTGTTATTCTCGTCATGGATGTGACTTTGACATGTGGAGGCATTGTTCACCTAATTGAGGGTTTCTCCAATACAAAACTGACATTCCAACTATTGAACTTTCCCCCTTCGATCAATATTGAATGCCGGGTGTCCAACACCATGTTGACCTCTCTCGATTGAGTACACTTTCAAACCACGGCACTACTATCCAAATTTTCAAGTCGAGTTTTAGACAAAACATTGCAAGAAGGCACCATTGTTTGTTTATGAAAATCTCTTTGCATAATGATAAAAAAAGAATTATATGATTTTCACCTTTTTTCATTAATAATGTATTTGGTTCGTTGTTTAAATATGCTAATTTTACTCATTTCCCCTTTCTTACGTGCATGACTATTATTGTCATAAACATGGATGTTGTTTCAGAAACACATACAAAATTGGTGCTCCGATTCGACTTCCAAACGATGTAGCTCATGGTAAGCAATCAACTTTGGAGGTAACTATGACCTTGATAATGGTTTACTTCCAAACACTCCCTCTAAAAAATTATGTTCCTTCAAATTGTTTAAACATGTCTCAGTACAAATTAGTGCTTTAAATACAACCATGTGAGTATGGTCTCGTAGAGGGTGTGCCCTTGCAAAAAAAAAAAAAAAAATCCGAGAATATAAAAACATAAAGGGGAGTGGTTCTTTCTTTGGTTTCGATTTTGTGGATATAAAAGGAGGAGAAATCCATGTCACCATGTGAGTATGGTCTGCAGAGAGGGTGTGCCCTTGCCAAAATAAATATCCGAGAATATAAAAACATTAAGGGAGTGGTTCTTTCTTTGGTTTCGATTTTGTGGATATAAAAGGAGGAGAAATCCGTGTCACCAACTTCAACGAGATTTCTGGAATGTTTTATGAGAAAAATAGAAAATGGAAAGATGTACACCATCACAACTGGCAGGATTGGAAAAGCAAAACCATGTTTCAACCATTTGAATGACCCTTTGGAAATATTTTTATAGGCATCCTCATCTTTCACTCCTCTCATAATGAACGAGGAAGCAATACCTTCACATCACTTTCACTTCACAAAAATCAAAGATATACCTCAAATGCTTGTAGGGTCTTCTATTGACATCATTGGCATTACGCTTGCCATTTCTCTATAATCCGCAATTTATAGACGCGAACAAACTAAAAATTTAAAAATAACACTACAAGTCAAGGATATGTCTACATATAATGTGTTTATTACTTTTTGTGGTCAACATTTTGATGGGCTAAGTAGAGAGCTTAAAGACATTACTTTGCGGGTCAACATTTTGATGAGCTAAACAGAGAGCTTGAAAGGACTTAAATCTTGAATTTCCCTATCATTTTCTCAAATTACCAGGCATAATGAATCGATAGATCCAGATGATGATCAACTACAACACAAATTCCTCCTTTGTAGGAACCTAAAATTCATGCTCACAATGAATTTATGGGTTGAGACAGGTCTTGTAAATGGTGCAACATGGTCTCTTATCAACATTATTTATGACACTTCCTCTGCTCCACATGACCTACCATTATTTGTTGTCATGACTTTTGATTGATATATTGGCACAATTTGGGATCCTGATAAACCTTCCCACATTTTAATCCCCCTATTACCAAAGGGAATCACAGGTTACTACCACTCAAAATGGATTGGGCTTTGACTATCCATAAGTCTCAAATGACTTTGCATTAACCCACTATTGATATTGACAACATCGAAAGGCAAGGCCTTACCTTCTCTATTATCTCTAGAGCTCCTTCCTTATCCAATCTTCAAATTTTCCCTCCCTTTTCCTTTGAACATTACTCTAAGATGTCAAAAATTTGTCTCCTATAAATATGCATATTCGAAGAGTCAAGGCTACAATCTCTTACCCTTTTACCAACTACTTGATCACATGTATATCTCCATTACAATCCCTTCCTCCCTACTTATTATCTCTTCCTTCCCCATCTCTATTTCCATTTTCCTTTCTAAATTTCCATCTTTCATTTCCATTTTCCCATTTCCCTTTGTACTTGGGTTACTTTCTTTTAATATATTTATACCACTTCTCGTTGTGTTTGTGTCTTTGGCCCCTTTTCTCTTTTGTCTCCAACTTTATACCTTTCGATGTACACATTGCAATGCTAACGCAATTGCTAGTTAAATATTCTATTAGAATATTGTTTTAGTTTTGGCTTCACAATCTCCATTATGTCATTGATGGTGATACTATGTGTTTCAAAACTTTAACTTCAAAAGTGACTATCTAGTCAAGGTAAGCATGAGTTTTATGTTTTTCTTTGATAAGTGGTGGGTGTATTTTCCACCTATTTCACGGTGTTATGGTTTTCTTCAATGATTTGTTAATTGGGATAATATATTCGTGTTATTTCATAATTTTTATGACAATATGTTTTCTAAGGAATGATGCAAATAATGGAAGTGGTCCTCTCACTAAAATAATGGTTTATTGGTAAAAATGATTTCACATAAATATGGAGATAGCTTACTAAGAAATAGAATAAAATTGCAAATTTTAAGGAAAGATAACGAGCACCCATAGAGCTCATAGTGACTTCACCATCTTACTTGAAAGAGTAAATTGTGTTAGATAAGAGTCGCATCATTATTCTAAGGAATTTTGGGATGGTTCTAATTAGTGTCGACAAACAAACTTTTTGACAACTCTATTTGTTAGGTCTAGGGTTCAAAGTTTACATGCTACCCATAAATATTGCAATTAAATGTAATTAGATCTGAAATTGTAAAATTAGACATGTGTGTATAAATTATTTATAGTCTAACAATTGTTGAGAGGGGTTTACAAGAATGTATGATTTGGCATAAATCTAGAGACCCTTGAACAACCAACTATAATAGGATTTTTTCGGAGTTATAGTGAAAATCATTAAACTCGTTGTGACCTGAGCACCTCATCAACACCATACACTCATGTTCTCGAGATTATTTATATGATCTCTAGATTGTTAGGAAGTTTCAAACAATTTTAGGGCATGAAATTACATTTTAACAACTTTTTTGTTAGGGCATGGGGATCCAAAAACTTTGCTCACTTTTTTGAAATTTAGTGCAGATATTTAGAATATCAATAGTCTTCTTTCAAACCTTAATAAGGTTATCGAATCTAGACCTAGTAAAATGATGGTAAAATGTGGAGTTTAGCTAAATATCAAGAATCTTCCTTCAAACCCTAACAAGGTTGTCAAATATAGACGGAGTAAAATGTGGATTTTAGTGTGGGGACATACATGAGGTTTAGTTTGAGAATCTATATTCCACTTAACTTGGATGTTATCAAACATGTTGTACACAATATAAAATATAACACACAAAGTATAATGCAGCTCAACCAATGAGTTTATTTTTAATTGAATTCAAAGATTTGCACAAGTACCAAGGAGTTTTTATTGAATCCAAATATTTGCACAAGTTAGGTGTAAAGAATTATTAGGCTTACCTACTAAGGACTAAGGAGATTCCATTTTGCCACGATCCCAACCCCATCCTTATTTGGTATCTCTTAGGAGTAGAACCTTGGTAAATGGCTAGGTAACACCGCTTACATCATTATACATACCATTAGACCATAGCCCATTTGATTAACCAAGAATTCAATAATGATGTAAAGTTTATATTCTATCACAACTTTCAACACTAGAATAATTGCTTGATTTCTTCTAAAATACAATAATAAATGTTACATGTTTATCACATTTCTATGAATTTATTAAATAATCATGCATTTGCTTATTTTTAATACACTAATGCACTTATGCATATATAGATTAATTGAATTCAAAATAGTACATATTGGCAAGTAACTTAACAAATTTTAAATAATGCAAATTTATGATGCATTAACGCTCGATAAATGCCCTTGCACGAGAACTAGGTGCATTAACGTCACCTTTCTCCGAACATGACATGTGTCTCTACTTATGTGTGTCATCACTTAGGATAGATTGTGATCATGGACATTAGAGGCAATGGATATTCTCCAAATAGAATGCACTGTCACCCATAGACTCCCCATAGAGCATATACATACCCATGCATGGGTGGGTCTTACGGCTGGGGTAACCTCTTAAGATTTTTTTTAAAAATATATGTTTTTGAAAATTGATTGGTGCATCTATCCAACAACATCTTAGTTGGTAAAAATAAGCGGTGAGAAATAGGAGGTCACAAGGCCAAATCCCGTGAATCGCAGTTAAATGGTGTTGAAAAATAGAGCGTGTTTTTCAACCAAACATTTCTCGTAAAAAAACTAACTATTGAACTACGTGACACATATGCATGACATGTGAGTACATTCTTTTCATGGGCATAGGTACATTCTATCGTGAGAATAGCCATTGCCCAATTTTTCCACTTCTGCAACATCCATAGATATCTTTGAGGCATCAAAGTGTCTCCCGACTTGACATGTGATACTCAAAGACTAATTAGTGATTCTTAAGTATTAGGTAGATTCCTATAAGTGCACTATGATTAGTGATGAATGCTCTAGTTGTAACGAAACATACTTTGATCTGAAAAGTAATACCTTTTTCAACATGGCATATCCTCACATAGCTACAAACCTTCTTAATGATGGTCTCGTTCTTTTTAAATTCTTTCCTTCCTACTTAGCTACAAGAAGATTTGAACGAGATGTAGTGTCATCCTCATCAATATGATAAATTAAATATTTATTATCCCCATCATCTTAAATATCATAAATATAAAATACTAGATATGAAATATTAATTTAACATATGATTAATTAGCGGTGTCCTTGTTTATGAAACAAAACAATATTCATATAAGTTCTTCAATCGGTGAATATGTGTACACATGTTTGTCTTCTAAATATTTGAACAACACTCAAGATTTAAATTTGTAAATATTGTTGTGGTGTTTTAGCCTTTGCAAGAACCAAAGTAAATTTTTCATTAGTAGTGTGTCGGGAGTTAATGTCCTCACATTCTCAATGTATTGATGCGTGTATGTCTTTCTCACAAGCGAAGATCACATTTGGAGATTTTGTGTAGGATCTAAGGTTCAAACTACGAATCATGCACAATGGTACCATATATCGTGCCAACTCAAGGCCGATACACCTTCCGTCAATCGCATCCCCTTATGGCTTTCGGGTTATGTCATGAGATGATAGATGTTGTAAATAGAATGTCTATGTCTACAATTATCCTCCCTTTATTCCCTTCTTCATTTCCTTCGCTTTTACATCTCCCTCACTTCATTGTAATGCTTCCCCTTCACTGCTTCAACTTTAACTTCATTTATGCCTCCCTTTCAAATCTCCATCGCAACGGTTAGGTGCAATTTGTTAGTTTAACAAGGCCAAGTAATGGAAAATCATGTCAAGAAAATGTTTTTAGAGGAAGAACTAAATTAATTGTGTGTTGCATTAAGTTTATCACTTTTGTATGTATTCAAGAGTATTTTAATATGAGCATTTGAACAAAACCCCCAAATGTATTCCTATTTTTCATTCAATATGCATAAATAAAAATTTACCTTGTAACTTTGATATGGTTTTACTTTTAAGATGTTTTCTAAAACCAATTGGAAGAATCCTTCCAACGTGATTTGAGATCCATTAGTGGAAATTGGTTAAGAATTTATTCAGGCATAAAGCATGTTAAATATTTCACCAAGTGGCATTTGTAAAGATAGTGGTAGGTTGCAATCTCCAATGTTTTTCTCAATGCATCCAAAATGCACTTTTTGTAGCCATTCCTAGATCATTAGCATGATGCAAGAATCGTCCTCTATAGATCTAAGCAACAATGTTTTCTATGGAATCATCCCATTGACTTGTTAGCGTTGGGTTTAGAGCATGTAGATTTGTGTTCCAACAATCCCAAATGGAAGTGTAGACACCTAAAATATGCTTACACCTAGCATTTCCTCCAATTCAACCTATTAATGACACTTCGTTAATTTCCCACTCTTCACTCCATTCTCGATGCCCATTTGCGACACCTCTTTCGGTCATATTCCTCCTATAATCATCTAATTGGGCTAATATCTCTCTTATTAGCTAAACATTCCTCCTTTTGACCATTCAGAATCTCCCTAGTTCTCTCTATATCACTTCTATTGGCTTCCTAGGCTATCTATCAATCACAATTGATTAATCAAACCCCTCCCAACTCTCAATGAGTCTCTAATCACTTGTTAATCGAGTTTAACTAGCCTTATCCTAGCTTAACTATTCTAAAGCATGTTTACTTAGCTCCTAATCCTAAAGTGCTTTTTGGATTGCCTTTAGTCCCACATGCACCCAAAGTCCAAACTCTTCCATTTGGAAAACTATAAATGCAAGGCTAAGCCTACCCATTCAACCTTACAACTTTACATAACACAAAACCAAAACAAGCCTAAGAAAGCTTTGAGATCTCATTTGTATTAGCTTTAAGCTAATTAGACATTTGATCTTAAGCTTACCTCCTCCATTGACATTGAGCTAACACCTCCATTTGCATCCTTAAGCTAAGTTTTGAGTAATATGGAGAGAACAATTGACCTTGAAGCCATTAATGGTGAGACTCCATTCTTGAAAGCTTGAAAACGATAAACATCTAAATCACCCCTTTGATTGCTAGGATCTTCATAGGTTCAATGTTTTATAGCTTTCAAAAGAGTAGAGAGTAGTATATATGCTAGGTTTTGAAGTTTTTGTCAAAGGTAGGATGCATGTATAGGATAGGATTAACTCTTGTTTAGCTCTTATCTCATGGTGCATGGTTGAGTTAGTTAAGCTTTTAGGTTCTTTAGCCTCATTCCATAGCTTTGCAATTTTTCCATTGCATACATTTGGCATGCTGGTGGGACCCTTAGTCCATCCTCCATTAATGGAGCCATTTTGAAGCTTTTATTTCAGTTTCTAACTTTTTACATGTTTTTGTAGGGTTAAATATTTTGCCTTGGGATTTTTAGCTAGGTTTTATGTAGTTAACCCTCATTTTCATGTTTTTTGTTAAACAAGCGTGCATACACCTTTTGCCGACAGAGACACCTATTGACTATCATTTTTTAGCAGAGGTGCACAGGCACCCAAATCCATGCATAGGTACCCGATAGTAGGCACACACATCCAAATCGTGGCGCACATACCCCCTTATGCCAACACGTACCTACCGCAACCTGTCATTTTCACTAGGTGCACAGGCACCCAAACCCACATGCAAACACCCCGTGTGTTCTCGACCCTCTATCAAAAATTTTACCAGTGTGTACATGTTAAAATCATGGTGCATACACCCTTTTGTTGGCGTAAGCACCCCTCTTCCAACACACACACATTGTCATAACTTTTACCATTTTTTTGCTTTGCTAGCGTAGACACCTATTCTCTGGCGCATACACACTTATGCTAGTGCATGCATCTCTTGGGTAGCACAAGCACCTTGTAGACCCACTAGGTTTACACAGAGGGGCGCAAGCACCATAACCCACACACACATACCCAAAACAGCGTGCATACACCTTGAAGGGTGCACATGTATCTTTGTTTGATCCGGATTTGTTCATATAATTTTTAGTGCTCCTAGTTTGGGTCATATCTTTTGACCCGTTGACCCATTTTTAGAGTTTGAATAGGCGTCGAAAGAGCACAAAGCAAACTTTGTGATTTTCTTAGTTTTATAACTTTTTTCAGAGGGTTATAAACAATGGTTTACTGAGTTTCTTTTCCATCTAGATTTTTATACTAACTTAGTTAAAGTGTTTGCATCTTTATTTGTAAAGGTTTGAAATGCGTATGCTCTTCCCTCACGCCTTTCTAGGTGATCTTGGGAATAAAAAATATTTCACTACTTTCTTCATACTTGCAAAATGATTCAATTAGCTTTCAAATTTGGTTAAAAGGAACTTCTTTTCACATTTTACTTAAGTATTTTCCATTTCTTACAATGTTTGAGCGAGATACCTTGTTGTGTATGTTATTTCCTTGCGTCTTAGGATGATTTGGGAAATCAAAAGCAACATCTTATCTCCTTTATATGACATTTTGGAAAATTACAAATCTTGGTATATAGGACCAAAAACAATTGTCAAAGAAAGGAGGAGCCTAGACAAAATAAAACCTTCTAATACATGTTTTCATATAGGTTGCCAAATGGTGTGCTACTTAAAACCACATTAAGTTAAGCAAGATAAAAACACACCACTTTCATCACATTGTATTGCAAGTTTCAGAAAAGGGTACGTCCTTATCTGCTCAACTAGAACATAACCCCTTTAACATAACACCTTAAGCTACAACAATGGGGGTGGTTCCAGGAACCCTAAAGTAATCCATTGTTGAGTAACCTCATGTGGATGAAACAAGAAGCACTCCGCTTACCCACTTGACTAGATTTCACATTGTTAGAGTCAAAGTTGTTCATATCGCGACCCCAGTGACGTAAAACTGAATGCGCTAGTTGCTCATTGTATCAAAAGGGGATAAAGTAAAACCGAGATACTCTCAAATCAGTTAGTGCGACTCTTTGGGTAAATCATGTTAGCTCCTAGACAACTTATGACACCTAGTTGAGAGATCTTATTAGGGAGGCCATTCTATCTTGGAGCCCACTTTGCTAGTTCGTTGTCGCGTCAAGCCATCACGAAGTGACAACTCACTTGGAGTCTGAACCTTGTTTCTCGAACAAGGCAAAGAGCCCATGTAAGTTAGAACTAAGTGTATTTCATCACGAAATTAAATGACATCTCACTTAGCTTGGTTTCATTCTCACCTTCGGACGAGGTGAAACTCTACCCAAGTGGCACTTAGTTTATTTCATATTTTAATTTATACCCTTGCATTCTTGTCACCCATTTTTGGGGTGAGAAGGAAGCATACCTCACGAGTCTTATCAATGACGGTATTCACCATTTTTTTGTCCGTTTACACCCATCTATGTTTGTGGCTGGGTTGTTAAACGTCTAAAGTGCACAAGTACATTTTTCATATCTTTGATAGTCCTTTGATCTTGATTTCAAGATCATCTTCATAGTTAGGATTGGTTCATCATTTGATTTGATTTAACGTGTTACCTTGTTCACATTGCCTCGACACAATTAAGATACTTACGTCATGTTTTTCGTAAACATGATCTAAGTATCCACATTGTGGCATTACGTTGTGCACATTTTAGCACATCCTTAGTATACTTTGACTTGGTTTAAATTCAACATTGCTCCAAATCTTGATGGGTGTCACTTACTTTATTTTATCATTTTTTAAGACCAATTTGACACTAATATCTTACTTCTCCACGAAGCTTGATAGACGTGTCCAATTGGTGTGGTTATGTAGCTTATATTTGTAATCCTCTCCCTTTGATGTTTAGGCCTTGCTTGTCTCTAAACTGGTCGTAGTATCCTTTAAGTGGGAATCATATTTACCCTTTGTTAATATTTACGCCTTGTTCATTTCAAGCTTGACGTAAGTATTGACATTGTGTTGATCATCTTTGCATCGAACTATCATTTTGCACACACATTTTACATATGGAGTATTTCCTTATTGATTGGCTTTGTGTTTCACACTTGCATGATTGTTCCTTGTGATTATTCATCTAGAAAACTTGTTTTCTAGGACAATCCTTTTTTATCTCATCGAGATCATGTCATCATGATGTCTATTTTCCTTAGACCTTCTTTGGAAAATCACGCATGCATCTCCATATTTATGAGATGTCTAGTTGGTTGCCCTTATGCTACCCGAATCGACATGGAACTTTCTTCACTTTGAAGGAATTTGATCACACTAGCTAAGTCTAGGCATTTGTACCTAAATGACGCCAACAATGACTGACTATCGCGTGGTTTCTCACACTTACAAAAATACAGAACCTAGGTTTAGGAATTCAAATCAAAAGATTCCCATTACAACTAATCCTCGTTTGGTTCTTCGTGCTAGAGGGCTCATTCGGGTACCCTGTTCCCCACCTTTAGCTCATAGTCAGTGGTATGGTTTGGACGCTTCTGATCCAAATTATTATTTGGGTTCCCCCCACTCTTCTTCTGATTTAGATCCAAACTACTGTTCGATTCATATTCTTCTTCTTAAGATTCGATCCCAACTATAATTCAGATACCCCTAGATCAAATCTTGAATCACGGTCCTCCCTTTCTTTGAAGGACCTTCGTTCTAAATCACATCAATGATGTCTTCCTCCTTTAAAGACTTGTGTGACTCCAAGTTCTATCGATCGAACATCTAATTCGGTTCTTGAGTCACGGTCCTCCCTTTCTTCAGGACCTCCTTCATCATTCGTCTCGACGACCTCTTCCTCCATCGAAGAGTTCCACAACTCGATTCCCTCTAGTCAATCATCTAATTTGACTCCTATGTCACAACTTAACTGGATGGCTATGTGATCCTACTTTCCAACCTACATTATGTCATCTTCTAGAAAAATGACCTAAGTCCAAATCCAAATTGTCCATTCATGAGACGCCCACCTCCAAGCCTACTTCCTCTCTTGATTCGTCTTCTGTTATCAAACCAAATTCAATCCCTCTTCGCCCTTGAGCCCTTTCAACCATATCATGTCATTTCCTCATCCATCTTCTAAAGATCAATGTCTGACCATGTCAAACCATTAGAAAGAAGCCATGTGCTAAGATATCTTTTCAAGAAGCACTATCAAAACTCTTCATGGGAGTGATAAGGTCAAGCCTTCCCCTCGTCTACATCATCGAACATATTCATCTTCTTCTATCAATAAATCTTCCTCGCTTATCGGGCCCATTTATTCTAGTCAACCTCATATGGCCGAAGAATAACAACCTCTACTGATTGATTTCTCTCAAAATGAAGGAACAATTAGACTACACGATGATATCCCTTTAGAGGATTGCAAACAAATATTCTTTCTAGAACTCAATACGCTCACGTATTGGGAGAAGAAGTTGATTCCTTTTATTAGAAAGTAGAGGAAGTGCCTAAGGTCATGAGCTTGACTCTTCTTCTGGTATTCCATCTTCACCTTCTTCTAAGCATGATGAGATGTCGGGTCTAGTATTGATCCATGGCCTATCTTCTCATTACTAACTCATTCCTTATCTATCATCATTCATTAATCAAAATCTCACCTTGGGTCACCATTGAGTAGGCCATCAACTTCTTCTATAATGAATCCACCCCTAGGTAGCCCTCCATTTTCTACTTGTGGTTCACTCCAGTAGCCCATTACCTTCTATTCTTGGGCCACGTCCTAGTAGCCTTTCCTCTTCTATCTATGGGACCCCTCCTAGTAGTCCCTCCTCCCTTATACTTGGGCCACACCCTAGTATCCCTTCATCATCTTCTCTATTCTTGGGCCATGTCCTCGTAGCCTAACTTCTTCCATCTTAGGGCCATATTCTAGCAGCCCTTCATCATCTTCTATCAGTGGCTCACCTCCTGGTAGCCCATCCTCTTCAATTCTTGGACCGTATCCTTTTCATCCATCACACCTTTCTTCTATCAATGGTTGTGGTAAGCCCATGCGGTCATTTCTCACATCAGTTCTAAATGTCCATGTTTGCTTTCTTCTCCTTCTCAAGATCGACAGTCACGCGTCAGCTTATAAGAAACCCAAACATGTTCATTATCAAGCTAAGATCAAAACTTCCAAGAGCTCCGAAGCTCCCAACAACCCAAAAATTCAAAATCCACCGTGATTCAAGAATGCATGCCAACACACCCATCAAGTATGGCACAAAGTGCATAAACCTATGAATTGGGAACTCAAGCTCCCACATGAACAATCCTTGTTTCAGGATAAATCACAGTCATTTGTTGAGTATGAGCTCACCTCGATCATTGAGATAGGGATAACATGACTCTTGATAAACAAACACACCTAGTCTCCCTTATTAAGGAAGTCACAAACATTGTTGTTGGATCTTACCACACAAAGTGACTCTATTGTTCCCACCTTTCCAAAAACTATCAAAAATCTAAAAATCAAATCAATTCAAAAATACAAAAAATTGAGAAAACATAACAAAATCAAAGGTACAAAGATCAAACATTGCAATTAGGTATTGCGTACACATGGATGTTTCTTTCTTCCCTTCCTTGTTATTCTTCTGCAAGTCTTCCTACCATTTTCATCCCTTCGGTGATATTTTGGTTAGCCTATTCACACGCATTTTGTGACATTTATCTCTATGGTATCTATTTGACCTTGGTCTTTCATCACCTTGGTAAATTAAATAATGACTGACCTCTTAGAGATCCTACCACATTCAACATCTAATAAACTTGTTGCAAAGAACTTATGGACATATTTGTTGACACTGCTAGCCAATGTCATCATCACAATCATTCCACCTCCTTTCATCAAGCCATCGGTGGTTCTTAGCCCTTGTCAAACAAGAGAGCTGAAATAAGTTTTCATAAAGCAAAAAGTAATAAAAAAATTAAAAGCTAAAAGCTACAAGGCAAAGGAAAATTGATATATTACTCTTTCTTGGGGTATTTCCAATAATCTCTACCGGGGCTATGGACGCCTGACTGACAGTAGAAAAATGTTGTGATTAGAATCAAATACATCTTCGTTGGGGCTATGGACACATGGCTGGCAATGGAGCAATGTTTGGATCTCCTTCCACCCTCCATTCACAAACCACCTATCAAACTATAGCATTCCTACACATTGGCTAGTGTCCTCACTTGTTGTTTGTCAAGACTTCCCTCCAAGAGGTAATTAAAAACTCCATATGGACACACTGGATCTCAATGAGAAAAATAGGATTAGTATGTTACCAAGTGTCTTTTTTTGGACCTTGTTCAAACTCTTGCTTTAGTACATGTTTTGTCTCACGATTTGTGCCTTTGGCTAATCACTTCTTCATCACAAGGCTTATAAAGATACATTCATATCATTCACATCATTCTTCTACTTTGTTCAAAACATCCATGTGTATAGGATTGCCTTTTTGCCATGTTTTCAGACACCTTTGTCCCTTTCTAAAAAACAATCGCTTCCTTCCTTTCTATCATGTGTGTTTTTAGGCCAATGTACGCTGGGGCATCCTCCTTGCTCCTTCCTAAAGCACTTCCATTGGTTTGTGTTCACATCATGTTGAACATATCCATTTGGCCTTGATTCCCCTTCTCATAATCAGCGCATGAAATTTTTTCCTTTGAATACTCCCACCTAATCGCTAGGGCATTTTGCATCTTCACCTTTCTCACACGTCACGTGGCCTTTTCCCCTTATACATCCTATCTATCGTTAGGGGCATCCACATTTCTTTATCTTCCTATACATAGTTTCAGAAAAACTTTCAAAATCACAAAAACATTCAAATATGTTTTGAGAAAATAAAAAACAATATAAATCATCCTACAAAACATCACTCTTTGGTTCTCACCTATTCATGTGCGCGACTCACGGATCATCTTGATCTACCTCTATCAACAAAAGCTAAGATGATTACTATGTTTGGACCACTGGGCACAACGAGTTGCCTTGGTACTATGTCGTAGTGCACAATTGCTTTATCATTGGACCCAAGTGTCCTCTGTTATTCCCCTCATGTATCCTTATTTGGGGCACCATCATTAGCCCTTGTCATTTCACATGAATATGTTGGAACTGAAGCTCGATAACAAAAACTTTGCATTATGTTTCTCTCGTTAGTTTAGCTTGTTTACTTTCTCGTGTTGCATTGCATGTTTTTGTATGTTGGAGTTAGGCATATTTTACTTTCTCGTATTGCATTGCATTTTGTATGTTGCATGGAGTTGGTGTTTTTAGCAATGTCCATTTGTTCGTATATGGATTTTCATGTCATACTACACTTTTATTCATTCCTTTTAATAAGGACCGATGATGAAGATCATTAGCAATATGATGAAAAATAAAGTTGTTTAAAAGGCACTAGATGGATGTTAGCTCATTCCCCTTCCTCATACTCCTTTTCTTCTATATCCCTTTTCTTTTCTTCACACTATTCTTTCTTTTTGTTCTATTTCCTTCATCTTTTCGATTGTCGATCGAGTTCTTCCATCACCCCATCGACAATCGAGGGGGCATCCTTCATTCTACTCATTTTTCTTCTATCCCTTCAAAATTTTCTACTTGTTTATGCTTTTCTACTTTCTTTGAAGTGACGTCACTTACGCCACCCCAAAGAGGGGCAAATGTAGACACCTAAAATATGCTTACACCTAGCATTTCCTCTAATTCAACCGATTAACGACACTTCATTAATTTCCCACTCTTCGCTCCATTCTCGATGCCCATTTACGACACCTCTTTCGATCATATTCCTCCTATAATCATCTAATTAGGCTAATATCTCTCTTATTAGCTAAACATTCCTCCTTTCGACCATTCATAACCTCCCTAGTTCTCTCTAAATCACTTCTATTGGCTTCCTAATCAATCTATCACCAAAATTGATTAATCGTGCCCCCCAACTCTCAATGAGTCTCTAATCACTTGTTAATCGAGTTTAACTAGCCTTATCCTAGCTTAACTAGTCTAAAACATGTTTACTTAGCTCTTAATCCTAAAGTGCTTTTTGGCTTGCCTTTAGTCCCACATGCACCCAAAGTCCAAACTCTTCCATTTGGAAAACTATAAATACAAGGCTAAGCCTACCCATTCAACCTTACAACTTTACATAACACAAAACCAAAACAAGCCTAAGAAAGCTTTGAGATCTCATTTGTATTAGCTTTAAGCTAATTAGACATTTGATCTTAAGCTTACCTCCTCCATTGACCTTGAGCTAACACCTCCATTTGCATCCTTAAACCAAGTTTTGAGTAATATGGAGAGAACCATTGGCCTTGAAGCCATTAATGGTGAGACTCCATTCTTGAAAGCTTGAAAACCATAAACATCTAAATCACCCCTTTGATTGCTAGGATCTTCATAGGTTCAATGTTTTATAGCTTTCAAAAGAGTAGAGAGTAGTATATATGCTAGGTTTTGATGTTTTTGTCAAAGTTATGATGCATGTATAGGATTAACTCTTGTTTAGCTCTTATCTCATGGTGCATGGTTGAGTTAGTTAAGCTTTGAGGTTCTTTAGCCTCATTCCATAGCTTTTCAACTTTTCCATTGCAGATACAAGAAACAAGTTGATTTTGTGTTGTTAGATGCCTTTTCCACCTTCACTAAGCTTGCACAGACCCCAACCATACATTACAATATAAAGTCCACCAATGTATTACTAGATAGGGATTGCAACCCAATAATTTCATTTCATGGTCTCGCAAAGCTCCTACTAATGCTTGATGAGCATACATTGAACAACCGATTTCAAAAGGCATTATCCTTGAAAGTGATGGTTTTCGGTCATCATGATTTGTAAGGAAAATGCATGCATGTTCTAGGATCCTCAAACCAATATTATTCAATGACCCATCTTCAATAATCAACGTAGTTTATAATGCATTGGTTGTCTCGAGGATACAATATCAAATGACATAATTTAACATGTATATAAGTTGTGGAGAAAAATTTGAGCACCACCAAGAATAAACCCATAACCAGCTTAAAACAAGGCCCAATGAAGAAACACAAAAATGCAAATTGCATCAAATTCTTACACAAAGCATTTCTATAAGGTGTTTGTCTTTTCAAAGCTCCATGTAGAAACTGCAGCCAACTTCTAAAGTATTAATCCAATGTTGAATATCTATATTGAAGCAAAAGATGAGAAAACTTAACATTGAAATAAAATCACTAAAATCAAACAATGTCAAGCCAAGAGTATCAAGTAACAACATTAAGGCCGAGTTAAGTGAAAAATTGTATGATGAACACATACTTGTCATTGACCACTTTGTTAAAAGTGATCAATAACACCTAATGATGACAAAAGTACTCTATGCAGAACACATGATAATACAATAACGTGTTATTCGTAGGATAATAATATAACTCATAATCCCATCCACATCTATTTATGTTGCACTTTGTCTTAAGGTTGTCAAAAAGAAATATTTAAATTTTCATCAAAATTAGTAAATTAAATAGTTACATTGATGAATAGGGTTGGTAAAATTCTATTATAAACAAGTGTGATGATTCGCTTTACATTGTTAAAAATATGTTACCAAAAATTGATAAATATCATAGAAATGATTTTATTTTTTAAAAATGTTCATTGACATGATATACATTTAAAAAATTGCAACAAATAAAATATTCAAAATAAATATGAAAACATGTCATGTTATTTATGTTTTTCTCGAATAATTAGGTAAGAAAATGTACACCAAACACCATGCTATTGACATTTTTAATATTTACGCCGAAGGCGTTCCCCCTATGGTAAAGGACCTCTAGACGTTTTTTACATAGGTGATGTTAAATTTGACAGACCTCCCGGACGTTTTTTCAAGGCATTTACTTTTGACGGCCGTTTTGACATTTTCTTTTTTAGGCTATTTTAAAGCTGTTAGCCCTAAAATTCCCAAATCCACGACAGCTTTTATTTTTACACAAGTGTGGAGGTGCATGTCTGGTCGTGGGTGTTGAAAGAAAAATTATGGCAAAAGTACTCTAGTACTGCGCAAATACCATTTGGATTCGCAAAAAGACAAAGATAAGTCATAGGGGAAGAGGCGTTCTTCCTTTGCGTTTGTGTTTTTTTGTGTTTTGCGGTTTGTCGAATCTGGAATGGCCATGCCCCGTGTTTGTTCTTTATTTTTGAGCTTTGAATAGCATTTGCTTGTATTTTTTGTTGTTTTTTTATTTGTTTAGTTTCAATATCGTGTTCAGTTGGAGATGGCAATGAATGGAGGAGATGATAATTCGTAAAGGCCGGTAAAGTTACTGGAGCTCTTTTGTTAGATGTTTTGCCCCCATATAATTGCAGTTATTGAGTTTTTCTTCTAAATAGGTTGATTACAAGAATTAAATCTGTTCCTCTGCTTTATCACGACCAAGCCCTTAAAGGTAATATAAAGTTACTTAACAAAGCCTGAGCTTCTTTTTGTGTTGATTTATCTGTTTTAGATGTTTTGCCCCATATAATTGCAGATTATTGAGTTTTTTCTTCCTTTTCCTGAATTGGATTTGGTGCTTTTCTCTCTGTAATTACAAGCACAAGGTTAATGGTTGTCTGTTCCTCTCGCTATCACGGGCAAGCCCTTCTAAAGGTAATATATAATAGTCCATTGCGCCATAACAAAGCCCTGTTATGTTCTATTTTGTGTTGATTTATCTCCCAAAGGTCGTTTTATTTGGGCAAATTTCTCTTCAGCTTAGGGTGAATAAATGGAGGTAATGGTCCCATCATTGCACAGACTTTACTGCTGTCCTTCATCAGTAGGCCACGGTTCTAAAATAAATTACAAAGGTTTTTATTCAGATTTATTATATCTTAGGGTTATATTTTTTTTTTATTTGCCCATGTTTAGTATAATGTTCACTTTCTTGAAGGTTTTACTTGTATTGAAAACAGGGTTCAAGCAACATAAAGTCTGGACTAGCCGAGATAGCAAAAACGATGTATAATCTGGTAAGTGTTTTTGAACTTCATAATTTATTTAATTTTTCTTCAAATTAACCTTTGTTTTTAATTTTTCTTTCTATGCACTTTGATGTAATGCATTGGTTTCTTGTACACATCTAGGTTTAGTTTCTTTATAAAGTTTTAAGAGTTACAAATTTCATATAGATAAATGGGAAAGGTTAAGTGTTTTTGTATCTCATGCCATTTTCAATATTGCCATTGGAGATGTAAGAGGTACGCCGAATATTTAATACAATCCTTTAATTTGTATGTCTTATTATTAGAATCTGAGGCACAGTCATTGTTGTCAATGCAATGCAACTGGGTTCGTTTTTATATATATAAATTTCTTGGGATCTACTTATAACTTTCACTCTTTTATAAGACAAGATGGAATGGAAAACAACTAGGAAGAAGCATAAGTCACCTCTGGAAAGAAGCGTAGGCGAGCTTTTGATGGTGTCCTATAACCCTAACCCATCATTAACATTTTGCGTGTTTTTGTATTGTTTACTTTTTCCATTTACTTTCTTCTTTTCATTTTTTGTGGGTTTATATCTTGTTTATTTCGTTTTTTTTTTTGTGGGAGGGGGCATTATGCATTGTTTATTTAATTTTTTTAGGGGTTTATTGCATGGCCATGCTCTGTTTTTTTCTTTTCTTGATTTGTTTTGTTCTCGGTTCAGTGGATGTTTTCCTTCCTCGAGGGAAGGTAGCAGACTAGACCAACCAAATAGTGAAGGATGCAATCTGGTGAGATTCTTGTAAGTGCATAATATTCTCTTAATTTGCAGATTATTGATAAGTATTTTAGATTGAATACATCATTTACTACTTTAAATCAATTAACTTGGCATTAATGAATGTAGGTGAGGGTGTAGATTTTTTTGAATTTACTTGAGATCTAGGTTTGTGATTTCTGGTGAAGGCCAAAATCGGGGCGCTCATTGATGGTGTTTTGTAATCAAGTTTAACATTTTGTAATGTAGTTTGCATTTTTATTCCCTTTTCTAAATTTTTGTGCACTTTTGCATTGTTTAATTCTTATTTTTCGATTAATATAATTAAACACAAGTAACCATGTAACTTAGTCAAAGAATATAAGAGGGATTAAAACAGGTTCAAGAACATATATGCTGATTTTCGATTTGGCACATCTCTCTCGGGATTTTTCCATGAGAAATGGTGATTTTCATGTTTTATGTGTACATCTATGATTTTTAATTTTTAATTTAATATCATAATGTCTAAAAGGTTTAAAAACATTTATTTTTGTAACTTTTTCGTAAGGATGTTTCAAGAACTTCGAGGATTTTTCTACCATGAGAGGGGTTTTCTTTTGTATATTCATGTTTTTAAATTTTTCTATTTAATATAATTGAGCCGTTAACATTGAGTTTTTATTTAATATGATTTATCTTTGTTTTTGTTCACACATAATTAAGAATTTGGATTCGTAGTTTAATAAAAATGTTTTTATTAATAGAAAAAGCATTGACAAATCAAGAAGTTGCTTACGTATTCAAAAGCAGAATGGAGCTGCCAGACAACAAAGGATTCGTTTTGGTATGTTTCTTTCATCTTTCATAATATTTTCCCCAAATTTGCAAAATGCTAATGGAGTGCATTGTAGCTTACGGTATAGATTAATTTTTGCCGCATGCCGAGCTATGAGGGTTCAATTATATAGTTAAATTGTATTGGAAGGTTTAAAATATTTGATTGCTGAAAATTTTATACATTGTCAATAAATTTTTAACTCTTTATGTGAGCCTACACTTGGAAAATTACACCTGCTCCCTGTTCCCTCTGTTTGGATGTATAGTGCGAGAGCTCATTCAAGTGTTTTATATGTTCGGATTTTATGAAAATATCTGGTAATGATAGCAATCCATGGTGTCTACTTCTGGTATGCGTTTTTCTTTTTTAGACAACTAATTTACGCTTTTGACTATTATTTGGTGGATGGTTGCTTTAAAACATTTTGTTAGCTTCTAATATGGTCTATTGTTTGCAGAGAATTAAGATTTTGGATTCAAATTTAAATTATTAGGTGGATGGTTTATTATGGTCTATTGACTTTCTTGCTTATGAGTATTATCTTTTATAATTATTCGGATGCACATTGCTCTTTTGATCGAGAGAGAAGCATTCAATTTACAAGAGGATATTTGTACCTGCTCCCTTGTTCCTTTCTCTTGTCAAGGGTGAACACATGTCTTGGAGATGCAGATGTTTTGTATGTCAGGGGAACACAGTCTCCATACATCCCCTTGAAAATTTGAGAACTGCATGTAGAACTTACGTTAAAATGGCATATGGATGTATTTTTTCCCTTGTGCTAATACAAGAACCGAGAAGAACCCTTAGTAAGAATAGAAAACACTTAAAAATATTAAGTTTCGTAGAAAATATTTGATTAAAATTGGAAAAACCAATGCCTTCTTTCTCATTTCAATTAACGATCGAGTTAAGTATATCCACATGCCATATTAAAAGAATTTCTCCATGCAAATCTTGTGCTTAAGTAAAATTCTTGAGGAAATTGGGATTTTGAGCAGATTAAGACATCCCAACTTGGTGCCAGATCCACAGTGTTCATGAATTTTGCATATAAGAGATAACAATATTAATATTGGTTTTTTGTCCTAGAACAATGCCTTCCACAACAAGGTCCCCAATGGAAAACAGATGGAGAAATGTAAGTAAATAAAATGTGCATATAGAAGTTTTTAATTTAGAATTTTTAGACTGAAAAGAAGCAACAAAAATGGTGTAGCAGGAGTGATGATTGTGTCTATCCAAAAACTTGGGGCCTCCGCCTTGTATGAAATTTGAATAGTTTTCTTTGTCTGAATGGACCAGGAACATGAACATCTCACCACCTGCAGCTTATGGTCAACAAGGTAAATGAAATCATTATTAATGGTGCTTTTTGAATGCTATGGTTTGCAGAGAGTTCTAATCATTTGATATTCGGTTTTTATTTGTAGAAAGTCAGGTCCCAAAGAATGTTGATTTACAACCATTTGAAGAAAAACCTTTAATCAAGAGACCTTCAATTGAGGGTACATTAAACTGGCCTTGATGATCTTATCTATTTGCTTTTTATTGATATAGACTCTCTAACATCATATAATTGAGGTGTTATGTTTGTATTATTGGGTTTAGGTATAAAGAAAGTCAATAATTATCCTCCTCCATCTCTCAAGGAGAAGACCAAGTTAGCTACCCTTGTATTGGCCTATCCATTCGTTGTGCTAAAGCCCAGTGGGGTCGAAGGAGATGTGACCTTGAATGATATAAACAAGAGAATTCTGATGCCTCCCAAAAAACCCATCCAAACATCCCCGTTGGGGATTATGCAGAGACCTCCATTTATTGCTTATTATTATGCATATATTGATTATTTGGGCATCGCACCCACCCATATATCTTTTTTGTTATATTCGCAAATTATTCATTTATTATATGCAAAGTTCTTATCAGCATGGGAATTTTATGATCAAGAAAATGAATTAGTAGAATGTTTCTTCTTACAATTAGTTTGTATTATATATGTATGCTAATCTGGATTTGAGAGGTGCCAAAGATATGAGAATTGAGGAATAATGTATTGTATTCGGATTTTATGAAGCTCTAATTTATGTATTCTGACAAGGCTTAGGGTATATGATCCACATTTGGAACACCTGGATCAGGGGACTAATACAATTAATTCCAGGAAAAATACTCTCTAGCCTAGTAAATGGAGGAATCCTAATGGTCAAAATCAAAAAAGCGTGCCATGGCTAGATCATCTAATTATCAACGCATAAATTAGAATTCACGCCACAAAGTTCATCAAGTGAGACAATTTTAGGTTTGATGGTCGATAATCACAAGAATATGTAATTCATCTACGTTGAACAAACAACTACTGATGTAAAGTTGTGATTGATCATTCCCAATAGTTGAAAGACCAATCCGAGTTTTTCAATGCCTTATTGTTTGAGTGGCGATCTTTTTTGGTGAAAACCTAATCGAATTGACAGTTAAGAGTGGTAAAAAAGTAGATAATTATGTTAAATGCATTGAGATGTTATATCTTTCCAAATATGAGAGACATCAACTATTGAAAAATATATCGAATCTCTAAATACATATAGTGTAGTTAACGAAGTATCAAAAGCGTGCATGGAATATTTGGACAGTTTCTTGAATCGAGTACTTATTATGGAATTGGAGTTAGAGTGAATGTTGTCTTCCATTTCCCGCATTTCAAATTCCAAAACATTGGTATTAGTTAACACACATTGTTGCAGTCTTAACAAGCAAATTTCGTGAGCTCAAAAATAACACTAATAGTCAGTAAATGAGATAAACATTACTTCATATGTGGTAAGAAAAATTAAATTTGCATGTGTTTTTCTAAACTAAATTATAGAGTGTTTTTTTGGGTAGTGCCAAACACAAAAGTATAATTTTGTATTTTTAAAAATTTGTTGTACCTTATTAAGAATAATGCTTCGACCAATCAACTTTACAAAAATTGTCAAAATAAAATAAAATATCAAGACGGAACTTTAGTCAAAACTTATTAAATCATAAATAATACAATTTGATTGGTTACGAAGAAGTGAGTAGTTATCTGTGAAGACTACATAGTGCCTTAGCAGGATAATGAAAGCAACCTATTCAATTTTATGGGGTAAAAACAATTAGTGGGAAAAATAAATAAATTGGACAGATGGAGAAGGGGAAAGGCGTAGACATTGACGGATCTAACAACCCCTCCACAGGACCGGCCATGGATTCAAAAACATATCAATACGCTGTCATCCATACAGCTTATTAAAACCCTTGAAACTGAAGATTCGCAAAGTTTATACTGGCATAGAAAACCTACGGTAAACAAACAAGAAATTGGGTGATTCAGGCGCAGCAACCAAACTCGCTGCCTCACAACATACTATTTCGTGACCAAAGTTGAGGGGAATGGCCGTCCCACAACCATGGAGGCGCAGCAGCAACAGCGTTCGGTCTGCTCACATTTCGCATCTGTCTACTAATACGAGCTGGTATTCTAACTGTGTGCATATCAGGCAATCAGTGTAGTCAACGAGATCACATTTCTGTGAGGCATTTCGTCAAACAGTTGGCGTGCCGTGTGACTTCCAACTACAACATCCGTCACAAACCAGCTTTGGATTATGCTTCCAACTACAAAGCTCCCATTTTGGCAAACAATGCTTGGACGCTGGAAACTGTACAATTGCCAATTGCAATTGCTTAAAAGATTCTTAGGCGTTTTCAACAAACACCTCTTGTGCATATCCTGCAATCATTTCAGTCTCTGAGCCACATCTCTATGAGGCATTTTGTCAAACAGTTCACGTGTCATGTGTATGCTTCCACATTTTACATACGTTTCTGCTAGGGCATCTGCAACTACAATTTATGATCTAGATCGCATTTCCATTATGCTTTGATGGATGTCTATAGGCTGTTCCAAACATCCCATTCCGGCACAGGCTGAGGGTAGGCTAGCAAAGGTCACGAGGTCTGACTTTATACCTACCAAAGGTTGTGGAGACTGGATTTACACCTAACCGAGATGTATATGAGTATGAATGTGCAGGCACATACATGGAGGTGAAAGTTTAGTTTACATACATGGTTAGCAGAAAAAATATTGACGATATACGCAATGAGAGTTCAAATTGCAACTTACTTGAATATGGATATGGTGTTTAGAAGAAGTATCTGAATACATCTCTAAAAAATATGACAATCTAACAAATAGGTTAGCTATACCGTCTGGCTTTCTTCATAGTTCAAGATCTGACGATGCTCTGCCACTGTTAACAACGAGATAATTTGTGAATTTACTTGGCGTCATATACTACACAAGTTATACCTGTAGGGTATTTCTTTCTTGCTACAGGAGTTGCTGAGCTCATTTTCATATATTGGAAAAAAAAACTGTTGTGTTCAATTCTTCAGGCATTGGTGATCACTGCTGCCAGTAGAGTATCTGAGAGAAGAACTGGATAAAGGAGGTGCTGAAGTTTTTATGTCATATACTAAACAAGTTATACCTGCATGGTATTTCTCTCTTGCTACAGGAGTTGCTGAGCTCATTCTCATAAATGGAAAAAAAAACTGTTGTGTTCAATTGTTCTGGCGCTGGTGATCACTACTGTCTGTGCATGTCATATGCTAAACAAGCTATACCTGCAGGGTATTTCTTTATTGCTACAGGAGGTGCTGAGCTCATTCTCATAAATGGAAAAAAACTGTTGTGTTCAATTCTTCTGGCGTTTGTGCTCGCTGCTGCCAGTATAGTATTTGAGAGAAGAACAGGATAAAGGAGGCGCCAAAGTTTTCCCTAAGTTTTAAATATGTTTAAGTTGTAAAACTTCATAAAATTTTGTTTTAAAACATCTATAATTGTAATGCATTACAGAATATGATGCAGTTTGGTTTGAGGATGAAATCTATGTTTCCAATAAATTGTTTTTTTGCACCGAAGGAAAAAACTACTATAATAATATTATCAAGTGTGTGCAAACTTTAAGGTTGCTATTAAATCTATAGTGATCAACTTTTGTCATAGTAGTTATTGTCAGCTTCAATTATGTGCAATGCAATTCCTGTTAGATAGATAGGCTGTGGTCCCCTGAAAGGGGGCTATTTTTTTCTTGGCAGATGCTGTTGAAAATTTTTAAGAGCCTTTTCCATGCAGGTGGTCTTATGAACTGCATTATTTTCGAGAAGTATGGATGAGAAATTATAGGGATGCAAAGTCTACATGCCAGTGTGTCACGTGAAAGGAAAAAATCCTTACAGTAGGGGGAACTTCCTGCCTCACCTCCCAAACAAGCTCTGAAAATTAGTGGGCAAAAATTTCGGTTCTCCTATTTTACAGGGGAATATTATTTTTTTCCTATAATGAATCGTCAAAAACTTCACAGGACCTGTGGCTGCATATTTTTTGCAGCAGAAGCTTGTTGCAGGGGCATCATAAGGACAATCATCAGTTAAAAGGACTCGAGAACTCAATTATCTACAGGATTGGTGAGCTGGGAAAATTTAAATAAAGTCTTGGTCTTTAGGATTGATGTTCCAAAAAATCTGACTCAAGTTCAGAAAATTATTGTAGAAACTTAATGTGTATGTTTGTTTGCTTTTAGATGTAGGCAATATATTAGGAAAAAGTAGCAGCAATGTTTAAGAAAAGGACAAAATGAGAGACTTAGATTGTAATTAATCTATTAGTCTATGTTTTATGATAATAACAATGTTTTTGGAGCAAAATTTCATCTTGCTACTGTTCCACATTGCATGACAATGCTTATTTGCAGGTTTTAAGGTGTGAATAGGTCACCTGCTCCATCATTTTGGTATCAGAGCAGGTTAAATCTTGGAGGAAATTGTTGTAATAGAGATAGTGACAACATGCCTCCACGAAGGGGAGCCATGGCAAAGCTTGTGAGAGAGATGCAAGCATTAAGACAAAGGTTGGAGGAAGTTGCAGCATAGAGGCTTGGCAGAAGGATTGAGTCTGATAAAAAGCCTGAAGAAGAAGAGGAAGAGCAGGGGGAGGAAGGAGAAGATCCTCAGTGGGCATTAATAAATTGTTTGAAATCTTGTAAAGAAGTAGATAGTTCAGTAAAAATGAAGGTTCCTTACTACAATGGTAGTTTGAAGGCTGAAGAGTTGATGGATTGGATCTATGAAGTAGAGAGATACTTTGGAAGCAAATGGTTGATCCAAAAAGAGTAAAATTTGCAGCCACCAAGTTGAAAGGGCATGTTACAATTGTGTGGTGGGTGTTGCCAAAATAAGCACCCTGCTTATTTTTGGGCCACTAGTTACAAAATGAATACTTGTGCACCTTGGTGTCTCAAAGATTTTTCAAATTACTTGTGTGGATCACATCCAAAGTTTCATAGTTCGAATAGTCAAGAACTTAGTCATTTTTTCTTCTTGTTTTGGAAGCCTAGAAAAGTTGTGGAAGCTTGAAAGTCCTCGGAATGAAGGAACATAGTGTTCCGCAGAAATGAGGAACTTAGTGTTAATAGAGTTTGGAAGATGTAGCATTTCACAAAGTTTGCTAAAATCTGCATGGTATCATGGTGTCCCCAAATTTCACCTTGAAATCAGGACTACCCATTTGAAAATTTTCGTTCTTTTAAAATAACGGGTCTTTTGTGTTTTTATTGCCAAAAGATGTCTGTATTATGTTAGGATATTCCCAGTGAATCATATGAGCCAATTTCGACAAATACCCAAATGTCCAAACTCATTTTATCCCTCCGCCAAGTTTTGTCTCATGGGAAATTTTTATTTAATTATTTATTAAATAAATAATGCCCCGTTTGAAGTAAATTGTGCTCCGGTTGAACCCTGTTGAAGTTTTGCATGCCAGTATTCACTCATCTCATTAGGGTTTTCACCAAGAATGAATTTAGGGCATTGTCTGCAACTTCTGGCAACATTTTTCGCTTTTATTTATTTCTTTTGTGTTTTTCTCCGGTTTTCTCCACCGCATTTCTCGTGAAATTCCCCAGGTGATTCTATTCCTTGTCCAGTATAGTCTGTTTAATTGCCTGAAGCATTTGGAGATCATCTATCCTTGACACAACACTAGAAGGAATCAACCTCAAAATGCAAGTTTCTGACCAAAAAGATGAAGTCATGCACAAAAAGCCTCTCCTAGGCAAGTCGCATTTTCTGGAATTAATGAGTGTAAGTCAGATGGATTTTCGTAGTGGCGGGCGAATTTTTTCCCAGAAGTCAAAGTCACTTAAGCTACAATGGAAAAATTAGAGGCAACAACGATGCGGGAATTTCTTGTCACCTTGTAGGGTGAAAATTCCCATTATAAAATAAAGAAAAATCACTTAAAGCACCGAGTGGAAATTTTACTTTGCCGATAGGCTAACTTTTCTCACCAAAGAGGTTTATTCACCCATGCAAGATCGCACTTTATCAAAGGGGGCTAATTTCAATGCAAGTTGCACTTTTTGGGAGATATTTTAATTTAATAATGAGAATATTGACATGGTGATTTAGGCATGCGGAATTTCTTACTTGCCTTTTTGGTAAAAATCCCATTATGGAAGTCAAACAACTTAAGTGAAAGAAGTGATTTTGGAGCTACAAAGCGGGGTAAATAATTCCATCAAAGTTGACTTCTTATATTTAGAAATCAACCTTGCCCGCTAAAAGTGCGACCCATTTGGGTATTAAACAATGTTTTTAATAGTATTTATTAATAGTTTTTCTCGCCTAATTTTGGCGCCATGAATGAATAGAAAGTCAAAACAAGAAGTCAAATCAAAGACAATCAAGGATGCATGCTATAAATAAATAAAATAAATTTATTTAATGACAGCCATTAGCAGAAAAAAATTGGGCGCCTGATTTAGGTGAATAAACATGTTTGTTTATTAATTAATTGCTAGGAATAGGATGGACAATTATTAGAAATAGAATGGTGAGAGTTATATAAGCATGGGCTGCCATAATGAAGAAGCAATTAATTTTTTTGTTAAGGATTGCAGACCGAACAATTTTGGCACCAAGGAAAGGAAGATTTGTGCATCCGGAGGTGTTTTTCATTGTCGAGAAGTTTCAAGGTTTGGCGCCTAGGGTGGAATAGCTTGATTTTTGCTATGATAATTATTTGCATGTTGCTATAAGTGCCTGTGAATTTAAAAATATTTATGCTTGCTTTGCATGCAAGCAAAGCCTCAAATTTTAGGGCAGCAAGCTTCATATGCAGATTTTGGTGATAGAAATCAAGTATTCATGCTTTGGACTTCATTTTTGTCTCGAAAAAATTAGGTATTCATTACAAAGTGTTCATACAAGTGAAAAGGAGTTCAAATCAATGTCAGGTGCATTGAATATATCTTCAAATCAAGAAATTGTTATATCTGCACAAATTGATCCACTTATAAAGAATTTAGGTAGGATTAAAAGAAAAGAAACAGATAAAGATTGCAGAAAAGATTGCTCCGGCCATGATGAAGCGACATGAAAGAGAAGGATCAACGATAATCATGGATATCTTCCGTGATTTGTTGATATCAATGAACAAACATAGACCGGAACCCATCTTCAAATAATTGGCAGATCCAGGGCTGAAAGACATTTCTCATGCGGGCAATGAAAAACAATGGAATTATTCAAGCATCAACATTCCTATCACAAATTCGGTTGCCCAAATTTATCATGGAGTGTGCGAGATCATAACATCCTCTTTCTAGAACAATGAGATGTTGCAGGAAAGACAATTATTAATTATGGATGCACACAGTGGTTCATTTAAAGAGACCTCCTGAAATCGGAGGTGGAGAATACCCGCGAATATCCAACCGGTTTCACGGAAGGCGAATTTTTCCAACTGGGGTTGTTGAATTTTTTGGCGTCAATAGATATAGTTTAATGCGCGTCAACACCTATTTGGCCATGGATGTCGCTTTCATCAGGGTGCTTGTTTCAACAGAGTTGATTGATAATCAATCAAGGGCGAGATCATTAGTGACAAAGATCGGCGAGCAACTTTGTGAGGCGGACTTACAACTTCAAAATGACTTCATACCTAGTATATGCAGCATCTTGTAGGGTATATTTTCCAAGTTGGGATAGACAGGTGTATCGAAAAGATCCTATCTTTGAGTGCTATCCACAATTGACAGTTCGTGAATGCCACAAAGATTACAAAGCGGTCAATAATGGGTTCTTCTATGAATTCATCTCGCAAACCGAATAGTGATCTAAAGACCAACATGGTGAGCAAAGAGGCTTGGGAAGTCAGTATCTCAAAGATGGTTGAATTTTCATCCGGTTGCGAGACTTCACCTATCTCAGGGTAATCTGAATTTTGGGAGAACCAATAAAGTTGCTGAGGTATCCAAATGACAAGTGGTCATCATAGAGTTGTGTAGATAGTTCGTGGAGATGCATGACTTACAATCAAAGTGCCATAAGTCTATAAGTTTCTTTCTACTCACACACGCCGCGAGCATCCACAAAGCTAGAGGAGTCGAAGCTGAAATGTTTTCTGAGTATGAGCTTGAGTTCTTCCCAACACGACTAACTTTGACCCATATGGAGTAGCGAGGAAGATAATCTCCCAGGAATACTCACATGTGCCTTCGTTGGAGGACTTCTGGATGAAGTGCAGGAACGAGTATGAAGTCAGAAAGAAAGACTTACATGTTATCGGCGCACAAGTGTCTGATTATGGTTTGACACGGATACCTGCAGATTTCGCAGATGATGGGCATGTGATACTTGACTCGTATCATCGGATAGTTGGAGATAGAGCTGTTCTTCAAGAAAACATTGGTGGCGCCAAAGGCGATCAAGGAAGATCTTCCGCAGATTCCGTTAACACTTCAAACTAGTTCTTGTGAAGGGGTATTGCCTGGATGAAGCTTTGATGAATCAGATCACATACAACTTTACCACAGAGATTCCATAAAGAGGAAACACGATGTTTCCAAATTTCACTGAAACTGGGAGTACCCATTTGAAAAAAATTCGCTTCTTTTAAAAAAACGGGTCTTTTCGTGTTTTTATTGCCAAAAGATGTCCAGTATTATGTTAAGATATTCCTAGTGAATCATATGAGCTAATTTCACAAATACCCGTGATGCCCAAACTCATTTTATCCCTCTCGCCAGTTTTGTTTTATCATGGGAAAATTTTATTTAATTATTTATTGAATAAATAATGCTTCGTTTGAAGTAAATTGTGCTCCAAATTGAATCCTGTTGAAGTTTTGCATGCCAATACTCACTCATCTCATTAGGGTTTTCACCAGGAATGAATTTAGGGCATTATCTCGTAACTTCGCAACGTTTTTGCTTTTATTTATTTCTTTTACGTTTTCTCAAATGGTTTTCTTCTCGCCTCGTGAAATTCTCCTAGGTCAATTCCTTTGCACAAGATAATCTTTAATTACACGAAGCATCCGGAGATCATCTACTTGACACAACACCGGAAGAATTAGCCTCAAAATGCAAGCTTCCAAAAAAGATGAAGTCATGCACAAAAAGTCTCTCCTGTAAGTCATATTTTAGAATTAACGAGTGTAAGCTCAATGAGATTTTTGTAGGCTGCAGGCGGGTGAGAGTTTCTTATCGCCTTGCAGGGTACTTTTTCCCATGAAGTCAAAGTCACTTAAGCTGCGATGGGAAAATTAGAGGTGACAGCAAAGCGATAATTTCTTACCCTTACACCTTGCAGGTAAAAATTCCCATGCAAGTCAAATCACTTGAGTGGAAGAGGGTTTTTGGAGCTGCGGTGCTAGGGGTGAAAATTCCCATCAAGTTTCGACTTATTATTTTTAGCAATTCCTCTTGCTGAAAAGTGCGACCCACCTTGGGTGAATACTGATGCATTTAATAATATTTATTAATGGTTTATTCACCTAATTTTGGTGCCATAAATAGAAGGAAAGTCAATGCAAGTGGAAGAGCTAAGGAGAAGTCAAGGATGCATGCTAAAAATAAATAAAATAAATTTATTTAAAAGCAACTAGCAAGCATGCATAATTGGGCACCCAATTTGGGTGAATAAACATGATTGTTTATTAATTAAATTGCTAGAAATAGGAAGGACAATTATTAAAAATAGAATGCTTAAGGGTTATATAAGCATGGGCTGCCATAATAAAGAAGCAATTAATTCTTTTTGCAAAGGATTGCAGCCCGAGACAGGTTTTGGCGCCAAAGGAAGGAGGATTTTGCATTAAAGTTTATTTTCCATTCACGGAAGCTTCTAGTTTTGGCGCCTAGGGTTGGAATAGCCTAATTTTGGTCATTCTGAGCATCTGCATGTTGGTATAAGTGCTCTGGTGAATTAAATAATATTTTTGCTTGCTTTGCATGCAAGCAAAACCTCAAATTTTAGGGCAACAGACTTTATATGCAGATTTTGGTGATAAAAATCAAGTATTCATGCCATGGACTCCATCTTTGTCTAAATAAATTGCAGGTATTCATCATAGGTGCTCAAATCAATGTCAGGTACATTGAATATATCTTCCGAATCTGAAGAAGTTGCTCAGATCTGCACAAATTGATCCAATTGCAAGGGATTCCGGCAGAATTAAAAGAAAAAGAGCTCAAACAAAGATTGTTCCAACCATGATGAAGCATGATGAAAGAAAAGGATCAACAGAATCATGCATAGCTTCCAGATTTGCTGAAGTCAATGATACAGACATTGGCCCTAAACCTATCACCGATTTAATTGATAGATCCAGATGTCATAATTGCAAAGGCTTCCAACAAAAAATTCATCCTCTTGTTTCTAACACAACCCATGTAGAAGTCAGTGCATGGAAAATTCCTTCCAGGATCTTGTGCATGTGCTCCCAATCTTCCAGTTGAAGCCTTCATTGAATTTACTTTGCATGTATTGAAGAAGAATTGCAAAAGCTTCAAGGATAAGAGGGAAGACAAGGCGAAGACAATACCCGCAAGCAAATCATAGTCACTTGCTTCCAGATCCAGCTTGGTGAGAATCAAAGGCAAAAGAGTCAACCGCATGCAAGAAATATGGAAGAACAAGATTGGGAGGGTTGCAACTTTCTTCTTATTTCTTTTCCTCCTTTTATTTTCTCCGACAAAGTAATTGAGCAATCAATTAAATTATAAAACTTAAGTGATTGGTTTAAAAGCCGTTACTTGAAGAAGTCAATTACTTGAAATAGGTGGCAAACATGTAAAATAGAAGGTTCTATTTTTCAGTTATAAATCATGCATGTCATGCAAAGAGGAATTCCAGGAGGAAGATTGCCAATTGTTTCCCTTTTCATAGCTCCCGCATGCAGGAATTCATTTAAAGCTTCGTATTTGTAATCGCCCTTTATACACTATAAATAGAGGAAGAACCTACGGGTTAAAGGATGAGAATTTGTAATTAGCATTCTTGTGTTCCAGACTTTGAGCTGAAACCCTTGATAGCTTTACAAAGCCGAGGAATAGAGAGGAGGCAGATTTCTAGAAAACTTTGTGTCAACGGTGCATTTTGCTTCTTATTTCTTTCTAGATCTATTCATAAACTGTGTTATTCTAGATCTGGATTTGAAACTTTCCTTTGCTTTAAATTCTGTATTTCAAGATCTATTTGTTTCTTCTATGTGCATGTAATCAACTCTGTGAACTATTGATTGGGTTGCACATCTTCTTTCATTTCTTCCGACTTCTATTGTTTTCCTCTTTACGATATTTCTTTTCTCTTACAATTTGCTGGAGTGCAAAACTGCTCTAGCTATGGTTCATGAGCTATATACTTAAAGTAAAACCAACAAATATATATTAGAAAATTTAATTGACAAAATCTTACACAGAGCCTCACCGGTAAATGAGGGAGATTTATCTCATGATCACTTTAGGTTTTTAGGTCATGCAGAAATCTAGCCAACAGCTTTTGGCGACTCCACGGGAAACAACACAAATTAGCAGACTGAGCTTTCTCAAGTTAGAAACCGCAGATCTAGTCTTTCATCGGAAGAAGAGTGCAAACTCATCCATATTTGGATCAGCTTCAATATAATCAAGCGGCTGAAATTATTTATCAAGTCTAATCTCGGAGGAGACGTGTTCCATTCATCATCTTTGAACCTGAACCAACCTATCCCATGGGGTGTAGCCTTTGGACCTCTCGAATCGACTCCTCCTATGCATGATCTACCTAACAAGAAAGAATTTTCCAAAATTCTTTGGAGATGGAAAGCAAAATCTAGATGACCACTTGACAAGCGTTTTCATATCCCGTGGAGTGCTTGTAGTCGAACATTAAAATGTATCTATCGACACTTCATAGAGACTCTGCATGACTTGGCCGGAGAATGGTTCTATCTAGCTCTCGCACCATAACCAATCGGGCCACTATGAAGATGCATTCCTTAAAAGATTCAAGGCAGCCTTTTTAAGTAAGGAGACCCGCGGTGTAAGAGGAGGCCGTGCAAAGTGATGTATGGTCGTAAATCAAGAGAAGAAAGAAAACAAGTCTCATGGATCATTCAAAAGCTGCCAAAAGCTATAAAAGACCATGGAGATCAAACCAAGGCTACTGATCACAATAGATAATTAAATTTTTATTTAATTACCTATCCTTTGGCTTTTTCATTGCATCTTACCTTTCTCTCTTGTTATGGTATAATGTGAATGAATTATATCTGCATAATTCCAGTCCATTGTGTTTTTATACAAAGGATGAAAGACCGATAGAATGCGGTTGGCTTGTGGCTCATATCTTCCCTTTGTCACTACTTTCATGTAGTGGTCCCATCATACTCCCTTCATGTATCACCATTCTTTTCAAATTTCAGCACTCTTTTCCCTTAACTTTGTAGAGTTTTTGTAGTTAGTTTAGAGTAGTGGTTAATCTAGAGCTTTTAAGGAAATGAGCCAACCTTATTCTAGAGGTTTATCTCAAGGGTTAAGGTCCCACACCTTAGAGATACTACCATTGTTGTTGCAGAGAGCTTTAAACACTTAAACAGCTACCTAAATCAGAAGGGTGCACACAATTCTCTGCCAACAGTTTTTGGCACACTCCTGGTGGGATGTCTTTTTAGTTTTTGTCTACATGTTGTGAGGTTCTTAGCATTATCTCATGGATGTTCTTGTAAAATGCAACTAAGTTTTATTGTTTTCTTAGCTCTTTTTGGTTTCGAACCTATTTTGTTAAACACCTAGTGACTCTAATGTCTCTATTTTGAAGCTCCAGTTTCCTCAAAGCTTATGAGAAAATCAACACAAGTAGTGTTGCCAAACAACCTATTGAACCCTTGTATTTGTCTCCCAAAAAGTGTAGGAGCAGATCTCTTGCAAAATCTAGAAACCCCTAAGTCTAAGAGATTCCTCTCCACTCCCCACTTGGTTTTCATTCACAAATCAACCTTCAACCCTTAAATACCATGGCTCATCCAAGAAATCATGCTTTTCCAGCCTTTAATGTTGGTATTCCACTAGCTTTAAATGTGTGGAATGACCTCCCAAGTGCTGCCCTCAAAAGCCTTCCCTATTTCATTGTTGAGAAACATGTTAATCCTTACTTGATCACCTTAGGGACATCATCCACTTGTGCTCAGTTCACCACATAACTCAAGTAGATGTTGCAATGAGGCTTTTGGAAACTTCCTTGAAAGGAAAAGCCCTGACATGGTATGGGAGCCTTCCTCCCAATTCTATTTGCACATGGGATGAATTTGGAGAATGCTTGGTGAGACAATTTTCAAACAAGAGTGATCACCTATCACTTATGGAGAAATTGACAACAATCAAGAGGGCATCTATTGAGGATCTTTCTAATTTTAACTACAGATTCCATAAGTCTTGGGATAGAATCCCACTTTTGTAAGGCCTTCTTCACATTCAACTTTCTTGTACTACCTCAGGGCTTTGAATTCTGATATTGTTGTTATGATCCAATCTATGGGAGGTGTAGACCTTCTTGCTGCATTTGATATTGCAATATCAGCTGAGAAACAATTTGATCCAAGCTGGTAAGCTAGCTCTAAGGCCCCCATGCCATTATTCCCAGAGTTAACACCCACTCCTATAATCCATCCCCAACCTATTATTGCACAACCATTGGAACCATTCCCAGTACCTCAACTAATGAGTTAGATGAGTTTAAGGTCATGTTAAGGAATATGGCAAATGAAGTGACCAATTTGAAAAGGCAACAAGCCCCACCCGCTCAAAGACCTTGGCAACCATATAACCCATCCTACCAACCCACTAGAGCACAACCTCAAAATCAGATCAGCCCTACAAGGCCTATGAACCAAACATACCCAAATCCTACCAATCCTAATAGAGAATTGTTCCTGTGCAAAATAACATGGTTGAAGATCTGAGATGGTGTTATCCTTTGCTCCCAACCCCATGATTCTAACATTTTCCCTCATGGAGCAGTGACACAAGCCTTGAGTTCAGAATTCTTTTGTGCAGCCCAATCAAATGAATGATCCATCACCACCATCTACTTCAACAATTGGTGAGAGTTTGGTCTACTAGCAAGAGGAAGATTTTTGTGCCACCAATCAAGTTGAGGGACTTCAACAACCACAAGTGAGATCTGATTATAATACAAGATCAAAGAAAAGACTCTTGGAGAAAAGTTTAGGCATCTAGAGATCAAGTGACAATTGTTTCAAGAGGAGAAAGCTCAAAACCAGTAGAGAGTTTCACCTCACCTACCTGAGGCAAACAAGGTGTCTATGCAGTTTTGCATCAGCCTATCATAGAAAACAAAGAAATTTATTGATGCTCACAATTCACAAAGACCTGCAAACAACACCCCTTGATATTGTTGAGCAAATGAAGAGAACAAATATTCATGTCTCCCTATGGGATGCTTTGAAAATTCTAGGATAGATGGATCTGCTACAAGAAGGATTAAGGCAATTCAAGCTTCTTCCCAAAACTCAAAAGGAGGTAAGCCCAACCCTAGTCAATTTGTATCAATCTAATGTCAATGAGGTAAGTTGTGCTCCTAAACCCCCTCCATTTTACATATCATTGATCATTGGGAAATATCTGGTCCATAATTGTATGATTGATTCTGGGGCTAGTAGCACATAATCATGCCCAAACAAGTTGTTGATACACTTGGCTTTGAATTATACCCCTGTTAACAAAGGTGTTGTCTAGCTAGATGGTACTGTATGAAAATTGTGGGTGTCATAAAAACCTTAATCTAACCCTACATGCTTTCCCCAGTATCACTATCCCTCAAGATATTTCAGTTATAGACCTTCCCCTTGTTTTGTTTTGTGTTTGTCCAGAGATTTTATTACTAAAGTAGAGGGATATCTATCATCTGATTGGTCTCACATGTGTCCTTAAGACTAGGTATGGCACTAGAATCACAATAAAGGCTGAGCCAATTGCCCAATTCCATGTGGAAGCATATGATCCAAAGCCCATTGAGCTGAATTGTGCCATAACCTCTAAAATTGAAGGAGTTGAAGCTGACCCTAAACCTTTGGAAGTGAGAGCTAAAGTTCCTAATGAAAAAATGGATGAATGGGCCAAAGAAATATGGATTTTGATCCTTATGAGGCATTTGAGGAGACTAGACTTGGCACATATTGTCTAATGGATGAGGACAATTTTATCCCTAGTCTACTAAAATCAGAGAATGACTCAAATGGAATATGGAAGATGTTTTTGACGGTTCAAAGTGCAAAGTTGGAGTTAGTGCAGGTGTTGTCTTATCTTCTCCAAAAGGAAGAGAAGTTACTCTTTTCCCATAGATTGCAATTCAGTTGTACCAACAATGTTGTTGAATATGAAGCCTTGATTCAGGGGCTAATCATTGCTAAAAAGTAAAGGGCTCAAGAAGTTGATGATCTTTGGGGATGTTGAGCTAGTTGTTCAACAAGTCAGGTCACAATGCCTAGCTAAGAACCCTCTCCTCAAAGCCTACAAACATAGAGTTTGGGATCTCTTAGAAGATTTTGATGCCATCAACATTCAAGTTGTCCCAAGAGAAAAAATGTGGATGCAGATAGATGGATTTTATTGAGCTCAATTTGATCCTTCCAAAGATATCATGAATGTTGTAGACCAACATGTCAAGTTGGTAATTAGGCCAACAATGCCTAATAATGATTGCCATTGGCATATTTTTTATAGTGATGAACAATTGCCCTCTTCATTCAGCAAGAAGTTGAGTTTTCTCGGTTTTGCAACCAAGGTTACAAGAAAGTTATGGTGACCAAATCATTCAACTAAAAATAACAAGCTACCCAAAGGTTTAATCACTTTGGAAAGCATGTTCACCCTAGATGATCAATATAAAGGGGAGAAGAGGAATTTGAAAATCAAAGAAGAGGACTATCATGATGTGGCTATCTCTAATGGAAAGCAACTAAGATTGGAAAGGTATGTACATCTAAGAAACAATTTGATTTCATCCAATTATGCCAAGAATATGATGACATTTTTTGCATGGTCTTATGATGACCTTAAGGCTATGATCCCAATATCATTCAACACACCATTGAATTGTCCCTTGAAACCAAACTAGTGAGACAAAAGCAAAGGCCAATTAATCCTAAGATTGAACCTTTAATGAGAAAGGAGCTAACCAAATTGATTGAAGCTAAAATTATCTTCCCCATCAAACACTCCTCTTGGGTTGCAAACCTCATCCCTGTTAGGAAGAAGAATGGAGAGATAAGGTTGTGTGTAGATTTCAAAGACCTCAATAAAGCCTCCCTCAAAGATCATTACCCTTTACCTTCCATGGACCAAATCTTACAATCAGTAGTAGGGGCTGAGAGGTTTTCACTTCTAGGATGGGTTTTCAGGTTATAATCAGATCCTTGTCAAAGATTTGACCAATATAAAACAACTTTCACCACCAAGTGGGGACGTTTGCTTATCAAAAATGCCTTTTGGACTATCCAATGTTGGTGTTACCTTTCAAAGGGCAATGGATTTAGCTTTTAAGGAGATGATCGTGATATTGTCTTGATCTATTTGGATGATATTACTATTTTTTCTAAAAGAGAAGAAGATCATTTGATGCACCTTAAACAATTTTTTTAGTAGATGCAAGAGTTTGACATATCTTTAAATCCAAAAAATGTATCTTTGTTGTCCTTGAGGGTAAACTTTTGGGACATGTTGTGTCTAAGGATGGTTTGGCTATTGATCTAGATAGAATTATAGCTATTTTGGCTCTATCTCTTCCCAACACAAAAAGCATTGTAGTCATTTTTGGGGAAAGATCAATTTTGTGAGAAAATTCATCACTAACTTTGCTGAGTTGGTAAGGCCCATAACATTGATGCTAAGAAATGATGTAATTTCTAATGGACACAAGATGCCAAGAGTAGTTTTGAAAAGATCAAACAAGCTATCGCCCAGGCTCCCACTCTCATCAACCCTGATTTTGACAAAGACTTTATCTTATATGCCTTTGGAGGGGAGAGCAGTATTGCTGCCATCTTAACTCAAGAAAATCAACAAGGATTAGAACAACCAATAGCTTTTACAAGTTAGACACTTAAATATTATGATAGGTCAATGGGACTGCAGCCCAAACAATATACAAAGTGCGGCGAGGGACAACTCAAAATTAGTTCCCAAAAACTTGAAAAGAAGAAAAAGACCAAGAGCTGAAGGGTAACCCGAGCTAAATGCCCCTACATGCGGGGAAAAGAGCAAGCGGGGAGAAAAATGACAGTTTATGTGAAGAAGAGAATAAAAGGGGCAAGTGAGGACCATAGGTCTAATCAAGAATGGTAATACCCTCCTAACATTAGAAGTTGCCGACACTTTGAAAGAAGCTCCCAATGGACTGAAACCCAAGAGGGGTGAAAACCTCCTCCCATGAGATCTGGCGAACCAAGTGGCGACTAAGGGACAAATGAGTTGGATGCCCTGCAGTACGTGTGTGCATCTGATGCTGCTGGCGGTGATCGAGGGAGGTGTGAAGGTCCAGGTCGGGGGCGAATTGACTATGCACCAAATCTGGGATAGGAATGCTCTGTCGTTTAGTTCCTCCACCAGTGGGTAGAACCGGAAAGAAGGCTGTAATTCGTCTCGTGGGGACGACTCTCGGAGGGGGATGAAGAATCTGGTCTCGTAACAACAAAGACTCATGGATGTAGAGGGAAAGACACCACCTCGATATATCTCAAGACTGGGAGAGTCTAGATCTCTCTGAAGAGACAGGTGAAACGCGTCCTCTAATCTCATAGTAAATGGGGCAGCGAAAGATGAAATGAGTCTCGGTCTCCACCTCGCAAGGAAGGCTACAAAATGTCATCAAAGTCTATCCACCCGATCAATGTGGTGATCGGGTCTCCCACATGGAGTATATCTGGGAGCCAACTTTCAATTGACCCAAAGTGACTAAAGGTATACGAGAGGGCATGCACTAGTGACGAGAGGTGTTACTCCTCAAGGAAATGGCCTGATGAGCCCGTCTCTTATTTCAAAAAGTGCTCTATCGTAAAAGACATCTTAGGTCGCAAACCCCATGGTGGTTCACCCAGTAGTCAATGAAGCTCCCAGTAGATATCCTCTCGAGATGGACTGTTGAACACTTGCTTGATGGGAAAGAGATGACTAAGAGCATTCAAAGAATACTTTGGAAGGGGGAGACGATCAATCTAGATACCATTAGAGTCCATAATCAAAGTCTTGGCATAACCAACGACCCCCGCACTGGGCAATACTCACGAGAAGAAAATAGGCGAGATATGGATACCGTCAAGCTCATCTATGAAAATCACCAAACCTCTTGATACGGTGAAGAAAGGATCGCTATGTCAAATATAGTCTCTAGAGCGGAAAGGTCGAGCATAAGAACTTTTCCAAAATATTATTTTGAGGGTCCATCTCATTTACATCCGATGAAACGAGAAGGAGGAGAGTCTAATCCTCTCAGTGAAATATTGCCAATCCTAGTCCAAAGGGAGGGCCCCCAAATGATGCACCCATAGAGAACAGTGGGGCGGATGAGGGAGTTCATAAGAAACATCTTGGAGGAGATGTTCGGAAGTGGTGTCAAAGCTTACTTGTCTCTCGAGAATGGCAAGAGACCCATACCCTTTGTTCACCCTCGGCTGAAGAGCATGCCTCATATTGAATCTAGGCCCTGAGAACTGGACTCCCAGGTAGGTGTATGTATTAGTAATTTCAACCTCCCGCCCCTTGAAGAAGAAATGGAGGTGTGATGTCCGCAACCCATTGAAGACCATGACCTTGGTCTTGCCTGGATCGGCCGTCAAATGCCCCTATCCATCACAGAATAAAGCAAGTGCATCAATATGCCTTCTACTTCTCTTTCTGAAGCCCCTCGGAGAAGAGGTTTAGAGTAAAAGGCAATATCGTCAATTGAATGAAAGAATAAAATCAAGACATGGTGAAGAAGAAAATCCCCTTCTTGAATGTGATCCCAAAGAAAAGATTCCAACTCATCATGTAAATGCCAAAGGGGGTAGGAGACAAGGGGCATCCTGTTTAACCCCAATGGGGCTCTGATGAGATCGGATAATCCGTGTGCGATGCGGAGATGGCCAAGAGATGGACTCTAAGGATGCATGATGGCAACTATAACAAGAGTCTTAGAAATACCTTTTTCCTCCGAGTGTCTCGGAGTTCTTTGGAAGAGGGCCATGCGAGTACATAATCAAAAGTTTTGAAACTCTACAAACAACAATAGACTTTTGAAGAGTGGTGCGAGCCTCCTCAATAATAGCCCAAAGGGTGAATATGTGGTCAATGGTGTGGTAACCAGGTGAAACCCAACTGACCTCTTCTCACTTATGCCTCCAAAATCTTGGACAACAACTCAAGTGAGGATTAGTAACATATAGTTTGGAGAAAGAATGGCCTACCTATGATAGTCCTTGTAGTTGTTCGGATCGAAGTGGACCCAAATTTGTGGATCGGGTGAATGATATGATGAGACCGTGGGAGTAGGAGAAGCCCACTCGACCACTGATTGAAAAGTTCTACCAAATAGGTACCAAAAACCTCAAAACCCTACTTGAATAACTTAGCCTAGAAACCGTCCACATCAGCTTCCTTGCTACAATTCAAAATCCTTATTGCCTTTTTGATATTACGGTGAATGAAGGGATTACAGTGGCGGGATGCTAATTGGGTGAGGCTGCTGCCCCAAAACATCGTAAAGGGTAGTGGTGTGTGAAAAAAAGTTAAGGGTCTACATAAAAATGCCTTATACGAGTTTTGTTGAAAGTGTTGGGTAGCTTCCAGTCTTAAGGTATTCAACCGCATTTTGAAACCAAATTTTTTGTCCACTTCCCTCTCTTCATTTCTCACGATTACACATATCAAGGATTTTGTGTGAGCCAAAATCTTTGGCCAAGTGTTGGACAAAATGCTCTACCTCTAATCAGCTTGGTGGACTTTATTTCAAATGTTAGATTAGAGTTTTTGTTACTTTGAGAAGCATTAAGCAATACATTATGAGCACTGAAATAAGCGATAAAAGAGCTGCTTGGATTACTAAAATCATGGAGTTTAACATTGAAATAAAGTCCACCAAGATGATTAGAGGTTTTTCTCCATCTTTATCGTGTCAACACTTGGTCAAAGATGAATGGCTCACACAAGAATCAGGACTTTATATGTAATCGATAGAAATTGCGGAGAGGGAAGTGTTAATTTTTTTGGTTTCGAGAATGCGGTTGAATACCTTCAGACTGGAAGCTACCCAACACTTTCAACAAAACTTCGATGAGGCATTTCGTCTTGCATTTAACATGAGATAATTGAGGTGTCCTTTTCAAGAGAAACATTGATGGTGTGATGTTGAGATGTGTGGAACCTGACAAGGTTGAGAAGATAATCATATAATTTCATGCAGGCTTTGTTGGTGGGCACTTTGCTCCTCAAACTACCAAACAAAATCTTGACAACTCACTTTTATATTTTTCCCAAATTTGTTTTTCATTGATTGTTATAAATGGATAAAGAGTATCTCGAAGGAATGTTTATTCTTCACCCCATAGGTAAAAGAGGAATGCAGCCCTACCACTTCAACCCATTGCTGTTGATCAACCTTTCTCTCAATGGGGTTTAGACTTCATTGGTATGGTGAACCCTCCTTTAAGTGATGAGTTTCTTGAATACTGGTCATCATTGGGTTTGTTTAATTTCTACTGAGACTATTTTACAAGGCGGGTGGAGGTTGTACTCACAAAGAAGCAACTGAAAGTGTCATTGTAAGCTTCTCAAAAGATATTGTGGAGTTATATTTGATAATGCCAAGGCTTTTTATCTATCCAAATTGATGATTTTTCCTTGAGATATGGTATTTACTTAAAGATGTGATAGAATTATAATGTGGATTGTGGCTCTCATATCCGTCATTTATACAATGTTCATCCCTTTTTCCTTGGTCTTAGAGAGTAGTAGTCCCTTCCCTTCATAGCTCTCATATCCGCCCCTTTGTCACTATGTTCATCCCTTTTTCCTTGATCTGGAGAGAGAGTAGTCCCTTCATACTCTGGTGTATTATCATACTTTTCAAATTTCAACATTCTTTCCCCTTAACATATTTTTTATTAGAGCTTTGAAATCTAGAGCTTTTAAGGAAAGGAGCCAACCTTATTCTAGAGGTTTATCTCAAGGGTTAAGGTCCCACACCTTAGAGATACTCCCATTATTGTTGTAAGACCTTTAGACACTTGAATAACTGCCTAAATTAGAAGGGTGCACACAATTCTCTGCCAATAGTGGGATCACTTGCAAAAGGATAGGGTTAGGAAAGGGAAGGAAGCCATAAGAACTTGGAATAAAATGGTATCCAAGCTAAGAGGAAAGTTTCTACCTATATATTACAAACAAGAGCTTTTAAAGCAATTTCATGGATTGAAACAAAGAGAAAATCAATCCGAGTATTCAAAAGAATTTTATAAGCTTTCTATTAGAGCTGGGATTAATGAAGATGAAGAGCAACAAGTTGCCAGATATGTTGGAGGTTTGAGGATCTTCATTCAAGATGAAATCAGTATGCATAAATTAGGTTCAGTACAAGAAGCTTTTCAATTAGCACTTAAAGGTGAGGAGAAATTAGCTAGAAATCGACCAAAAGACCCTTTGAAAGAAGAGGAACACACACACCAAATAGGGGTAGAGGAGCATTCTCTTTTCCAAGTGGTGAAGTTCAAAGAGGAGAGGGATTTAGCTACTCTAGAACCAATGAATCCCCAAGAGAAAGAAAAAGGGGATACTACCAAGAGCAAGACCAAATTTCCAATAGGGAAACTACCAACAAGAAAGGTCAAATTTCCAAAGAACGAAGAGACGAGATATCATCATAAAAGAGGAAGGAATACTCAGTGAAAGAGGGGCTTATGATATCCCAAGGAAGCCAATTATTTGTTTTAGATGTGGAGAAGAGGGGCATAGGGCATTTGAATGCCATCGCCAAGACTAAAGACAAAAAGGAGTTGAGGGCGAGGGTTATTATGGCTAAAGGGACATTGTTAGAAGTTGCGAAATCTTGGCCGCTCTGGAGATTGGAGAAAATCTGATGATGAAGAGGATTTTGAAGACTCCCATCAATGGAGGAGAACAACAAATTCAAAGACTACAACAAATAACTTCATCTTTGTAGCCAGTAGGTGAAGATGATCGTTGGTTGCAAAGGAATATTTTCTGAACAAAGTGCAAGACTAAAGGTATGTGATGTAATTCTATTATCGAAAATTTGGTTTTTGAAGAAATGGTTCAAAAGTTGAATTTAGTTTGTAACAAGCATCCAAGTCCATACAAATTATCTTGGTTCCAAAAGGGTCATAAAATTATGGTAGACAAAAAGTGTTTGGTCTCTTTTTAGATTGGTCATTATAAAGATGATGTGTGGTGTGATGTTATTCCAATGGATGCATGCCATATATTGCTTGGGAGGCCATGACAATATGATTTAAGGGTTGCACACGATGATAAACAAAGTACTTGCAACATAATTAAAAATGGTAAAAAAATCAAGCTATTTTCTTTGGATAGGGATGAAGCACAAATTCTATTATTGTTATCAGCGAAGGAGTTTGTGAAGGAGGTGTCCAAGACATGAGAATGTTATGTTTTTATGATAAAAGAAGAAAATGCTATGCCCTTAGTCCTATAGGTTATATTGGATATGTAGGGCCGACTTGTGGCTTACATAATCCCTTTTCTTGTCATATGTCATTCATTTATGCTTTCATATGTTTAGTAGGTCGGCCTTGGTGTTGGCCATAGTATAGGAAGGGTATATATAAGAGGTAGTAAGGAGTAGTTAAGCATCATATTGAGCACTTGAGTCTTATTATATGGTTTGGAGGTTGCCCCCTCAAAGTGGCTAAGTCATTCTACTTGCATATTGTGATCATTTCTCTATATTTTGGTGTTCTTTGGTGTTTTATTGCTGATATTCAAATCTATCTAAGTAATTTCATTACAAGTGGTATCGAGTGACGATTTGGCCAAAATTGGGGTCAAAACCCTAATTCTTAAGATTCAACTATATCTCCTAATAGGTGGAGAATCTTTACGTAGTTTTTTTATTGAAGTGGCGACACAAGTCAAGTAAGGTTCTCTCCAAAATTTAGGATTTTTGACTTATTTTACACAATCTATAACCATTTTAGTGTTTTTCATAAATTCGGTCCATAGGTGATTTTTTTGGTATTTTCTAAGTTTCTTATATTTTCATAAAGCTTACCAAAAAAAGTAGCTAGGGTTTGTTCTTTGTGTTTTTGTGTCCCCGAGATTTCATCCCGAAATCTGCTGACCACCCTATTCGAAAAATTTCGTACTTTTAAAATAATGGGTTGTTTTGTGTTTTTATTGCACGAAAATTCTTGTATTGTGTCAGATATTCCCAAAGAGCCATATTAGCTTTTTTTTTGCCAAATACCCAGATGCCCAAAAATTGTTATATTCGTCGTCGGGATTTGTATCTGGAAATTTGTATTTAATTATTTTGAGCCCCGTATGAGGCTATTTGCGCTCCATTTTAACTCATTATGATTGAACATATCATTATTCCTATATACTAGAAGAATTTTAACAAGGAATAAGTTACGGACTTTATTTGTAACTTTTGGCAATTTTTGTGTTTTTGTGTTTTCTGTTTTGTTTTCTCAGTGAAATTTCTCTAGATCAATTCCTTTGTCGAGTTAGCCCGATTCTGGCACGGAGCAGCGGAGAATATATACGCACGTTATGCCGGGAGGAAGTCACCATCGGAGGTGCGGATCACTGCGAAAAGATGAAGTCGTGCGTAGAAAAGTCCCCGTGGGTTGGGACACATTTTTGGAAAACAAAGGATTTAAGGCTAATGGGAAAAATAGAAGCGGCTGACAGACAAGGTGAGAATTTTGTACTCACTGGCAGTACTTTTTCTCGTGATATAAAATTCACTTAAGGCTGCAGGTGGGAAAGTTAGAGGCCGCGGGCGGTGGGAATTTTGCACCTTGCAGGTAAAAATTCCCATGGTGAAATAAAAGAAAAGTGACTTAAGTGAAATCATAGAATTTTATTGCTTGCACTTTGCAGGTAAATAATCTCATTGTCAAAGTCAAATCACTTAAGTGGATCATGGGATTTCCGGGGCTGCCTTACAGGGTAAAAATTCCCATTGCCATGTGTTTTTAAAAATAGAATTCTATTATTCCAAAAAGTGCGACCCACCTTGGGTGAATAATAATGCATTAAATAAATATTTGTTAATATTTATTCACCCAATTTTGGCACCCAGGCTTGTGGAAAAGTCAACAAAGGGAAGTGGACAAAAGGAATTTAAAAATAGAATTCCAAAATTAAATAAATTTAATTTATTTAATCGCACCCCTTTTGGAAAGATATAATGCTTTTAAAGCATTAAACGATTAAATTAAATTCTATTTTTAGTGGTATGGTCAAAGCACACCTTTGTGAAACTTAAGTGAAGTGAAGTGTGGATGAATTAAATGAATTAATTTAATTTATTGGATGGTTGTCCTTAAACATGCTACTTTTAAAGAGAGAAGCATGATTTTTAATTAATTAATTGCGGGAATAAGAGGGGCAATTATTAATTATAGAATTGTGAGGGTTATATAAGCATGGGCTGCCATATGGGTGAATTATTTAATTCACAGGTAAAAATCAGTAGCCAAGAGGAAAAGTGCACCCCATTTGAAGAAGGATTTTGCTCGAGCGAAAGTGGAAACAAGGCTAAAAGCTTCCAAATTTGGCACATGCTTTGAAGGAAGTTGATCTTTATTTGCATAATTGTTTACATAGGTGTTATAGGAATTCATTACAGGTGCTTTACAAAAGAAAACGAGCTTTAATCAATGTCGAATACATTGCATATATCCTCCGAATCGAAGAATTGTCCGGAGATGCACTGGTTTTGAAGAAATCCGGCCAAGTAAGAAGAAAAAGAATTGTTCAGACAAAGATAGACAAAGCTATGGCGAAAAAGATGAAAAAGAAAGCACAACAGAGTCATGCATCACTTCTAAATTTGTAGATATTGGAGACACGAATCGAGGCTTGGAACCTCTTTCCGATTTGATTGATGATTTAGAAGCGGGAAAGACTTCACTCATGCGTGCGAAAAAAAACTTCACTCATACGTGCGGATTAAAAGTAAATGGGAATTATTTGAGTTGCAGCTTTTTCCATCCATGATTGCGAGTTTGTTATGCGTAGTGCGAGATCCATATCCGAGATGCGAGATGCGAGATGTAAATCCATATGCGAGATCCAGATCCGAGATCTCATAGTTCAAAAGCTTAGAACACAAAGCTTCACTCTCTTGTTTTAAAGGCGGCCCGTGAAGAAGTCGATGTGCATGGAAAATTCCTTTCAAATCTTGTGCGAGATGCTCCCATCTTCCAAGCCTTCATTGAATTTCCATTCATCGAGTGCTTTCCATAATTTTAATTGCTCATATACGCAATTAAAAATAAGGATGATGAGTTATCTACGGAAAACATTGCATTGATGCGCCGGAGAAGAACTACAAAAGCTTGAGGATAAAAGAGAAGACAAGGTGAAGGAAAAATTCCAATCTTCCACTTGCTTCAAGATCAGCCTACTCCCGAGATCCAGTGAGAATCAAAGGCAAAAGAATCAAATTGCGCTGAGACATGAAAAAGGACAAGACTAAAGTTTTCCTCTTCCTTCTTCTTTCCTCCGACAAAGTAATTGAGCGATCAATTAAATTATACAACTTAAAGTGATTGGTTTAAAAGCCATTATTTGAAGAAGTCAACTACTTAAAGATAGGTGGCGGCGTGCACAAAATAGAAGGTTCTATTTTCAGATTCTGAAATCATACATGTCATGCAAAGAGGAATTCGGGATGGAGATCACGCGGTTGTTTCTTTCCCACTTCCACATGTGCCCTTCAACTAAAGCTTCCAACTTGTAATTGCCCCTCTACATTCTATAAGTAGAGGAAGAACCTTCGGGTTAATAATGAGAATTTGTAAGCAGCAATCTTGTGTTCTAGACTTTGTCTTGAACCCTTGAGAGCCACTTGGAGCAAAGGAATACAAAGGAGCAGGTTTCGGAGAACTTTGTGTCACAGTGTACTATATTTCTTACTTTTAATCTTAGATCTCTTAATAAACTTTGTGTTATTTTAGATCTAATCTAGAAATTGCCTTTGTTTTAGAATTCGTGTTTATATTTATTGGATTCTTACATGTGCATGCAATCATCTCTACCATCTACTTGATTGGGATGCACATTTTCCCCATTTCTTCTATGTGTTTATGTAATTACCTTCTTTCTTCTATAACTTTTCTTTTCTTTAAACAATTTTAACTTTACTTGCTAGAACTGTTAAGTTATGGTTCACGAACTAAGTGGTTAAAGTAAAACCCCGATAGATAATAACACATTTTTATTGACAAATCGACACGGGAGCCTCACCGGTTAAATGAGGGAGATTTATCTCATGACTTGCCTAGGTTTTGTGCTTATGCATAAAAATCTAGCCAATAGTTTTTGCGACTCTTGGGAAACAACTATTTTTGCGAGATCAAATCTTATCTATTGAAGATCAGAGTGTTTTCCATACAAATCTCAACCTGGCTGAACGTCCATTCACCCGATCCATGAAGGCACAAGGAAGGACTGATCATTTCTTCAGATTGCAGGAGAAATTCAATTTCAATCATCCTCCTCAAGTTAGAAGCCGCAGATCTAGTCTTTCACCAGGAAGAAGAGTGCAAACACATCTAGATCCAGATCATCTTTAGCATAATCCGGCAGCTAGAATTATTCATCAAGTCTACTCTTGGAGAGGATGTGCCCTGTTCATCATGCTAAACAAAAACCCACTTGCCCTGCAGACTTGTTCCATGGGGTGTAACTTTTGGGCCACTGAACTTGGCTCCACATGCACGATCTACCAAAAGGGACGAGAAATAATTTTTCGAAATTCTTTGGAGATGGAAATCAAAATCCAGATGACCACTTGGTTGCGTTTTTCATATCCTGTGGAGTGCTTGCAGTCGAACATGAAGATGTATCTATCAGACTCTTCATAGAGACTCTGCATGACTTGGCTAGAGAATGGTTCTATCGGCTAGCTCCTGGTACCATAACCAATTAGGCTACTATGCGGGATGCATTCTTGAAAATATTCAAGGCAGCCAAATATTCCAAAGATTGATTACTCAACTCACACTCGGTTGAAGGAGCCATATGAACACATGCGGGATTTTATTGCAAAATTCGAAAGATTACTGTACAAAATTCTAGCATCTACTTCTCTGAATGATGAGAATAAAAAAATATTCTTCATCAATTCTTTGCTTCCTGAAGTAAGCTATCAATTGCAAAGAGCACGTCCTGCTGATTTGTTAGCAACTCAAAACATGGCGGTTGAAATTGAAGACGACCTCATCATGGCTAGAAAGATAAAGAGCAACACTTCTAGAGCTAAAAGTTCATCCTCTGCTACTATTTCTGATTCGTTGCTTTGCAAAAAGTTAGCAAATGAGATGATGCGAGATGAAGAAACAAATGGCTCAAATGGCTTAAGAAACAACACTTGCTCCTTCTCGAAATTTCAACAACAACAGGGAACCGCATTGTTGGTTCCCAAAGATTAGCAATTGAAGCTACTCCCAGAAACAACGTGGAGATGAATGAAGAAGACTAGGAAGTTGACGCTGATCAGCTCAAGGATGATGATTTTATAGGACCTGTTGGCGACTCCAACATTAATTACCTGAACTACAAATTTGAACATGACGATGAGAAACTTCATGAAGATGATCATGGTCATACATATATCGTGAGTACTTATAAGATCACAAACTCGCAGTGAGGCATTAGGTGATGAACAAAGAAGGGGCATCCCTTTGCCTTCTTCCTTAGCTCCCCTGAAGTAAGCATGTGAGTTTTCATCTCAACCACGAGAAAGTGGCTCGGATATCGAATCTATTTCTTCTTTTGACATTATTGATCATGTTAAGAAAACCGAGTTCAAATGTCGAAGCCGAATACCCGAGAGCTTTTCTGAGCGATTAAATAGGTTTGGTCAAATATGTACAATCACTAGGACAATCCAATACATCAAAAGGCATTTTGCTTAAGCCCAGGATACTCCTCCACAAAACAACACTGCGGTTGTTAAACCCTCACCATCTTCCTCGACAGGTGGAACCTTTCTATGTCTCCTTATTGCTTAATGGTTTCAAATTAAGTAATCGCATTTTAGATTCGGGTGCTTCTAACATGTCATGCCAAACTAAAGTCAGCGAGATGCTCTTGGGCTTACCTTGGCGAAAGACCATAAAAAGGTGTTATTCCATGGAGAGACAAATACCTTTAATCGGACAAATCAAAGATGCACAAGTCGTTACTGGCAAACTTTTCCGACAAAAAAGATTAAAGATGACAATTCTAGTTGCAGATATTCCTATCTCCTACGGGATGTTGCTGAGTAGAAACTTCTGCAAAGAGCTGGGAGGAGAAGTAAAGATGGATTGGTCCTGCGCTCATATTCCTATCAAGGGGATTAACCATAAGCTAGAGCCGGAAAAGAAGTCCAGGTACACGGTTACAAAATCTAAAGATCCTAGATCTCAGATTCTTTTTCAGGAATCTAACCGTGGGGTCTATTTCTTGGAAATGGATAAAGACATTCCAGAGCCAAAACTTCAACCAGAGCTAGAGCCAACAAAAGAAGAAGAAAAATTTTGGACTCTGGAGTTTAAAGGCACTTGTTGTTCTTTTGGATTAGGAGTTGGTGCTCTACTAATATCTCCAAATCATGAGATATTTCCATACTCCCACAAGCTGATGTTCGAGAACACCAATCATACGACAGAGTATGAATCATTGCTTCTCAGAATGGAGCAAGCTAAAAAGAAAGGAGTAAGACTCCTCAAAGCCCAAGGAGATGCTGAACTTCTAGTAAAGCAGGTTCGAGGGAAAAGTCAAGTCAAAATAGATAAACTAGAGCATTACATAAATAAAGTGCTTTCCACCACATTGGATTTTGTAGCCTTCTCTATTGACTTCATTCCAATAAATCAAAACTCCAAGTAGATTCATTGGCGATCAACTATACTATTGAATCCGGATAGACCACCATCCATATTCAGACAAGGAAACTATAAAGTGGAGATGGTCTACCACCCCAGAGTCCCTGAACAAACATCTACATGTCTGCATGTTGAAGGGAGTAACTCACCACCACGACAAACAGTCAAAGGAAAAGCTGATCCAGGTTATGATGACAGTAGTGGAGTAGTCCAACCAAAAGGTAACAAAATACCCAAGGGTTTGGAAACTTTCAACAAGCATGATCATTATCTGAAGAAGAACAAGGAATATGGTGATAGTTCTTCCTCAGAAATGCAACAAATAAATCTGGGAACGGAGCAAGTTGATGCAAACTTACCCGCCATAAAGAGAAGAAAGGATGAGCTAACACCAGATGAAGTTGATAAGGACTTGCTTGAAATACTTGTGAAGGTCAAAAAAAGGAAGTTCGAGATTGGAGACTGGGTACTCGGTGGGACAAAAGAGATATGAACCGAAGGGCATACATGGCAAATTTGATCTACTCCTGGAAAGGGCCCTTCGTGATCAAAAGAGCTGCAGGAATGGATACTTTCTTCCTTTCCTATCGAGATGGAATTGAGTTATCATTGCCTTTCAAATTAGGCGCATCTCAAGCCGTTCGAGGCTGGCAAGCAGTTAAAACTGTATGTATATAAATAAAACTTTGTTTGTTTTTCCTTGTTTTGTTTTGTTTTTTGTGTTGTGTTTGTTTGCACGACCCCATGCCCAAAAGATAAGATACGAAACCGAGAGATCTTTGGTATCTCATCTTTTCCCTTGTCATTCTGATAGAGAAAAAGATGTCCACAAACGGAGCCAATTGGTGTCCCCAGATTTCATCCTGAAATCTGTGACTACCCTATTCGAAAAAATTTCTTACTTTTAAAATAATGGGTCATTTTGTGTTTTTATTGCTTGAAAGTTCTTGTATTGTGTCGGGATATTCCCGAAAGAGCCATATTAGCCTTTTTCACCAAATACCCGGATGCCCAAAATTGTTATATTACACCGGGATTTATCTCTGGGAAATTTGTATTTAATTATTTTGAGCCCCATATGAGGCTATTTTGCGCTCCGTTTAGCTCATATGATCAAACATATCATTATTCCTATATACTTAGAAGAATTTTAACAAGGAATAAGTTTTGGACTTTATTTGTAACTTTTGACAATTATTTTTAGGCTGCTACATGTGGAAAGTTAGAGGCCGCAGGCATGGGAGAATTTATTAATCTACCTTGCAAGGTAAAAATTCCCATGGTGAAATAAAAGAAAAGTGACTTAAGTGAAATCATGAGATTTTATTACCCAGCTTTGCAGGTAAATAATCCCATTGTCAAAGTCAAATCACTTAAGTGGATCATGGGATTTTCGGGCTGCCTTACAGGGTTAAAATTCCCATTGCCACGTGTTTTTAAAAATAGAATTCTATTATTTCAAAAGTGCACCCACCTTGGGTGAATAATAATGCATTAAATAAATATTTGTTAATATTTATTCACCCAATTTAGCACCTTTATGGCTTGTGGAAAAGTCAACAAAGGGAAGTGGACAAAAGGAATTTAAAAATAGAATTCCAAAATTAAATAAATTTAATTTATTTAATGCAGCCCCTTTTGGGAAAGATATAATGCTTTTTAAAGCATTAAATGATTAAATTAAATTCTATTTTCAATGGCTATGGTCAAAGCACACTGTGAAGCTTAAGTGAAGTGAAGTGTGGATGAATTAAATGAATTAATTTAATTTATTGGATGGTTGTCCTTAAACATGCTATTTTTAAAGAGAGAAGCATGATTTTAATTAATTAATTGCAGGAATAGGAGGGCAATTATTAATTATAGAATTGTGAGGGTTATATAAGCATGGGCTGCCATATGGGTGAATTATTTAATTCACGAGGTAAAGAATTGCAGCCAGAGGAAAAGTCGCCCCATTTGAAAAAGAATTTTGCTTAGGCAAGGTGGAAACAAGGCTAAAAGCTTCCAAATTTGGCGCATGCTTTGAAGGAGGTTGATCTTTATGCTGCATAATTGTTTGCATAGGTGTTACGAGGAATTCATTACGGGTGCTTTACAAAGAAAATGAGCTTTAATCAATGTCCAATACATTGCATATATCCTTCGAATCAAGAATTGTCCAGATCTGCACTTTTGATTTTGAAGAAATATGGCCAAGTAAGAAGAAAAAGAATTGTTCGACAAAGATAGAAAAAACTATGGCGAAGAAAGATGAAAAAGAAAGCACAACAAAGTCATGCATCACTTCTAAATTTTTAGATATGGGAGACACGAATCTAGGCTCGGAACTTCTTTCCAAATTGATTGACATATTTAAAGCGAGAAAGACTTCACTCATGCGTGCGAAAAACTTCACTCATGCGTGCGAGATTAAAAGCGGATGGAATTATTCAAGCTGCGGTTTTTCCATCCACAGATTGCGAGTTTGTTATGCACGTGCGAGATCCATATCAGAGATGTAGATGCATATGCAAATCCATATGCGAGATCCGATCCGAGATCTCATAGTTAAAAAGCTTAGTAACGCAAAGGCTTCACTCTCTTGTTTTAAAGGCAACCCGTGAAGAAGTCAGTGCGTGGAAAATTCCTTCCAAGATCTTGTGCAGATGCTCCCATCTTCCAGTTGAAGCCTTCATTGAATTTTCATTCATTCAAAGTGCTTTCCAGAATTTTTAATTGCTCATATGAAATTAAAAATAAGGATGATGAGTTATCTATGGAAAACATTGCATTGATGCATGTACTGGAGAAGAACTGCAAAAGCTTCAAGGATAAAAGAGAAGAAAAGGTGAAGGAAAAATTCCAGCTTGCTTGAAGATCCAGCTCCGACTCCCGGATCCGGTGAGAATCAAAGGCAAAAGAATCACCTGCGTGCGGACATGAAAAAGGACAAGACTACAAATTTTCTCTTCCTTCTTCTTTCCTCCGACAAAGTAATTGAGCTATCAATTAAATTATAAAACTTAAAGTGATTGGCTTAAAAGCCATTACTTGAAGAAGTCAACTACTTGGAGATAGGTGGTAGGCGTACAAAATAGAAGGTTTTATTTTTAGTTGCAAATCATACATGTATGCGAAAGAGGAATTCCATGAGGAGATTGTCAGTTGTTTCTTTTCTCCGACTTCCACATGTGCGGTTCAATTAAAGCTTCCAACTTGTAATTGCCCCTCTACATTCTATAAGTAGAGGAAGAACCTTCGGGTTAATAATGAGAATTTGTAAGCAACAATTTTATGTTCTAGACTTTGTCTTTGAACCCCGAGAGCGATTAGAGCGAAGGATTACAAAGGAGCAGATTTCGGAGAACTTTGTGTCACGGTGTCTTGTGTTTCTTACTTTTAATCTTAGATCTCTTAATAAATTTTGTGTTATTTTAGATCCGGATCTAGAGTGCCTTTGTTTTAGAATTGTTTTTATATCTATTGGATTCTTCTATGTGCATGCAATCAGCTCTGCCATATATTGATTGGGATGCACATCTTCCCCATTTCTTCTATGTGTTTATGTAATTAATTTCTTCTATAACTTTTCCTTTCTTTAAAAGTCGCTTACTTACTTTCTGAAACTATTCGATTATGGTTCATGAACTAAGTGGTTAAAGTAAAACCCTTGATAGATAATAACATAGTTTTATTAACAAATCTAACATGGGAGCCTCACCCAGGTTAAATGAGGGAGATTTATCTCATATTTGCTAGGTTTTGTGCTATGCGAGAAAATATAGCCAACATGTTTCTCTCTATTCGGCCTATAATCATGCGAAACCCCAAACCCTATATGTTTACCCTAATCCTTGTCCCAATATCCAAACCCTACATCATGTCCAGAGATCAACTAGAGGCGAGGAAGGGTCAAGCCACTCCCAAGAATGATTCCGAACAAGGAAGATATGGGTTTGGAATCTTGAGGCTACTGAGTATCATAGGTAGTTAACCAACTTTAGGAAAAGGTTCATAATATGGCAAGGATGACCACACCATGAACTTCTAGTAATGGAAGGTAATCTTCAAGCACTGGAAGGTAACCTTAAGGGTGAAATGTAGCTTGGGTTTGAGTCACTTAGGAAGGAGATGATGCTCACTCTTTCAAGCATTAATACCAACATGAA
>CM031241.1:99045123-99282359 GCA_018340775.1 Taxus wallichiana var. yunnanensis
TTATCTTTAATCTTTGACTGATTTGTGTTCATATATGGTCAGGGCCTATATTCTTCTTAAAACATGGATGTGCGTTAATGAAGTCTTGTTAACCAGCAATTTTTAATATGTTAAGTCATTTGACTGATCTTTATCCTTTTGTTTAATAATATTAGAATGTTTTTGGGTGTTACATTTCAATCACGTAACCCATAGGATTACATGACTGAAATCTCAATACTCTCGGCTGGTTGTCTTCACCAATAAAGTCTCACCTTGTTTGTCTTTGGAATATCTCTCTCACTTGAATATTGGGATTCCTCCTTGTTGGCTGGTATAAATCTCCTCATCTTGTGAAACATATTGATTAGTGGTTGTGATTTGATCCATTCTTGAGTTATAATTTTACTTTCATGATATTATAAAATGTTAGCTTCATCATTGAAATGGGTAGTCTTAACATGCTCGGCCTCTAGCGAACCGACTCTAGTTAATATTTGTGCAGATGGATTATGCGAGTAGACTAGAAGAAAAGAGTGTAAAAGTTTCATCTGTACTCATTTATGAAGTTCCTTGTAAAAATGTCCAATGCATTGTAAATTGTGTAGCATTGCTTGTAAAGAGAGTTTATATGACCTCTTGCTGAATTTTTCTGAGAATTACGTGAAGTAGTAGTTTTGTCCTTTTTGTAATTTGGCTAGTAACTCTTCTTAGTGAAAAATGTTATTCAATCCTTTCACGGCATAAACATTGTAAAACTTTGATCTTGAGAATTAAGTGTTAAATTAAATCTTTCTAAGACTTTGTATTGATGGGTTATATGTAAGTTTTAATGGGGTGGCTTTTCCTTACGAAGTTACCTAAAATTTTTATTCAAATAAATCATTGTAGAGGAGATCCACTCGAAAAAAACAATACCTTAAGTAATCAAGAGTGAGACTATCCTTGCAAAGTTATTTTATATAATGTGTTATCCCTAACTGAACTAGTAAACACTACTCTTTTGGTGAACGCTTAAAACAAGCTTAAAGGAAAACAATGGTTAGTTTCTAATAAGATTTAACAAGTAAGAGAAGAAAATTTTGAAACCACTCAATTTATCTCTAATACTATTTATAAGTGAGTAGCTTCCTCTTGATAAGCCCTTTCGTGGAGCCTAAGTAAGAGCGCTAATAATCACGTATAAAACCTCAAGCTTCAATTAAACCTCAGTAAGAACTAATGACGTCTTAAGGGTGAACTCATTTGACCTTCTTCCTTTAAATTTATCCAGGTACCTTGTAATTTTCCCTTAAGTTTGTTGAGCGTGGACCGATCTGTCATCATAAGGGCATGAACGAGTTCTAGTAACGTAAGTGTGAGTAGATGGCCCCAGGAATTAAATTACCATCTCTATCAAATAAATATATAAAACAAATAATTGTTATAAAGGAGAAGACTTTAAGTGAACTACTGTACAGTGTATAAGAACATAACTCAGTTGGTAAGATGTTTTATGTGAATCATATATTGAACCCTTCTGAAAACTTAAGTCATGAGTTAAAGGGTGTCTTATCAAAATAAATAACCACTAATCATTTCTGACTATGGCTTGCCCTAGCTGTGAGAGTGTCTTGTGGTTGGGCTTCTATGTTATTCTGTCCAAAATAAAGAAAAAAGTATTTTATCCTTTTGGGTGTGAACGTTTCCGTGCTAACCTTGTGGTCATCCCCGTAACAAGTGGTTCCCAGAGTTGGTTGTAACTTTGTGATGACATGTTGTGTCAGGTTTTGTGTCGAAGTAAGTCAAAAAAAAAAATCCTGTCTTTTACTGTGTTGTGTGTGTGTTGGTTTTTCGGGTCGTTACATTTGGTATCAGAGCGTAGGTTCATGCTCTCGAACCTATGGGCCGGATTGGTGTTGTATGGTGATGTTACATGATGTTGTTTCATGGAGATGATGGTATTGCATGATGATGATTTATATTGGAAGAGTAATGTGCTTTAAGCGTGATGTGATTATTGTCGTAATTGTGATATTGTGAACGCACGTGATGTGTATGTCACTCAATGCGTATTTTGTTATCATATTGATGTGTTGGGGATGGGAGTATTCTCTCTCCTTCTTGTGGATTCTATGAAGAGTTCACGTGTGAATTACTGCTTGTGATGTGTGAAAAGAATTATAATGTGGATGACATAGTGTTGGAGCATTGTGGCATATTGTGATAGGTAGGTGTATCAATGTGTTGTATGACCGGATTTATGTAAAGTGAATTAAGATGTATCATGATGTTTTTACCATGTTTTGAAGAAATGTGTGTACCACCTGGTTATGTAGCAATTAATGTTATGTTGTGATGTTATTATGTTCATCGTAAATGAAAGTTATGTGATATGTAATGATTCATGTTGTGATTTAGCGTCATACGGTGAGTGTATGAACCCTATCGTATTGTGATTGCACTTTGGGTGTAGAATGTGGTAAAATGATGTATTGCACCCTATGAATGTATGATTGTGATCTACCCCGTATACATACCATACGTGAGATGTTATGGTAGCTATGTGTGTACCACCATGGTGTTAGTGATGTAGTTATATGTTATGTTGTGAGCCTTACACTAACCGAACACGAGGGAAATCAAGTGGGACTGTGTATGTATGGAGTGAGAAAATGTGTACCATTGACGAGTCACTCGAGCTTGGGCAAGTACGAGATAGGAGGTGGAGCCTTACATAGGCTGAAAACCCACTTTCGTTTGTTTGGTATGTGTGACACTTGTTCCACGGGTGTCATACATATTGTGTTTCATGGAAACCTCGAGCTCGGAGATGGTGACTTGTACTCTTTTCTCTCTCCGATATGGTTGTCGTATGGATTTAACCTATGTGACTTTGACTATGTTGAACCTTGTTGAAGTTGTGCCAAGATGATTTTGATTGAGATGATGACAGCTTGTATTGTTGATATGTATTTTATGAGCCGAGGCTCGATGTTCCGAGTGCTAGCTTGAACTCGTTGAGTACCCTTTGGTGGCCAGATAAGGCCATGTAGTTATCGTAATGTGACATTATTATAAGTTGAATTTATTCGTAAATTGAGCTTTTACCTTATTTTGGTAAGGACTAGCAACTTTTCTTGATTGCAATGCGTTACAATTTTGGGCATTTCCTTGGTTTGTGGCACTAACATGTGGATTTTGATACTAACTATGGCTATTTGGCAATTTATTTTGCTTGATTTTGGGTCTTCTTTTAAATTTTGAATTTTTACCGCCTTGCCCAAGGCTTGTACTTTGCCACTTGGCACTTTGATTGGATTGTTGTGCTGGTTATATTATCGTGATGTGTGGAATAGGGTCATGGGATGCACCATGGAATGGTTGGACCTATGGACCCGCTTCGTTGTATAGGGAGTGCCCCCCAGTCATGATAACTATCGGGTTGTTGAACCACGCGTTATTATGTCACTTGGGTTAGGAGTGTTCAAACTCTATGTGTCTTGGACCATAGGGTCAACCGGCCTCCTTGAGGGAGGCATAAGAGGTTGAGGAGGCATAAGAGTTTGAGGAGGCATAAGAGCTTGAGGGGAGGCATAAGAGTTTGAGGAAGGCATAAGAGCTTGAGGGAGGCATAAGAGACTTGAGGGAGGCATAAGAGTTTGAGGGAGGCTTATGATATTTGTCTCGTATGGTTGATGTTTCAGGATACATCTTGAGTTATTGTGATGTTTGGTAGTGGTCTTTTGATGTATGTGTTATTCTTGTCAAATGGATATGTGTTGTGATGTTGTGAAGATGTCATTGATTCCCTTGTGGAGAATGTACCGTAGCATTTGTTTGGAGTTATGTGAATTTGTTTCATCGATGCAAATTGAGGAAATGTCCAGTGAATCATGTACTTTTTTGTTTGAGTATTTAATATATCGAGTCATTGATGTGTGTCGAGTACTATGTTATGTGGATCATGCCTATTCCATTCCGTATTTGAGTAACCCTTTTTTGTGGTGTAATACGGACATGAAGAATATACTTTTGTGCTTGTGAATCTGTAGTGTCTTTTGAACCGATAGGGTGTTGTATTAGCGATTCATGTTGGGCACCCACAATAAGGAATAAATCAAAACTCTTCAACGATGATATGTTTCTAAAAAAAAAAAAAAACTAAAACTAGAAATAATGATAATGGAAAGAGACTAATGAAATGATGAAAAGAAAGAACTGCGCAATCTTCACGTAACCTTGAAAGTTAAAATTTCTACCAAATGATCCTAAGGCTACCTTGTGACCCTGCTTTAATTAACTAAAATTTTAAACCATAAAGTGTACTTCTCCTTTGCATGTTGTTGGTTACGTGCCATTTCTTTTCCTCTATGTTATGTCGCATCGAGGACGATGCTTTCTTAAGGGGAGGAGAATGTAATGCCCGTTTGGCGGTAAACCCTTTTCGAAGGTTGATTGGGCTAGTAACTTTCCTTGAAGCCATTTCCATCCTGCTCCTATTCGTTGTCGAGCCAAGGAATTTAACCCATCGACAAGGGTTGATGAGTTCAGACGTTTGGTTTATTATCGCTTGGGGTTCAGTTTTGTTATGAGTTGGGATAGAACCCACTGTTAGTTGCAGAGAATTAAAAGACTGAGGTTTTTCGACTTGCTTTAGCCCAATGAATAAACTTGTTACTGAGTTACTGTTGGAGATGTTCTGGTGACTCTGGTAAATTTGGATTATATACACTCCTTTTAAGTATCTGTTGTTGCGTATTCATTTACATGGGATTATATTTTAAAAATAAAATACCCAGAAGACATGGGTGTAGAACGATATATGTATTTATACACTAGTAAATCGAATCCTTAGATTCGAGTGTGTGGCTTCAGTTCGCATTATGCAATTTTTGTGTGGCATGCACCCAATCGGCATTGGTCTAAATGATAATCATGGTGTACGAGTTAGTTGTTTGCGTGGTGGATGTTGACTCGCCCTTGTGAAATAGTTGTTTAATGGCCATGTGCTTGGTCCATGATGCATTAAGAAGCAAAATATTGGTGAGTGGCGCAGGTTGGAGGGGACTGTTTTAAAATCAAATTTTATCTACTTGTGCCTAGGCTCTACTATCCCTCACCCCCCTTCCTGCCATCTAGACTGGTACGTGGCCATCTCCCACTGGCCTTACCTCTGCCAGCCGCCCCACCTTCTTTAATTCCTTTGATTTGTAAATTTCTTGCGCCCTGTGCTAACTGCTTTCTTTGACCTGTTCTGGCCGCGTGCACAAGGAGGATTGTTTTGTTGGGATTTGAGATGCAATGGCGTGGAAACCCCAGTCCAATGGAGTCACAGGTGTTTGGGAGCTCTTCAGTTGTTGTTCCTCTCCTTACCATGGCCGCACAAGCTGTTTTTGCAACGATTTTCCTGCTGACGCGTCGTGTTTAGAATGGGGCCGAATGTTTTGTTGTTAAATGCTTTCAATGGTTGCAGCTGCCTATTCCTTCCTCCCTGCTCGTGAAGTTCAGAGTGAGTTAAGTGCGACAGCTGCCGCCGGGTGATCCTAGGGAGCCGTTGGTGTTGATCTTGCTTGCTCACAGTTACACGCGACCACGGTCGTGATCGGTTGTTGCAAAATCTTGCACCGTAGTAGAAGAACAAGATAAAGTTTTAGTTGAACTATCTTGCCTTTTATTTTGGAAAGTCACTTCAACCAGGTTGCGAGACGTTTCAAGATAGTGGAAGCCTTCGTGAGCGCTTCCAACAAGTAGGTTGTCCAACTTTGTTGTTATCCTGCTCAAAGATCGACTACACCCTCAAATTCGGATTCTCCTTCAAGGTGACAGATCACACCCACGGGCACAGGAGATCTATGCAATGTTGGAGAAAATGTCTTGGGAGATGAAGGTAGTAGGATATTTTTCAGATCCAGAGCATGCACTGAGTTGTATCTTCATAATCGACTATGTGACAGTGAGGGTGTTACCAGCAGACCTGATGAAATTTATTTACAAAGAGTCTCTATTGAGATCTTACTTGTTGTAGGATGTAACTCATGGAAGAGAATCTCATAGGGGCGGATCTGTTTCATATCAGAGTATTTATGAAGCACTTTTTGCTTTGCAATAATATGAGCTTCTTCAACGAGTCCTGACTTGGCAGGAAAAAAGGTTTCTGTCGGACTAATCACACCTTACAGGCTGCAGCTGAAACGTTTGCACCGAGTGTTTGATGTTGTCCTCAATCTAATGAAGGAAAAGGTTTATTGATCATCACGGTAGATGCCTACCAGAGCCAGGAGCGTGATGTAATCAGTATATCTTGTGTCCGAGCTTCAAATCATGGGGTTGGTTTGTAGCTGTTTTTCACCGCGTGAGTGTGGCGCTAGCACGAGCTCGCAGAGCACTTTGGGTTAAGGGCAAGCAGCGGCATTGAACCAATCATATGCGTATGGAGATGTCGCTTTTAAACTGGCATGTTAAACCTTCCCTTGCAATATTCTCGCTACCCTTTTATTATGTCATGAATTTAATGTCATTTTATTTCTTTTATCTCATGCTATGGCATTTAGAATGGGCTTCGCTTTTTCCTTGTGAATCGACTCCTGATTGAAGGAAAGAAAGGACCATTGGGAGTTTTTGTTTTTCATACCACGATATGTAATCAGACGGCTGTATACATTCCTTTCTGCGTCATTTTTTTTTTTGAAATAAAAGAGTATCCGTCATGTGATTGCAAAATAATGGTTGAAGTTTTATATTTATGGGTGTTAGATCTTTAACTCCGGTACTTTCCTCCTTAATTCTTAAAATTCGGTGACATTTAGAGACAATAGTGAACAATGGCCATTGAGTTCGATTTCTAAACCAGCATAGAGATATAAACTTGATCCATGAATAACATTAGTGGATATTTGTAGATTTGTCGACTCATGACCAGTTTTAGGCTAAATGTTTGTTTTTGTCTTGGTAAAAATCTTTTCTTGGGCTGAATTTGTGTGTAGACCTCGCATAGTGAGCATGATGTTTTCTTAGAGGCCTACGTGAGTGAAATATTGACTGCTCAATGCAGATCCTGTGACGTGAGTCACTGTATCATAAGATAAAAGAGTTCAATCGAACTCTGTAGTGGCAGATGCTTTCCTGGGAGCGACTATGAGGATAGGTCGAGTAGACTATCGTGAAATAGATGGGTGTGCCCAAGCTATTCATATGTTGGTTTAGAGATGGAAGAGAAGGCTTAGTTCGCAGGAAGAGTATTTTGCCTTGTATTCCTCCTTCGCTGACTGTAAACCTTGTGTTTGTGACTCGAGTTGGGTCACGGTAGGGGATCTTGTGTCGATTCACTTATGTTTTCAACATGACTATCCCTTACTTGTTTAAAATTAAGTATTGAATGAAATGGGTTTATATTAAATCCATTTTGTAGCTTAGCAAACCTTCAATAATTTAGGTAGGGACTTTCTGAGTAAGTGTTGACTGAGGCATGTATGAAAATAGAATGGTTACCTTGCTTTGAATTGGGTTAGACTTGTATGATAATGGAAAGGGTAGGAATCGACTCAGTTACATACTTTAGTGAGCTAAGTCCTTAATCTCTTACAATGATCATACGAGGGGTGGATTACGGTTTATTACTGATTATGTGATGTAAGATAATAACAACCTTTGGTGAAAAGAATTCTTCTTGATCCTTTCCTGTGTAATCCAACTATAGTTGTTGTATGAAATTTTAGTTGGATAGAATCTAGTTTATTTAACTTCTTGATGAAAAATAATTAGGTTCGGTGAGAATTGCTTGGTATATTGAATCTTCAGATTTAGTTATAGTGTTGTGAGTATTATTTGTATGTTGGTTTATTAGGCGAGTGAAGTTATCTTTAATCTTTGGTGATTTGTGTTCATATATGGTTGGGGCCTATATTCTTCTTAAAACATGGATGTGCGTTAATGAAGTCTTGTTAACCAGCAATTTTTAATATGTTAAGTCATTTGGTGATCTTTATCCTTTTGGTTTATAATATTAGAATGTTTTTGGGTGTTAGATTTCAATCACGTAACCCATAGGATTACATGACTGAAATCTCAATACTCTCACCTTGTTGTCTTCACCAATAAAGTCTCACCTTGTTTGTCTTTGGAATATCTCTCTCACTTGAATATTGGGATTCCTCCTTGTTGGCTGGTATAAATCTCCTCATCTTGTGAAACATATTGATTAGTGGTTGTGATTTGATCCATTCTTGAGTTATAATTTTACTTTCATGATATTATAAAATGTTAGCTTACTTTGTTGAAATGGGTAGTCTTAACATGCTCAGTTCTAGCGAACTGACTCTAGTTAATATTTGTGCGAGATGGATTATGCGAGTAGACTAGAAGAAAAGAGAGTGTAAAAGTTTCATCTCGTACCATTTATGAATTTCCTTGTAAAAATGTCCAATGCATTGTAAATTGTGTAGCATTGCTTGTAAAGAGAGTTTATATGACCTCTTGCCTGGAATTTTTCAGAGAATTACGTGAAGTAGTAGTTTTGTCCTTTTTTGTAATTTGGCTAGTAACTCTTCTTAGTGAAAAATGTTATTCAATCCTTTCACTGGCATAAACATTGTAAAACTTTGATCTTGAGAATTAAGTGTTAAATTAAATCTTTCTAAGACTTTGTATTGATGGGTTATATGTAAGTTTTAATGGGGTGGCTTTTCCTTGAAGTTACCTAAAAGTTTTATTCAAATAAATCATGTTGTAGAGGAGATCCACTCGAAAAAAAACAATACCTTAAGTAATCAAGAGTGAGACTATCCTTGCAAAGTGATTTTATATAACGTGTTATCCCTAAGCCAACTAATAAACACTACTCTTTTTTGCGGTGAACGCTTAAAACAAGCTTAAAGGAAAACAATGGTTAGTTTCTAATAAGATTTAACAAGTAAGAGAAGAAAATTTTGAAACCACTCAATTTATCTCTAAGACTATTTATAAGTGAGTAGCTTCCTCTTGATAAGCCCTTTCGGTGGAGCCTAAGTAAGAGCACTAATAATCACGTATAAAACCTCAAGCTTCAATTAAACCTCAGTAAGAACTAATGACGTCTTAAGGGTGAACTCATTTGACCTTCTTCCTTTAACTTTATCCAGGTACCTTGTAATTTTCTCTTAAGTTTGTTGAGCGTGAACCGATGTTGTCATAAGGGCATGAACGAGTTCTAGTAACGTAAGTGTGAGTAGATGGCCCTGTGGAATTAAATTACCATCTCTATCAAATAAATATATAAAACAAATAATTGTTATAAAGGAGAAGACTTTAAGTGAACTACATGTGTCAGTGTATAAGAACATAACTCGATTGGTAAGATGTTTTATGTGAATCATATATTGAACCGTTCAAAACTTAAGTCATGAGTTAAAGGGTGTCTTATCAAAATAAATAACCACTAATCATTTCTTACTGTGGCTTGCCCTAGCTGTGAGAGTGTCTTGGGGTTGGGCTTCTATGTTATTCTGTCCAAAATAAAGAAAAAAGTATTTTATCCTTTTGGGTGTGAACGTTTCCGTGTTAACCTTGTGGTCATCCCCATAACAAGTGGTTCCCAGAGTTGGTTGTAACTTTGTGATGACATGTTGTGTCGGGTTTTGTGTCGAAGTAAGTCAAAAAAAAAAAAATCCTGTCTTTTACTGTGTTGTGTGTGTGTGTGGTTTTTAGTCGTTCACATGTAATGGAAAGTTAAGGCCACTAACAAAACACTTGTTCACATATTAAAAATAGGGCCATAAAGCAGTCGTAGTTGGCACTTACAAATCCATCACGCCCTCTCGGCATATAGAACCTCCATCAACACTCCTATTGGTACAACACCTTACTCACTATTCTTTGGCACTGATTCCATCATACCATTGGAGATTGAGCTTCCTTCCTTTAGAATATATCTCTGGGACTATCTAGATAAAGATAAGGATTCTTGAGTGACTCGACTAAAATAGGTAGAGTTACTAGATGATAAATGCATGAGGGCACTTAATGTCCTAAAGGTACACCAGAATCGAGTGTACCAAGCATAAAACAAGTAGATGATATGTCTTCTATTTGAGGTAGGAGACTTAGTACTCAAATAAAATTAGTTCAACACCACCAAGGACCAGGAAAAGAAAGGAAATTTTGAACCCAATTGGTTAGGACCATATTTTCTGGTCACTAAGTATGGTGTTACAACATACAAACTAGACCACTCTTATGGTTAGGAATTAAAGTAAATCATGAATGCAATACATCTCAAGTGGTTCTATGCTTGAGTATGATCTTCCATAAGAAAGAAAGAAAATACAAGAAAAATAAAAAGAAAACAGGGCATCCAATTGTGAATAGCTTTAGAATTTTTTTATAAAAACACAAAAAAAAATCAAATATGTTAGAAAAAACCTAAACATTTGAGAAAATCCTTGTAGGGAAAAAACCAAAAAAATAACAATGTGAACAGTAGCCTTGAAAATTATCTTGAGATAACACCAAACACAAGTAGAAAATGATTCAAAGCTGTAAACTCAAAAACAAAGTACTAGTTTTCTTACTTTTAGTTGTTGATTTGTATGGTTTTGATTGCATTGATTTTATTTGTTGAATTCTATAAATTGGATTCATTTATTATATTGAGTGATACTTTAATATTTTTTTCATTACATTTAATTCATTTTATATTACATATTTGTATATAGTTGTGTTGTGTTAATTAGATTCGATTAAGGAAAGTTTGTTGTTTTCTTGTATAGTTTGTTTTCATCATATCATGTATCATCTATCATCACATATATACATCATATATCAATAAAAATATAAGCTACATAATCATAAACATGAATATTAAACATGTATGCTAAAGTGACATCATATATAATCACCGAGAGGGTAAGAAGGACCACCTTCTGTCCCCCCCTCGAACATAAACCGTAATAAAAACGTGAACAATTATAAGTGTCACACCTGCAAAAAAACATGATATCATCTACTGTTATCTCATACACACAATAAGGTAAGTAGAACATGAATTATCTCATCAAAACATGCCATGTCATATAAATGCTATATCATAAGTCAAAAACATGTGATATAATCATAAAACATCATAAATAAAGTCCAGAATTATCATGGTAAGCATACATATGTGTCTGTAAAAATATAAATGCCCATATACAATGTGTCTTTGTATATAATAATCTAGATACATAGTATGCCATCATGGGAAACTATAAAAAAATGTTCCTTCCAGGGAGAGGTAAATCCAAAAATAATACATATCCATCGATAAAAAATACACCTTCGTATTGAGGAATACATCAAAAAATATATACATCTATAAATACATTATGAAATAAAGAGTCATGTTTGACTTGATCCCTCGTGGGGGATTCCTTGCCTCCAGGATGTTCGGGATCACATCACATGTGACCCTAGCTATGCTTATCGGATGCTCTAATGATCTTCCCAATGCCACTACTCTGTGAGGCCATCAAGCTAATTGGCTCATGGAATTTTTACTAAAGTCGGGAGATCTTTGTGTCTCTTCGATGACATCATAATAAAAATACCTACAATATCCAACCTTTACTATAGTCTGCAACTAGGTCCATGTGCACATGAGGTGTAACAACTTCCCCGATCTCGACATAAGGAAACCACCTCTACTAAAAATTTGAACACCTCACCCTATGCTAGTTCCCAATCAGCCCCGAGATAATTTCTCTCCATATTAACCACACCAGCACTGCACCTACTCGAGATAATATCTCTCAACGGCTCATAGTGTCGATGAGTGACTAGCTTATTTCTCTCTCCCAGAGTTGGGCCGTATCTACCACTCTGTGATCCCTCTCAATAGTGAATCGATCTCTCTCTTTGGTAACCTGGAGCTGAAGAGCTATGAACTACTTGTAACTATTGTTGGAATGTAGCTAGCTCACCTAGGCACTTTGGGAATATTATCCCATTCCCCACCTCTGGGACTCTATGGTGGAGTCCCCCATCCATTTCCTTTTCCTCCTCCTTAGATGTGGAGGCTAATATACATATGCCTGTGGAAGTACCTTACTGCAAAGGAACACCTACACCCACCTACATGGACATCTGGGGCATCTCAATTTGTGTGTGTAGATTTGATTATGTAGGAACATGTCTTGGTGCTCTTTGTATCTCTCCCTACACTTGTCCATCCACACCATCTCCATTAGATTCATCATCATCACTCCCATCATCACTACCACTGTCCCCTTGGAACCTTCACTTTCCTCTCCCTCTACAAGACTACTTCTCTAGAGGTGGCCGCACTCCTCCATCCCATGGAGCCTGAAAGATGGTCAAACACCTCGGTAATACTATAGCATACCAAGAAGGATAGGTTGTTGAAAGCCATGGATAAATGAACTACCTCAATGGTGCCCATGCCAATGGAACCATCTCCACAAAATTATCTCACACTCAATGTGTACTAATTAGTAGCCTAATTTCAAAGGTCTCTTAGGCAAGGCATCCATACCACATCTATCCATGAATATCCAAATGACACGAAAATTTCATTTTCCCGATACACTCTATAATACTCAATCATATAGCTACGAATCCCAATAAGAAAGTGATTGACTAACGCAAGGTGGGCTTCAATGCATCCTCTAGCCACTTTGGTAATATCTATAAGGCCTCCATACAATCATCTGCAGTTGGTGAATGTCAACAAAATCACAATGATAGAAATAAGTATGTCCCATGTGCCCACACACATCATCACCAACGGAGCATAACTAAAGAATGAACGCTCATCAATGGCCCTAGCTCATAATGCTTCCATAGGAAAACCAATAGCTATATGGTCCTAGGCCCATATCTAGAGTAATGTAGCAAACCCCACGGTCTTCTAACCATAATAGGTAATCAAGTGAAAATCACAGTATAAATACATGAGTATACACTTTCCGTAGTTGTAGTGCTCTCCTCTACAAAGACCTCAAATCAAAACTATCGGGAATAGGGGAATGATTAACCCATATTTTCGATAAGTAGAATGCCATTAATAAATTCCATAACATACACTGACACATCATCTAAACTCGGATATGAGAAATACTTATGCATCTCCAATATCATACCCCGTCAAGGTATCTCATCTAAACTAATTAGCTCAATAAAGCTATATGTAATCTATGTGGCATCACCGTCATACTCTATCATATGGCCATGAATCAGCACTCCTAAAATCCTCCAAACATTCTCTAGTGTAATCATCATCTCACAAGTCGGGAGCCATAAATACGGGCTCTCGTTGTGCCACCTCTCAGCTAAGGCTATAAGGAGGATGTGGTCCACATAATATGTGGCATCTATGCCATGTAACTAGTCCCTATCCCATATAGAGTGATGTCTAAATACTTATTCTCACGTTGCGAGAAGGTCACCTCAAATTTGGCCAATCATCTATGTCACTCTTGCACATGTAGGGAAGGTAGTTGTCTTTGCGGGATAACACAAAGAAATTATTAACATCTCTTATATCTAATGATGGCTAACACTTGTCCTATTCATCCCTATATTCTGGAAGGAAATTTCCCCTTTTTCTTCTAAGTGTTTCCCAAACTTGCCTTTGACGCATGAACACCCCTTAGGATGGATGCACACCTTTTCTAGCGTATGCGCGTTCAACACACATACGCCCCCTTTCTATCACTTATGCTCTCAACCTAGTGCATGTGCCCAAAACCTTTTGACCACCCTTTTCCCTAATGTATACATTCCCCTTCGATGCATTCCCACCATTTGTTGTACTTGCACCCATGTGCATTTTCCCTAACTACACCGGTGCTTACGCGCCTCTTTCAATAGATGCACCCGTACATATATGCCATTTCAACGCATGTAACCACGTGTACATACCCTTCTAGTGCTTGCACATTTTTCAAAAAATGCATGCGTGCCCATGAGCCACACATACATTATCGCCCCCTAAAACCTAAATAAAAAACATTAAATGCAATAAAAATAAGCAAGGAATATGGTGCTCATGTAGATTCCATTGTTCGGAAAAAACATGTACTCCTAAACTATATCTCCTCACCTCATACGCCTATAAACTTGTGCCATCTCTCCTCGGTGTTAGAGTAAAATTCAATAGTAAAACTATAAAGGGTCGGTATGAAATGAATTACTCGCAATGATTTTACCCCCCTCGAGAGGGGTATCTATGGTCATTTTTACCCACTGGAATGCATTCTCACTTTTTATAATGGCCAAAAGGTGTGATTTGACCTTCGAGGATCATTCTACCTTCCTCCATCACCCGCAACGATGTTTAATTTTAATAAATGATCATTTTTCCTTTTTTCATCCCGTCGGGCATATTTCTGCCCCCGGTTCTGCTTTCTTCTACATGAGCATTTTTTCTCACTTTCGGGTGATTTTCCATCCTACCTCCTAAAAAATTTAAAAATCAATATTTTCAAAAAAATTCAAAAAAATAGTTAAAAATCCAAAAATTTGTCAAAAAAATCAAAAATTTATAAAAATTGGTATAATGTTGGTACGTAGCTAAAGCCTATGTCAAACACATTGTATTAAAATTATATATTTCTTGCATTTTCACTTTTTTCTATAACAATGATTCACGGATCATTTGGATCTACCCCATTAACAAAATTTGGTCTGCTTGCTTTGTTTGTACTATCTTGGCACAACAAGTTGCCTAGTATTGTTTCATAGTGCACGAATGCTTTTTCATTGGACCCCTGTGTCCACCATATTTCCCCTGCATGTATCCTTTCTTGGGGCACCACTTTTAACCCTTATCATTACGCACAAACATTTGGGAACTTGAAGCTCGATAATAAAACATTTGTGCAACTATCTTAGACATTGTTGGTTTAAGTATGTGTGTTTGTACTTGTTTTCCTGTTAGGTTGGCTTGTTTACTTTCTCGTATTGCATTGCATTCTGTATGTTGCATGGATTTTGTTTTTAGAAATGGATAGTTGGTCGTCTTATGGCTTTTCATGTCATTATACAATTGTCATATGCTTACATTTTTAAAACGTGCACAATGAGGAAGATCACCAATAATATGATGAAAATAAAGTTGTTTAAAAGGTACTAGATGGATGTTATCTCAATCCCCTTCCTCATACTAATTTTTCTTCTATATTCTCTCTTTCCATCACACTCATTCACCATTCTTCCTCTACATTTACACACATTGATCTCAATAAAAATACAAAATATTTGGTCTCGACCTTCGAAGAAGGAAGCTCCCTTGTCAACTTGGCTATTCAGTATGATGGGGAAGATGAGAAATGCCAATAAAGGTAGGATAGTTATATTTCATGGGTACTTATTACTTACTACCACGAGACTAATTTGGTTTCCCTTCTTCTCTTCGCACTATTCTACTACTCCATTTGGGGTATCTTACCCTTCTTCATCTTCCGTCTATTCCATTCACATTTTCGATCTTCGATCGAATTATTTCATCACCCTATTGACACTTGAGGGGGCATCCTTCATTCTACTAATGTTTCTTCTACCCTTATAATAAAAATTTTTTTCTTGTTTATGTTTGTCTACTATCTTTGAAGTGGTGTAGCTTACACCACTCCAAAGAGAGCGAGAATGTAGACACCTATAATTTTATCAAAGCATTGTTATCACTAACATTGCACTAATTATTCTAGTCCCCACAAATTGACAACACTTCATCAATTAGTATTATTTTCTAATAAAATTCTCTTAATTAACTACTAGATGTTTATTAAACCTCCTACCATGCATTTGACCAATAAATCTTCTTATTAGTTAACTCCCGCTTCTAACACATTCAAAATCGATCAAAACCTCCTCTTGATGCTCCCAAAAATATTCTAAAGCTTACTTGGGATTCCTAATTAATCCTAAAAGGTTAATTAGCTTCTAATCCTAGTCAAATCTTGCTTTGACTTGCTAAAAGTGATTTTTGGACTTACCTTTTGTCCCACATGCACCAAAATCATTCCATTCTTGGAATTGGAAACCTATAAATAGAACCCTCCTCCTCATCATTTCTAAGAACACTTTTCCTCCTCTAGCATAAACTATAGGAAATTAGGATCTTGAGAATTTCTCCATTTGTTGAGATAATATCTTAATAGTGCATCCATTAACTCAAGATTGAGTAATATGGAGAGAACCATATGGTCTTGTAGCCATTAATGGTGAGACTTCATTCTCAAACCTTGAGATCATATTAACAATCAAAACTGATTGCTAAGGATCTTCTTAGGTTCATTTAAAGTTAGCATTCAAAGAGTAGAGATTGATTTAGGCATATTTGTTTTATCATTCTCAAAGTTATATGCATTTTTAATAAATTATCCTCCCTAATCTCTTACCTTGATGGTTGTTGTTATGTTAGTTAAGCTTGGACACTTCTTAAGTGTTCTTGTTTCATTTCTTAAGCTTTCTAATTCTCACATGAATACACCAAGGCAATTCTCTAAACATATATATAAAGTATTAATATTAGAAAAGAATCAATCCTTATGTGGAACCACCTTTGCATTTATATGAAAGGGGTCAATGTCGAATTAGAGGCCCCAGGATGCAAAAAGTGAAAAATAAGTCTGTTCTTCCAGCAAGGGTTTTGCATTTGAAGAAGGGAAATCTTGTTGATTATAAATTAGGGGTGTTGTTCGGGGCCGGATATGAAGGATAAAACTGAAGGGCTAAATAAAATGGTAGGAAGAAGAGGCAAACTAGGAAGAGTTTGGTTTTGTCTACATATCTACGTCGTAAGGGCTATGGAATGGAGGAAGTGAAGATTTAGTATATGCAAAATTTCCATGCAAGTTCTCGGCACAGTTGAAGATGGAGACGAGGAAGGAAATATGACATATTGGACACGGTTTGGGTTAACATGCGCAAGATACACATTGGAGGGTGAATGTTTTCTTACATGTTAATGGCGGCTGTGCTCAACGTTAATATAATCTTTGATTTTTACATAAACCTCCCTTCTTATTTCTCGCTTGTGTGGAGTGGACATGAGGAACAATATAATGTTTTGAAAAAGAAAATCATGTTTAAAGAATCAAAAGGAAAAAATACCTTATTTAGTCCTGTATGTAGTTAAGAAAACAAATGTATTTTGTGATATATGTGAATATTTCTAGGGATGCTTTTACATTAAAAAACTTAGCAACATTTATTATTTAATTATACACACGTTTTTACACCGTAGCAAGCCAAAGAACTTAACAACACTTAAATGAAAATTGAAATGATCTTACAAAGTGTTGATTTTCTACAAAACAAAAATAGTGTTCTTCTTCACATAATCCTTAATGTATATTGTCAACACTGCTTTTTAGGAATCCCCAAGTTTTATTTTGTTACAAATAAGGTAATGAAATTCACTAGTCATTTAAAAAATTAAATGTTTCACCAAAATTATTTCCTCATACAAAAAAATGAGATCCATTCTATCTAAATATATAGATTTGCCTCTATGTTTATATCTAAATACATCTCTCTTGATAAGCTTGTACAAAATTTAAGCCAAAAAGTTTGATAGTTTCATAGTTGTTGACAATGTACATCTTTACTCTTCTTGGCAGGTCCTAAAGGGAAAAGGCTATCACTTTTTGCTATTCTCCAACTTTTTGTAGTCTTCATTCCTTCAAGAAAAAAAAGAAAATAAAAAAATACTTAGGAAACAAACAAGGGAAGTAAATTTTGCTCAAACGGTGAGGTTTTATTGTGACAAGGAGAAGGAACGAGGCAGTATGAAATCAATTTCAAATATATGTTCGCAGCTAAGCTATAAATAAATAAAGGCTTCCAAAATGTCGGAAACTTAAAAAACATTGCGGTCGAGCATTCTAACATCCAACTTGGGACACTTCAAAGCGGCCTCAAAGGATCCAACTCCTTATCACGTAACAAATCATGCCAACGCGTGAAGGCACATGGCCCTACATGCCGGTATTAAAAAGGGGGATATTGTTTCATCTCCACTAACAAACACTATTTTTGTTTTCCTATACCATAAAATAGAATTGAACAAGCCATAAAAGAATTCATCAACACATTATGTCAAAATTCTCTATATCAATAATAAAACATCCTTTCAAATCCATTAAATTATGATGTCTTAACATATGTTAATTTGTAAATCCCATGTTTTTACATTCCAACATAAAAATTAATATCAATATAACGATAAAAAGACTTTTCGGTAAAATTAAAAAAACATTTATACATTCTATTCTATTGCAATTCTCATTGTCTACACCTCCAATACACGTCTATTAAAACAAAGCAAATTCATGAAGTAATAGAGAGACGTCAGCACAATGGATCTAAAGTACTGGATATAAGTATGAAATAAAAATATCACATAAAATAGAAGTACAAAAAACACATGGCAACATATCAGACATAAATTCTTTTAATTAAAAGATAAACAATAAAATTCATTTGTAGGGGAAAGAAAATGTTAAAAAATTTGTAAAATTGATTGGAATTAATAAAGCAGATGTCCAGAAAACCTTGATCAATATATGATAGATCTCATTACATCTAAACAAGCCAACCTAGATAAAATATTTTTGCAGAAGGATTCACTCCTCTCGGGTGTTCAACATTTAACAGTTTTCTACGTGCATGGCATAAATTATAAAAATGAGGAAAACATGTGAATTTACCTATTTATGCATGTAGCTACCGACCAGGGTAGGGAATTCAAATGCATTTTTATGACATTTCAAATACATCCTATTAATAGTTACAAAGCTTTTGATCCGCAAATTGCTCGCACAGATTTCATGGTGAAACATAGATACAGTAATTACATACACTGAATCTAATTTCTCTAGGTGAAAAATAAAATAGTGTACACTACAGGGTCTGGGATATTACTGGATGGACCATTCAAAGGCAACACAAGTAAAAGACAAACTTGCTTGACACACATGACTACCAAGGATACAACTAACTCGGAACAATCGATACAAGGATACTTTTATACTTTTCTTTTTTTTTAGAGAACAACATAGAAGCCCAACCACATGACACTCTCACAGCTAGGGCAAGCCACAGTAAGAAATGATTGGAGGTTATTTATTTTGATAAGACACCCTTTAACTCATGACTTAAGTTTTCAGAAGGATTCAATATATGATTCGCACAAATTCATCTTACCAACTGAGTTATGTTCTTATACACTGTAGAGTAGTTCACTTAAAGTCTTCTCCTTTATAACCATTATTTGTTTTATATATTTATTTGATAAAGATGGTAATTTAATTCCTTAAGGCCATCTATTCACACTTACGTTACTAGAACTCGTTCATGCCCTTATGACAACATCGGTTCACGTTCAACAACTTAAGAGAAAATTACAAGGTACCTTGGATAAAGTTAAAGGAAGAAGGTCAATTGAGTTCATCCTTGAGACATCATTAGTTCTTACTGAGGTTTAATTGGAGCTTGAGGTTTTATACGTAATTATTAACGCTCTTACTTAGGCTTCACCGAAAGAGCTTATCAAGAGGAAGCTACTTACTTTTAAATAGGCTGAGAGATAAATTGAGTGGTTTCTAAATTTTCTTCTCTTACTTGTTAAATCTTATTAGAAACTAACCATTGTTTTCCTTTAAGCTTGTTTTAAGCGTTCACCAAAAGAGTAGTGTTTACTAGTTCAGTTAGGGATAACACGTTATATAAAATCACTTTGCAAGGATAGTCTCACTCTTGATTACTTAAGGCATTGTTTGTTTTCAAGGGGATCTCCTCCACAACATATTTCTTTGAATAAAACTTTTAGGTAACTTCTGTAAGGAAAAGCCACCCCATTAAAACTTACATATAACACATCAATACAAAGTCTTAGAAAGATTTAAATTAACACTTAATTCTCAAGATCAAAGTTTTACAATGCTTATGCCAGTGAAAAGATTGAATATTATTTCTCACTAAGAAGAGTTACCAGCCAAATTACAAAAAAAAAAGACAAAACAACTTCTTCACGTAATTCTCCAAACAATTCCAGGCAAGAGGTCATATAAACTCTTTGCAAGCAATGTTACACAATTTACAACACATAGAACACTTTTACAAAGAACTTCATAAGTTGCACTGATGAAACCTTTACAACTCTTTCCTTTAATCTACTCGCATAATCCATCTGCACAAATACTAGCTAGAATCAGTTCGCGAGAACTGAGCATGTTAAGGCTACACATTGCAACAGTAAGCTAACATTTAACAATATCAAGAAAGGAATGTTCTAATTCAAAAATGGATTAAAGCACAACCCACAACTCCAAAAATTATTCGCATGAGAGAGAAATCTAAACCAACCAACAAGGAGAAAGTCAAATACCAGTAAGAACAAAATCACATAAAACAAGGCAAGACCTTATGGGTTAGGAACAAGAAGGTCAAGAGTGTTGATATCTCCTTCATGTAATCCTATGGATTACGTGATTGGAATCCAAAACTCAATCCATCCAACTAAAGGGGTCCAAGAGAAGACAAAACATACTAATTATGATCGTAGGCGCGAAACAAAACGACGTTATCCAATTCTCCCAGGGGAGGCTTCATAGTAATATGGGTTCGACGCCCTAAAAAAAAAACAACTATAGTTTCAGTTTTAACCAAGGAGTTTACCACTACCTTCTTATAGGATTTCTTAAACGTAGTACTAGTTAACAAAACAAATCCACTCTTCCAAAAGCATACAAATGAGACACAAAAAGGGCCATTATTCTACCAACAAACCTTATCCTAATCGTCAACTTCTCTACATAATATAAGGGAAGGCTAAACCCAAAAGTCGTTAATAATTTTTATATATTTCCGACAATGTCAATAAGTATTTTAAAATAAAAATAAAAATTGATTTCCTTAACAAAGCCACAAAATGGGACTTTTAGTAACCAAGTTTGAAGTATAAGATATTCGAGTTCGAAAACAAAGGGATTCGATACACGGTGGGTAATACACCAGCGATGCCCCAGACTCAAAAGACCTTACCACGAGTGCAAGCACAAAAATAAGAACCAACACACATATCCATCAGGAAGGTTACGCAGTGCAGTCAGGCCTAGAAGTTCTATGAGCTCCTTGCCAATGGTATAGAAGATGGAAATTTTGATCCCATGTGGGCTTATCAAGGAAATGTCTAGCAAATATCAAACAGATGAATATAATAACCACCTATTATATTATCACTGTAATCAGCTGTCATCTAACAGGAAACGAGTTCACGAGTCCAATACCATGGATTCACCTACAACTTTTGTTTCAGTCCAGCTATTAATAGCTTGCTCGCGACCCTTAATAAAATTGTAGAGATTTCATTCAATTAAACTTACAATGTTTCCCCCTTACTTTAATCAAACAAGAGTTTGAACCAGGAAGTAGGTATAGTAATTCTCTCAACACGTAGAGGCCAAAATAGATGTCAGGTTATTCATCCTCTAGAACTGGGTACAAAAGTCAACCATGTACAGTTCTAAAACAAAACCCTAATGCCATTTTCTAATTAAACAAAAAGTAAGGAATGCCCACAGGCTTAAACAAGTTTTAGAACACAATGTCACTATTAATGTACCTTTTAGCAAAACAGGAGAGCCCTAAACAGGAAATACGTATTTATTCAACCAAATAGAGATATGAAGGCTTAACCTTCCATATAGTAAGCCTTCAATTATAAATACCATCACAAAATTCTTTTAAAAGAGAGTCATATAAGCAAACGAAACTCTATAATGTTTCCTTCCCTACGAACTAGATTGCATCACTCAATATTGCAGTAGCCCATTTAGACAAATATGAAAAAGAGTAAGCTATAAGAGAGGAAAAGAACATTCCAAGCAAAACCAGTGAAATTGGAACGAGATTTAAAGGAACAACCAACACAATCGGCGATATAAACAACCACGAAAACATTTTGTCTAGGCGCCATTCAAGAGGAAAGAATATTCATTTCAAGATACTTGAAAGAAGGTAGAAAACTATTACAAGGGAGTAGATTTAACATGCACGATTAGAATTCTTCCAACCAACAAGCACGTCGACCGGGGCTCGGGGCAAACAACAACACAACTGCGCAACTTCTCTTCCTCATCTGCTGAAGGTCCAAACTTTGTTAACGGCATGCATCATCCTCTTTCTTGAAGTAGATCCAAAATCTCTGAAACACCATCAACCTCTAATCCACCACCAAATGTTTGTGTTCTCCACTTTTATAATTAGATCTCACTGTAGTCCCCATTTTTGGCAAATCATTTAAGCCTTCCATTCACTTAAACCACTTTTGCCACAATTCCCATTTGCTCGATTGTTTTTATTTCAAAATTCCTAACCTTGGTGCTCAGGCAAGATTTATAGAAAAACTCTCCATGCTAAAAAGATGGCCCAATCAAAAGCCCAAGAAACTTTACAACTAGAAAAAATCAGTAATGGCCTTATCCAAAATTGCAGTCCTAGACCTTAGATCTCTCGAAAGGTGACCAAGATAATTTTGATGGGTGAATGCTTTAATTCCAAAAATGAGGCACAAACAAAAGAAATTGCTTTATCAACCCAAACTGCTCCTTTTGTGCTTCACCCAATAGATGAGAAAAATAGCAGGCCCCAAAGTCTGCTCGTGCTTGAGCAACATTCATGATGAATACTCAAAGCCTATGAAACCCCATGATTTTTGTGTGAAGCTCGGACACAAGACATAATGATTACATCATTCCACGGCTCTGAAAGGCATCTACCGTAATGATAAATAAAATTTCCTTCATCGAAATTTGAGGACAAGACATCAAACTCTCAAATTCAAATTTCAGTAGCAAGGTGTGATAATTCCAACAGAAAACCTTTATGCTTGCCAAACGCAGGTGACTCATGTTGAAAGAAGCTCATATAATTGCAAAGCAATTTGTGCTTCATGAATATTCTTATATGAAATGATCCACCCCTATGAGATCCTCTTCCATGAGTTACATCATAAACAAGTAAGGTCTCAATAGAGAATCTTTGCAAATAAATTTCATCGGGTCTCTGGTAACACTCTCACCGTCACATAGTCGATTTTGATAGAAATATCTTGAAGGAGAATCCCGAATTTGAGGATGCATTCTATCTGAAGAGATAACAACATAGTTGGACATCCTGCACTTGTTGGAAGGACGCTCAAAAGGCTTTTACCATGCAACATGCCTTTACTGCTGGCTATTTACTGTTCGGTAGTGTCGTTGCTTGGATCCCGACAAGAACACACCTCGCAAACCCTTGACCCAATGAAAGTGGAGGTAACACGCTACTTCACTAGCTTTTGCAAAGTCACACCCCCCTCCTCACGAAACCGTCTCCATCAACATCCTCCCACGCGTGCGTGTCAACAAGGCATTAGAAGGAGCAAAAAAAAAGTAGTTCATGAGACCACACACAATCCTTCACCACACAAAACTCATGCGTCTCAGACAAGTGAGAAACCGCAGAGGCATCAAAAACATGCAGGCCTTTTGCAAAATCCAAAAAAATAATGATTCAGATGTGCTGACCACCAGAAGAGGAAAAAAACAGTCTTTGTTTTCATTTTAAATGAAATGGGGGTGGCTATTAAAGCCACCACCCACCTCCACCACCAAGCTAGAAATAAATCAAAAAAGAATGACATTCCCTCCCCACGCCAAAACATGGTAACGAGGATTACGAGAGATCAAACCCAAGGGTTGGGCACCAAAAAAACCACATTAAAATTAGTAATTTAAAACAATCCTAAGATTGAGGGATCGAGTCGACCAGGGAGGAGAATGGGTTGAACTTAAATAAAATATTTACTAAATCCACCTCAAAATCAAGAAGATGGCTCCACCACAAAAAGAATGAGTGGTACTCTTCCTCATTTCGGCAACGAGGCTCGATCAATGGCATGAGGAATTAAAAAGGATAGTTTAAAAATATAAAAGGATGTCATGGATAACAAAGATATAAAAGAAAATAATAATAAAATACATTGTTGATTGAAATACAATCATAAATGTCATTATCAATTATTATTATCATTTTATCATTTCCAGAATGAGATAATTTCAATCCTCCACGTCATAATTAAAGGCCAGTCTTTTCAACAAAATATTTTAAAAGGAAGTTATTATTATTATCGGCATTCTCTTTAAAGGCCACAATGACAACGACTAAAAACCCAAAATTAAATATCACGATGCAGAGGAGATGATTGAGTATTCCTTAACCAGGTGATGAAAGGGAAAACCAACTTGCATAAATGAAAAGGCACAATGACGTTTGGCATGTTAGCACTGATCATCGAAAACACGGTGCGATGAACAAGAGCAACGATGAACGGGGCATTACATTCTCCTCCCCTTAAGAAAGCATCGTCCTCGATGCGACATAACACTGAAAAAAGGAATGGTTCATGCAACAAGAAATAGATAAAGGAGAAAGTACACCCTATGGTTTAAAATTTTAGTCGATTAAAACACGGCCACAGGTAGCCTTAGGAACATTTGGTAGAAATTTTAACTTTCAAGGTTCTGTGAAGATTGGCAGTTCCCTCTTATTTATTATTTCATTAGTTCCTTTCCATTAGCATTATTCTTAGTTTAATTTCTTTTAAAATTTCATCATTGAAGAGTTTTGGTTTATTCCTTATTGTGGGTGCCCAACATGAACTACTAACACAACACCCTATCAGGTTCAAAAAGACACTACAGATTCACAAGCACACAAGTATATACTTCATGATTGTATTACACCACAAAAGGTTACTCAAATACGGAATAGAATAGGCACAGTCCACATAACATAGTACTTGTCACACATCAACCATATAAAATACTCAAAAAAGAGTACTACTATTTCCACGGACATTTCCTCAATTTGCATCATATGAAAATTCACATAACACCAAACAAAACTACATGTACATAGTGTCCACAAGGGAATCAATGACATATCCACAACATCACAACACATATCCATCGACATGAGTAACACATACATCAAAAGACCACTACCAAAACATCACAATAACTCAACATATATCCCAAACATCAACCATACACACAAATATCATAAGCCTCCCTCAAACTCTTATGCCTCCCTCAAGTCTCTTATGCCTCCCTCAAACTCTGCCTCCTCAAGTCTCTTATGCCTCCCTCAAAACTCTTAAGTCTCTTATGCCTCCCTCAAACTCTTATGCCTCCCTCAAACTCTTATGCCTCCCTCAAGTCTCTTATGCCTCCCTCAGCTCTTATGCCTCCCTCGGGAGGCGGTTGACCCTATGGTCCAAGACACATAGAGTTCGAACACTCCTAACCCAAGTGACATAATAACGCGTGGTTCAACAACCCACTAGTTATCTGTAACTCCTTAGGGCGTACCCCCATACAATGAAGCGGGTCCATAGGTCCAACCATTCCATGGTGCATCCCATGACCCTATTCCACATCATCGACAATAGAACCAGCACAAACAATCCAATCAAAGTGCCAAGTGGCAAAGTACAAGCCTTGGGCAAGGCGGTAAAAATTCCAAATTTAAAAGAAGACCCAAAATCAAGAAAATAAATGGCCAAATAGCCATAGTTAGTATCAAAATCCCCATGTTAGTGCCACAAACCAAGGAAATGCCCAAAATTGTAAAGCATGGCAATCAAGAAAAGTTGTTGGTCCTTACAAAATAAAGTAAAAAGCTCAATTTACGAATAAAATCAACTTATAATAATGTCACATTACGATAACTGTGTGGCCTTATCTAGCCACCAAAGGGGTACTCAACGAGTTTCTAGCACTCGGAACATCGAGCCTCAGCTCGTAAAATACATATCAATAATACAACTGTCATCACCTCTATCTGAATCATCCCGCCACCACTTCACAAGGCTCGACAAGGCTAAACATAGTCATAGTTGCACTTAGGTTGCATACATACAAGTCACCACATAGGGGAGAGAGAGGAAAGAATCACATGTTATCTACTAAACCGAGGGTTTTGGCTCAAGAGTTATTGACCCATGGTACACCATTCCTCACTCTCAACATACACTTCTACCGATTTCCCCTCGGGGTCGGTTAGCGTAAGGTTCACAACATAACATGTAACTACATCACTAACACAATGGTGGTACATATACAAGGTAGATCACAATCATACATTCATATACGGGTGTAACACATCACTTTACCACATTTTACCACATTCCGCACCAAAGTGCAATCACCATACGATAGGGTTCATACACTCACCGTATGACCCCAAATCACAACATGAAGCATTACATATTTGCACAAATCATACATACGATGAACATAGTACATCACAACATAACATCCATTGCTTTACATAACAAGGTGGTACACACATTTCTTCAAAACATGGTAAAAACATCATGATACAACTCATTTCTTTTAACATCAATCTAGTCATACAACACATTGATACACCTACATATCACAATATGTCACAATGTTCCAACACTCACGTCATCCACATTATAATTCTTTTCACACATCACAAACAATAATTCACACGTGAACTCTTCATAGAATCCACAAGAAGGAGAGAGAATACTCCCATCCCCAACATATCAACATGATCACAAACACGCACAAAGTGACATACACATCATGTGCGTTCACAATATCACAATTAAAACATAATTACATCACGCTTAAAGCACATTACTCTTCCAATATAAATCATCATCATGCAATACCATCATCTCCATGAAACAACATCATGTAACACCATCACCATCATGTAACATCACCATACAACACCAATCCGGCCCATAGGTTCGAGAGCATGAACCTACGCTCTGATACCAAGTGTAATGACCCAAAAAATCACACACGAACAACACAGTAAAAGACAGGATATTTTTTTTTTTGACTTGCTTGACACATAACATGACGCAACATGTCATCACCAAGGATACAACTAACTCTGTGAACAACTCGATACAAGGATGGCCATAAAGCAGCACGGAAACGTTCACACCTATCAAGGACAATATACTTTTTTTTTTTTTTTGACAGAACAACATAGAAGCCCAACCACATGACACTCTCACAGCTAGGGCAAGCCACAGTAAGAAATGATTGGAGGTTATTTATTTTGATAAGACACCCTTTAACTCATGACTTAAGTTTTCAAAGGATTCAATATATGATTCACACAAATTCATCTTACCAACTGAGTTATGTTCTTATACACTGTAGAGTAGTTCACTTAAAGTCTTCTCCTTTATAACCATTATTTGTTTTATATATTTATTTGATAAAGATGGTAATTTAATTCCATTAAGGCCATCTATTCACACTTACGTTACTAGAACTCGTTCATGCCCTTATGACAACATCGGTTCACGTTCAACAACTTAAGAGAAAATTACAAGGTACCTTGGATAAAGTTAAAGGAAGAAGGTCAATTGAGTTCATCCTTGAGACATCATTAGTTCTTACTGAGGTTTAATTGGAGCTTGAGGTTTTATACGTAATTATTAACGCTCTTACTTAGGCTTCACCGAAAGAGCTTATCAAGAGGAAGCTACTTACTTTTAAATAGGCTGAGAGATAAATTGAGTGGTTTCTAAATTTTCTTCTCTTACTTGTTAAATCTTATTAGAAACTAACCATTGTTTTCCTTTAAGCTTGTTTTAAGCGTTCACCAAAAAGAGTAGTGTTTACTAGTTCAGTTAGGGATAACACGTTATATAAAATCACTTTGCAAGGATAGTCTCACTCTTGATTACTTAAGGCATTGTTTGTTTTCAAGGGGATCTCCTCCACAACATATTTCTTTGAATAAAACTTTTAGGTAACTTCTGTAAGGAAAAAGCCACCCCATTAAAACTTACATATAACACATCAATACAAAGTCTTAGAAAGATTTAAATTAACACTTAATTCTCAAGATCAAAGTTTTACAATGCTTATGCCAGTGAAAAGATTGAATATTATTTCTCACTAAGAAGAGTTACCAGCCAAATTACAAAAAAAAAGACAAAACAACTTCTTCACGTAATTCTCCGAACAATTCCAGGCAAGAGGTCATATAAACTCTTTGCAAGCAATGTTACACAATTTACAACACATAGAACACTTTTACAAAGAACTTCATAAGTTGCACTGATGAAACCTTTACAACTCTTTCCTTTAATCTACTCGCATAATCCATCTGCACAAATACTAGCTAGAATCAGTTCGCGAGAACTGAGCATGTTAAGGCTACACATTGCAACAGTAAGCTAACATTTAACAATATCAAGAAAGGAATGTTCTAATTCAAAAATGGATTAAAGCACAACCCACAACTCCAAAAATTATTCGCATGAGAGAGAAATCTAAACCAACCAACAAGGAGAAAGTCAAATACCAGTAAGAACAAAATCACATAAAACAAGGCAAGACCTTATGGGTTAGGAACAAGAAGGTCAAGAGTGTTGATATCTCCTTCATGTAATCCTATGGATTACGTGATTGGAATCCAATACTCAATCCATCCATCTAAAGAGGTCCAAGAGAAGACAAAACATACTAATTATGATCGTAGGCGCGAAACAAAACGACGTTATCCAATTCTCCCGAAAGGCTTCATAGTAATATGGGTTCGACGCCCTTAAAAGAAAACAACTATAGTTTCAGTTTTAACCAAGGAGTTTACCACTACCTCCTTATAGGATTTCTTAAACGTAGTACTAGTTAACAAAACAAATCCACTCTTCCAAAAGCATACAAATGAGACACAAAAAGGGCCATTATTCTACCAACAAACCTTATCCTAATCATCAACTTCTCTACATAATATAAGGGAAGGCTAAACCCAAAAGTCGTTAATAATTTTTATATATTTCCGACAATGTCAATAAGTATTTTAAAATAAAAATAAAAATTGATTTCCTTAACAAAGCCACAAAATGGGACTTTTAGTAACCAAGTTTGAAGTATAAGATATTCGAGTTCGAAAACAAAGGGATTCGATACACGGTGGGTAATACACCAGCGATGCCCCAGACTCAAAAGACCTTACCACGAGTGCAAGCACAAAAATAAGAACCAACACACATATCCATCAGGAAGGTTACGCAGTGCAGTCAGGCCTAGAAGTTCTATGAGCTCCTTGCCAATGGTATAGAAGATGGAAATTTTACCCGATCCATGTGGGCTTATCAAGGAAATGTCTAGCAAATATCAAACAGATGAATATAATAGCCACCTATTATATTATCACTGTAATCAGCTGTCATCTAACAGGAAACGAGTTCACGAGTCCAATACCATGGATTCACCTACAACTTTTGTTTCAGTCCAGCTATTAATAGCTTGCTCGCGACCCTTAATAAAAATTGTAGAGATTTCATTCAATTAAACTTACAATGTTTCCCCCTTACTTTAATCAAACAAGAGTTTGAACCAGGAAGTAGGTATAGTAATTCTCTCAACACGTAGAGGCCAAAATAGATGTCAGGTTATTCATCCTCTAGAACTGGGTACAAAAGTCAACCATGTACAGTTCTAAAACAAAACCCTAATGCCATTTTCTAATTAAACAAAAAGTAAGGAATGCCCACAGGCTTAAACAAGTTTTAGAACACAATGTCACTATTAATGTACCTTTTAGCAAAACAGAGAGCCTAGAATAGGAAATACGTATTTATTCAACCAAATAGAGATATTCAGGCTTAACCTTCCATATAGTAAGCCTTCAATTATAAATACCATCACAAATTCTTTTAAAAGAGAGTCATATAAGCAAACGAAACTCTATAATGTTTCCTTCCCTACGAACTAGACTTGCATCACTCAATATTACGGTAGCCCATTTAGACAAATATGAAAAAGAGTAAGCTATAAGAGAGGAAAAGAACATTCAAGAGCAAAACCAATAAATTGGAGCGAGATTTAAAGGAACAACCAACACAATCGGCAGCGATATAAACAACCACAAAACATTTTGTCTAGGCGCCATTCAAGAGGAAAGAATATTCATTTCAAGATCTTGAAAGAAGGTAGAAAACTATTACAAGGAGTATATTTAACATGCACGATTAGAATTCTTCCAATCCAACAAGCACGTCGACTGGAGGGCTCGGGGCAACAGGGTGATTGACACAACTGACGCGTAACTTCTCTTCCTCATCACGTAGATCTCTCATGAAGGTCCAAAATTCTTTTAATGGCCATGCTCTAATTCCAAATTCTTTCTTGAAGTGATTCCCCTCTTAACACCGCTCCAAATTAGTCCTTCCTCTGTTTGAGGCCCCATTTTTGGGATTTGAACTTGATCCTTTGTTTTTCATTTCAAACACCTCCAAATCTTCATATGCATCCTGATTGTTTTTTTGCATCGATTGTTTCACCTCCTAACCTTGGTCCTCTCATATTAGGAGTAAATTCAAACGAGATGAAGTAAAAAGCCCAAGATGGCTTTATAACGCAAAAAAAAATCTCTTGTAATGACCTATCCATAAAACACTTTTGCCTTAGATCTCTCTGAAGACCGAGCATAATTTTGAAAGGGTGAATGACCGATACTACTAAATTACTTCAAAAGAAACCATTTTTTGCCAACCCAAAGTGCTCTGTGAAAAGTGCTAGATGCCACATTCATGCGTGAGGATATCAGCTAGTGGAATGACCAACCCCATGAGACAAAAAGCTTGGACACAAGAAGCATAATGATTACATCTCCATTTGAAAGGCATCTATGTAATGATAAATAAACCTTTTCCTTCATCAAATTTGAGGACATAGAGATCAAACTCTTGGTCAAATATTTCAGTTTAGCTTGTAAGGTGTGATAATTCCAACATAAACCTTTAAGCATGCCACCTCGACTTGTTGAAGAAGCTCATATAATTGCAAAGCAAAAAAGTGCTTCATGAATATTCTTCCGATATGAAACAGATCCACCCTCATGAGATCCTCTTCCATGAGTTACATCATAGAACAAGCAAGGTCTCAGTAGAGAATCTTTGCAAATAAATTTCATCAGGTCTCCTGGTAACACTCTCACTGTCACATAGTCGATTTTGATAGAAATATCTTGAAGGAGAATCCCAAATTTGAGGATGCATTCTATACTGAACAGATAACAACATAGCTGGACATCCTGCTTGTTGGAAGCGCTCAAAAGGCTTCTACCATGCTGCAACATGCCTTTGCCTGGCTATTTACTGTTACAGGCTGTTGTTGTGGATCCCCGACAAGAACACACCTCGCAGCACCCAATGAAAGTGGAGGTATCGCACGGTGTGGAGCCACCCGTGAGGCATGCAACTGTTTGCCAAAGGCCGTAAAAAAAAAGGATTTCCATGATTACAGGGTACGCACAAGAAGAATCAGTAAAAAAAATAAAGTCTTTGTTTTCATTGTAAGCAACTACTTGGTGTCTAACCTGCTCCCTTCACATAGCAATCATGCAGATAGCCAACACCCAAGAATGGCTTGAGCAAGCAACACGGAACCAAACCAGGGCAGACTTGAAAGGAAACCTCCATTAAAGTGTAGCGACCAGTCTCCAGAGGAGCCCACGCGGCCAGGGAAGAATGCTCGAACAAAACTAGTCTAAATCCAATCAAAAGACTCCCCAAAACAGGGGTTTCCTTCCCCCAAGACGCGGCAGAAAAAGGCATGAGGAAGTCAACAAAAAGTAGAGCAGGTCATAAAAGATAACAGGTCTGAAGTGGTTGAAAGGTCGCTAGAAAAGACAGGTGGCCAACTGCCCCCCCCACTTGGCATTCAAACCAAAGGAAAGACCAACACGCCTTGCCTAAAAAAAGAATGAGTGGTAAGTGTTCTTCCTCCACGCATAATTAAAGGCCAGTCTTTTCAACAAAAGGAAACAAGTGTACGCGCGTGAGCCCGGGCCAAAGCGACAACGACAACACGACACCAGCAAACACGATGAAGAGGGAGATGATTGAGTATTCCCGTGACCAAGGTGAAACCCACCAATGATCGAATTAAGGCACAATGACGTTCCATGCTTAGCACTCGATCGCCGAAGGATGAACAAGTGCAATGTAGAAACAGAGGACATTACAAAGGAAGCTCGTGGCATACATATTGCTCCATATTAAAGGTGACCTATAAGTTTATAACTCCAAAGGCCATGTGGCAAGAAAATTTGAGCAGGAGGCTAAAAATCCATAGAACGTGATATAATATTTTACCCCACACCGCAACAAAAAAAAATAAGAAAGCAAAAAGGTTCAGAAAAAAATTATCAATTGGAATGAAATAAAATGCTATTAGTATCGAAGCTTCCATAACATAACTCGTGATGTGAATGTTATCTTATGTAAATGTTAAAAAATATCACTTTCAAAGCATTAAGTTGTTTGGATAAACAAAAATAAATTGAGATAATAGAAAAAATAAGTCTTGAATGTGAAGATTATAAATAAAAACAACACGTACATTATACTTATGCAAATAAAAATAATAATACATCTTCTCATAAAGTGAGCTTAACAACAAAGCTAAGAGAGAAAAAATATTTATTTTATTCAAAAACTGTCTTTTTCCTTCTTGTTGTGCGTTGAAGTCTCAAGGAAAGGATTACATTTAAAAGAAGGAGCAGCTACAGTAAAGAAGGAGATAATGTGAATAGTTTTTAATATAAAAATATTTAGTTCTCTCTCTTAGCTTTGTTGTTCGCAACTCGGTTGTGAGCGGATGTATTATATTTTTATTTGCACAATATAGTGTAAGTGTTGTTTTTATTTATAATCTTCAATTGGTAATTGTATTAGAGATGGTTGCGGAAATTGTTCCTTTTTGCAAAAATTGCATGTTAACAGCTTCTCTCCAAGAATTATGAGAATGTCAAATGGTGGCAATTTCTCATTCCACTTCCATTGTTTACTGAGGACAACTATGATTACTAGAGTATAAAGATGAAGACACTACTATTATCCCAAGATATCTGGGATTTATTAGGAGGATACATGAAACACCAGTAGATTAGAATGTTTTAAAAGCTTTAACAACAAATTAACGAATGCAATCGAAAGAAGACAAAAAGAAGGACAATCGAGCTCTTTGCTATCCAATCTGTATTTGGATATATCAATTTTTTCCCGTATAGCTGGTATGAAAAGGTCAAAGGATGCATGGGAGGCCCTACAAACTACATACAAAGGATCTAATAAAATAAGGTTGGTAAGACTATGAAACCCATCGAAGAGATTTTGAAAGTTTAAATATGAAGGACGCTAAGTCTATTCAAGAGTTTATTACTAGGGATCAAAGTATTGTCAACCATCTTAAAACTCAAGGGGAAAGTGTCATAGAGCAAAAATTGTAGAAAATATTTTGAGATCTCTTCCTCCAAAGTTTGATCCAGTGGTCATAGCCATTGGCGAAAGTAAATATCTAACCACATTCAAAGTTGCGAGAGTTGATAGGTTCTTTGAAATCTCATAAGGAGTATATGCAATGTTCTACAATGAACCTAGTTCATGCCTTCTAGTCTACTTTGTAAGAATTGAAGAAACATTTATAACCCCTTCTCAATCAAGAAAATCGAAGGGAGTCTTCTACACCTAGAAGACATGGCAAAGGAAGAGGAAGAGGAAACAAAAGAGGAAGAGGAAGAAGTTAAATGGATCGAAGAAACATCCGGTCAATATTGTGAAAGGTATGGACACTATAAATCTTAATGTAGAAAGAAAAAATATGATTTGAATAAGTCAAGAGCCAACTATACTAGAGAGTCTTTTAAAGAAGCAAAAACTCTACATTCTTCACTTGAATTTGGCAAAAGAACCTCAAAATATGTTTGGTTCTTGGATAGCGATCATTAAAATCTTATGATGAGATAAATCTGGTCTCTTTGTCAAATTAGATGAATCAGTAAGGAGTCAAGTAAAATTTGGTGATGATAAACGAGTTTATGTAATGGGAAAAGGTACCCTTGCGGTGAAAATTAAGCAAGGAGAAACTACATTTATTCATGACACTTTAGATGTGCCCAAATTACAACATAATCTTTTAAGTATTAGGCAACTTGTAGCAAAAAATTACAAGTTTGTGTTTGAAGATAATCTACAAAATATTTGATAAATCAGCTAATCATTATCTTGTAGCAAAGGCTTGTATGACAGAGAATCGATTATTTCCTCTCACTTTGGAGTCCACTAAGATGCATGCCCTCAAGGAAACCACAGATGATTCATGGTTATGGCACCAACGGTATGGTCATTTGCATTTTCAAGGATTAAGTTTGCTTCATAAGAAAGGCATGGTGAGAGGACTTCCTACAATTCAAGCAAAAGAAGAAGTTTGTTCAGGGTGTGCACTTGGCAAGAAACATCGAGACAGCTTTTACGGTGAACAAATCATGGAGGAAAAATATCCTCTAGAGCTTGTGCACAGTGACATTTTTAGTGACATTCAAGAGGAATCTTTGGGTAAGAATATTTACATTCGACATTTATTGATGATTTCTCACGCCACACATGGGTTTATTTTCTTAAGCAGAAATCTGAGGCATTTTAATGCTTCAAGAACTTAAAGGATATGGTAGAAAATCAAAGTGGGTACTCTCTCAAAATACTTAGAACACATAGAGGCGGAGAATTCACTTCAACGAGTTTGCTGATTTTGTAATACTCATGGAATTAAGAGATGTTAGCATATGTTGAATAATCTAAATTTTTAGGAGTGTATGTTACTGTTTCTATTCCTTTATCTTCTCCTTCTAGGTGTATTCCATTATTCTCTCCTTCTATTTTTTAACCTTCTCTCCATCCATTTAGGGAGTCTTGTTCAATTCCTTTCCTATAAATAATGTACGTGAGTTTTATGTTTAATAGAATAATATGAGATATTCAATCTCTATTCTTTCTCCTCCATTTCTGCCTCACAGTTTGGTATCAGAGCTTCAAAGTCTCTGACCTGTGTGCATGGTGATTGGCTAAAGAAACTCCTGCATGGAAATGAGAGAAAAAAGAAGCGTGGAGTAAACTACGTGAAGATCTATGTTTTTAAAATTTGCATGAAAGAAAAATCTTACGCCTGTGCGTAGCTTGTGTGGAGCAGCGTGGAGAAAGCACGTGACTGGAAAATCTTAACAGCTACGTGGAAAACTGGGTATTAATCCACTTGTTGCATGGAAGAACTTTACTCTTGTTTGCTGTAGAAATATTCAAACAATTTGTTGTCTTTTTCCTACACATATTCTTTTTTGTTTTCTTCTCGTGCTAAAAAAGGATGGAAAGATACCTACGTGAGTGGAGGAGAGAGGATCCATAGAATCTGTCTAGTCATTCCCTCTACCAATCTAGTTTCTTGTGAATTGACGTCTCCATTTTTTGAGTGTGGAATTGTTTATCAAGGTTCAACGTGGAAGTTTTTTGATTGCTATGTGGTCCCCAGGACATTGGTGCAAGCAGTCTAGATTTGTCTCATCAACAAGTTTTCTACTGCGTGGTGGAGATACCGAGCAACCAAATTGACTGCCAGTGATCAAATACAACGGATTTTTCTTGTTGAACGTCTAGCCAAAGTTGGAGCAATATATATATATATATATATATATATATATATATATTTCTTAGTCTGTCTACTGCATAGAAGTTTTTTTTAATTGTTGTGTGGTGCATTTTGAATGATATTTTACAACAACATCCTGTGCAAATGATGATGGCTGGAACAATGAATGGAAATGCAGATAATGGTCAACTATTTTGATCTGATTTACTGCATAAAAGGCATGTGCGTAGGGAATAGAAGAAATATGTGGAGGAGTGTTCAGGAGAGAATTGGAGTTGAAATCTTGTGTGGAAGTTTTGATACTGATACTCTACCAAGACAATGAGGAAGTAGCAACTACAAATACTACACCGAATGTCGAGTGTAGACAACTCGATTGAGAGCGTCAATAATATGGTCGCCATAGCTGAAAGCCAGAACATAAACTCGCAAGCAAGAGAACACCGTGAAGAAACTCCTGAGAGCTTCGGGTTCTACTTTTGCTTTCTTTGAGCGAGAGCTTCGAATACCAGCAATCTTGCATTCGACAAGCTAGTTCTAGAAGGACTTCTTGAATACTTTCTTTTCGATGTCGACCAAGAAAAGTGAGTATGGGAAGAATTAAAAGCTAGATACGACATTGACTATGATGAAGAAGAAGAATTCCCTACAAAGTGTTTCCGTCTCACAAAGACACGAATATCGCGAGCATCTACAAGCCAAGTAATTCTCATTAGTGAATGAAAATTGTAATAACTCTTCAATTAAATAAATATTTTATTATTACGATGTCTGCTCCAAAGTTACTTCATCCAAAGCTCGAGTTGCTCAAAGGGTACAATTTTGTGGCTTGAAGACAAAAATGAAGACAATCCTTCATTTGAAGGATTATGGGGAATGTCAAAGTGTCATGCCGGCTCCTGACCCTTTCGATGAACTAATAAAATATGACATGGCTAGTGCTAAAGCCTTGATGCTGATAATGCTCAGTATCAATGACAATGTGTAACCACATGTTCGAAATGTGGAGAAACTCACTTGAGTTCCTAGACAAGTTGGAAACCATTTATGAAGCCAAAAATCAGATGAAGATACTTCATCTTTAGTCAAATCTGCACACCCTCTCTATGGGGTCAGATGAGAAAGTGGAGGAATTCTTGTGTCGCGTGGCTGAGCTGAGATCAAAGTTATTAGCACTCGGTGAAACGGTGGATGATAAACTTCTCTTCGTAATCACCTTGAGAGCACTCCCTTCTCAATTCCAAGTGTTCGTTACAACACTGAATGTGTCTAAACAAATAGTGACATTTGAAGAGCTTGTGAATTTTCTGCAGCAGGAAGAGGCCATCACTTCATTGCATGAGGAGTCTCAAGACAAAGCCTTGTTCTCAAAGCCTTACCGTGGCCAGAAGAATCGGAAAGGTCCCCTAGAGAAGCCAAATCCAGCGCAACCCAAAAAAAAATATCAAAAGTCAAAGAGATGGTGTCACATTTGCAAAACCAATACTCACGACACTTTGATCACTTTGCTGGCACACAATAGCATGAAACAAGGATCTTCAAGCCATACAAGCACATCCGCGCTCGAAGATTTTCAAAATTCCAAATGACTTCCCCGCCAGCAGAAAGCACAACGGACATCTCGCAGCCCAACAAGAAGATGATAACTCTTGTGAGGAGATATCATATGGAGCCCATTGTAGTAAGAATCTTGTACTCATCTCTCAAACTTCTCACCACGAAGAAAGTCTGGTTGATAGACTCAGTGCAAGCAAGAATATGTCGGTGACAAGAATTTGTTTGATTCACTACAAAAGAACCAACTGGAGATCGAGTTCGGATAGTGGATGACAAAGAGTACATTGTAGAAGGAATAGGGAATGTCACCATTCCTCTGGGACCACAAAAATGTACACTTACAAAGGTACTATATGTTCCTGGCTTGACTAGCAACCTCTTGTCAGTGACTCAGCTCTTGAATCATCACCTTAAGGTAGAATTTCTTGTTCAAAATGGCATTAAATCATGCTTAATCTCCTGACAAGGTACGGTTCTTGCTAAAGCTTTTGTAAAAGATAAGTTATTTTCTTTAGATATTGTTTCATCTTCTGCAGTAGCTTTATCTGCTTCAACAATAGAATCAACTGCCTTATGGAATTTTAGATATGGACACTTGTCGATTAGTTCATTGCACCAGATGAGTTCAAAAGCAATGGTCCGTGGACTACCCAAATTGTCCAGTTCCTTTCCTATTTGCCCTGGTTGTCTTGCAGGAAAACAACACAAAGATCCATTTCAAGTGAGCACCTTCCATGCCAAGAAGTGTCTGGAGGTAGTTCATACCGATCTAAATGGCCCATTTCTGCTTCGTTTCAGGATACAAGTACTTCCAGCTTTATTCGTGGATGACCACTCTCATGAAAATGTGGGTATATTTCCTAAGGAAGAAAAGTGAGGCGCTTGACAATTACGAGAACTTCTATCATCGTGTTTTCAAAGAGTCCAAAAACCACTTCTTCTACTTCACTCGATTAAGGGGGAATTCACATCAAAGAAGTTATTGGCCTTCCTAAACCATCACGGCATTAAGCGACTCTGATCGCTCCTACACGCCCCAAAGAAAATGGCATTATTGAGCGTCACAATCGCATAGTGATGGAGATGGCTTGCTGCATGCTATCAATTGCAAAGCTAGGAGAACGCTATTGGGCTGAAGCAGTACAAATGGCTATATATCTTCTCAACAAGGCACCGACAAAGATTCTACAGAAAAAAATTCCAGAAGAGGTATGGAGTGGTAGAAAGCCATCAATTTCTCATTTGTGAGTATTTGGTTGCACATCATACATGCATATCCCATCTCGAAGCAAAAGAAGGTAGAGCCAAAAACACCCCGTATCCTTCTTGCTCACAGTACTACCTCGAAGGCGTATCGTCTCATGGATCCTAAGACAAAGAAAATATATGAGATTCGGGATGTGGTTTGTGACGATTCATCCTTTAACTCAATAATATCAACAAAAGATCCACTTCCAAACACATCTCACCAATTAGTCTCTGAATCAGATGATGAGCCAGAGGAGACTACTCAGAGAAAAGAAATGTTTCCAAGAGAACTATTTTTTGACCTTGGAGAACTAGAGAATGTGACTCCACATCAATCCTCAAGGAAACGACACAGTTCTTCTCAAAAGTAGCCAAGTTCTCATCCGAAGTGGGTACAAAGCACTATCAAGGACTCACATTTACAACAACTCCCAGATACATCATCCGAGTCAAAACAAGGAGTCAAATAAGAAATGAGGTCAACTTTGCACTCATGAGTTCACTGATGAATAGCTTTGAGCCAGATAATGTTCGTGAAGCACTCAGTCAAACTCAGTGGAAGGAAGTCATGGATACAGAATATGACTCGCTCATGAAAAATCAAACATGGGAACTTGTCGATCTACCTACAAGAAAGAAACCCATAGGCTACAAATGGGTTTTCAAGACAAAATATAAGGAAGATGGATCCATCGACAAACATAAAGCACAACTTGTAGCAAAAGGATATGCTCAGAAAGAAGGCATCGACTATGAAGAAACCTTTGCACCCACTGCGAAGATGAAGACCATCAGAGTAGTTTGCGCACTTGCAACATAGAAAGGATGGAGACTTTGCGAGATGGACGTTAAGAGTGCTTTCCTAAACGGTGATCGAAAGAAGAAGTATACATGACCCAAGCTAAAGGATTTTTGATGAAAAGCAGCCTAAAAAGGTATGTCATCTCATCAAATCACTTTACGGACTGAAACAAGCTCCCAGGGCATGGTATATCAAGATCAACGATCACCTTTTGTAGCATGGGTTCACTCGTAGCCCCTCAAATTCAAATTTGTATATAAAGAAGGTAGGCAAAGAAATTGTCATTCTGGTTGTGTATGTGGATGATCTTGTGATCACTGGTAGTTCAGAAGATCAGGTTGATATTGTAAATAATGATCTCAAAAGAACCTTCGACATGAAAGATTTGGGGCTACTACATTACTTTCTTGGCTTGGAGATATGGCAAAATTAGCATCACATTTTTGTCTCCCAGGACAAATTATGCCAAGATACTCTGGAAAAGTATAGAATGTCGATTATAAATCTATATCCTTTCCCATGGAAAAAGGCTTACAACTTTCAAGATTCCAGGACTCACCTCAAGTAGATGCTACTCTCTACAGGAAATTTGTTGGAGGGCTCATCTATTTGACATATACCAGACCAGATCTCTGCTATGTTGTCAGCTATCTTTCTAGGTTCATGCAGGAGCCAAAGAAATGTCACTGGAATGCAGCAAAGCATGTTTTGAGATATGTCCGAGGAACAACTAATTATGGTCTGGAATATAAGAAGAATGATCAATTCTTCTTATAGGGATACATCGACTCGGACCACACTGGATCTATTGATGACATGAAGTCAACTATAGGATACATATTTCATCTCGGATCTGGACCTATCTCATGGATAAGCAAGAAGCAGAATGTTGTTTCTATCTCATCCACAGAGGTAGAATATCACACCGCACGAGGAGCTGTGTACAAAGTGATATGGATACGTCACATTTTGGATGACCTAGGAATTCTGAAAAATAGTCACCTATTCTCTATTGTGACAATCAGAGTGTGTTGAAGCTCGTATGCAGAATCCAGTCTTTCATGAACGAACAAAGCATATTGAAATTGACTGCCATTTCATTCGGGAGCACGTCTTGAACCATCAAATTCAGCTCCAGATCTTGTCCCTCTTTGAAGCACAAGTTGCTTGACATTCTCACTAAATCCCTTGGCAAAGTGATATTTGCATTTTCAGGGGTCACATTTGCAAGAATAATGTAATAAGGGGGGAATGTTAGCATACGTTGCATAATCTATATTTTTAGGAGTGTATGTTACATTTCTATCCCTTTATCTTCTCCTTCTAGGTGTATTCCATTATTCTCTCCTTCTATTTTTAACCTCTCCATCCATTTAGGGGTGTCTTGTTCAATTCCTTTCCTATAAATATTGTATGTGAGTTATATGTTAAATAGAATAATATGAGATATTCAATCTCTATTCTTTCTCCTCAATTTCTACCTCACAAGAGACAACTTATGGCAGCTTATACCCCACAATAGAATGGCATTGTAGAAAGAAAGAAATATACCATTATGGAAATGGCACAAAGTATGTTGAAGTTAAAAAACCTTCCTAATTGCTATTGGGGAGTTTCAAAGAGCAACCACAACTTATATTTTGAATCAAATCCCAACAAAATTGTTTCAAAATATCACTCCCAAGGAATCTTGGAGTGGACACAATCTCTCGGTAGCTCACTTTCGTGTATTTGGTTTCCCTGCATATGTTCATGTTTCATAAAAGAAGGGAAGAAGTTGGATGCAAAATACCAGCTTTTTATCTTTGTGGGATATTCAAATTTCACGAAAGGATACAAGTTCTATAATCTTGACACACAAAAATGGATTGTTAGTCGAGATGTGGTATTTGATGAAGGGGGAGTATGGCAATGGAAAAAGGAGTTCAAAAAAACTACACCACTCATCATGGGTATAGAAGATGTTCAACAAGTTCCTCCTCCCCACAAGCTCAAGTGGAACTTCAAGCCCCACTTCACTAAGTTCACCAAGTTCCTCTTCAGGTGATAGTTCTAGTCCACATTCAATTCCAAGTTCTTCATGAAAGTTACGAAGTTTAAATGAAATTTACCAAAAAAAGGAGTTCTAATTTGAATCTAGTGGCGATTTTATTTTTTTATTACCATTCAAGTTGAACCTTTAGTGTATGAAGAAGCCATGAAATCACAAGTATGGATTGATGTTATGAATGAAGAGATACATACAATTGATAAAAACAATACATGGGAATTAGTGCAACTTCCTAAAGATAAGCAAGTGATTGGTGTCAAATGGATTTATAAGGTGAAATATCATGTTGATGGTTCTATGGATAGACACAAGGCAAGATTAGTTTCCAAGATATTTGTATAAATTCATGGAGTAGATTATTTAGAGACTTTCACTCCAGTTGCAAGATTTGATATAGTCAAGATTATATTGGCTATTGTTGCACAATATAAGTGGCCAATCTATCATATGGATGTAAAATCAGCCTTCCTAAATGGTTTTATTGATGAGGAAGTCTATGTGGAACAACCTATTGGTTATGAAATTCCTAGAAAACAACATTTGGTTTACAATCTAAAGAGGGGTCTTTATGGTTAAAGCAAGCACCTTGTGCTTGGTATGCTAGATTGATAGTTATTTCTTGAAGAAAGGATTCATTCAAGTTCCTCGTGATCCAAACTTCTATATCCAATATCTTGGTAATGATATTCTAATTGTTTTCCTTTATGTGGATGATCTCATTTATACAAGTAACAACCCATCTCTCATTGAGAAATTTCAAGCAAACATGAAACAATAATTTTAGATGTCAAATCTGGGACTCATACATTATTTTTTAGAGTGGAGGAGCAAAAAAACCTGAAGGTATATACATTTCTCAAACCAAATATGTTTCTGATATATTGAAGTAGTTTAGAATGATGTCATGCACTACGGTTGCCACTCTAGTTTCCCTTCGTGAAACATTAACCAAGGAAGATGCAAGTTCCAATGTAGATGCTACTATATACAAAAGTTTGGTAGGGAGCGTCATGTACCTCACTACCATGAGACTTGATATTATGTATTTTGTGAGCCTCATCTCTCGGTTCATTCAGGGATTCACATGAGTCTCATTGGCGTGTTGTAAAAAGAATTTTAAGGTATGTCGGTGGTACACACAACTTTGGCATTCATTATTCTCACACAAATAAGTTTGAGCTATGTGGTTACATAGATATTGATTGGGCTAGTTTAGTGGATGATAGAAAATCAACATCTAGTTATATTTTCTCACTTGGTTCTCGGAGGTGTCTCATGGAGTAGTAAAAATAGGCAACCATTTCTCTCTTTTCGCATGGCGAGTATATTACAGCAATAACAACTAGTTGTCAAGCCCTCTGCATTAGATGGATTTTGGAAGATTTATAATTGGTTCAGAACATCCAACCACTATTTACTATGATAATAGTTGTACCATTGCAATGACAAAAATCTTTGTTTCACTCAGCTAGATCGAAGCACATTGAGATTCAACATCACTTCATCGAGACTTAGTTCTAGACGAGACGGTGGAATTACAATTTTTCCCTATAGTGGAGCAAGATGATGATATTTTTACCAAATATCTACCTACAACAAGTTTTGTTGCTTTGAGGAATTAGTTGGGACTCATCCCCATTGCTCATGCAGGGGGAGATTGAAGGATGCATGATCAAGACTGCAAACTCTGTAGTCATCTTCAGTTCCACCGCAAGTTTTTCCCTTAATTATTTTGTTCCTTCAGTTAATAAACTAACATGTCTCTGTCATTGTTTAGTGGCATGATCCATGCCTATTTTTTAGGATCTAGTTGAGTTCTTATTCTGTTATCTCCTTCTTTACTGTAGTTTCTCCTTCTTTTAAATGTAATCCTTTCCTTCAAACTTCAACGCATAGCAAGAAGGAAAAAGATAGTTTTGAATAAAACAAATATTTTTTCTCTCTCTAGCTTTTCTATTTACTCAACTTGTGAGCAAATGTATTATCATTTTTATTTTTACAATATAGTGTAAGTGTTGTTTTTATTTCTAATCTTCGAGAATGAGCTTCAATTTCCCACGGTCTCCAACTATAAATCTAAAACAAAATGAATGAGTTTTTATTCAGTCTATCTTCACCACTTTTCTTGTGTTGGATGCAAAGGGATTTCTTCATTCCAATTTATAAATATTTTCTTATATCTTCTTAAAAATAGGATTAATCAACACGCTAAATGCCATGCACAAAAAGTACCATGTGTCAAGGTTAACTTTCATTGTGTAGATGGTCTCTCATATTAATAAAGAAGACTTTAAGTTTAGTGTTTAATATGTTAGAACCCTAGCTTGAATGAGAAAAGAATGATATGAAATCCCTCACATATAAATTTCACCCTATCGACTCTAAGGGAAGGCCAAAATTATTGTTTGATATTTTGATATCGAGAGAATGAGGGATAGAGGAAAATGGCAATGGAAGTGGCAGAGACACGAGACGAGGTTTGAGTTGCATTACGTGTGCTATCTCAATTATGTCATGAGGTTTTGACTCCTATGTTTGAAGAGAACCTCAACAAAGTCTTCTTCCCAGAAAATGGCAAAAAAATTGGAACAATGGAACCTCTTTGTGTTTGTGTTTTGAGGCCTCTGCTACATTGTGCATAGGGAAAAATCCATCTACATGAGATCCAAAATCTATTTTTCCTTTGATGACACGTAAGAAATGACAAAAGAAGTTGAGGTGGTGGGATTTATGGGCCTCACCCTCACATGAATGTACAAAGGAGCTAGCCATCAAGTCCACAACACAAAAAACAATGAAGTCGACAACGACAACTTATGGTTGTTTATTTGATTTTTTTGCCTTCCTCCATCTAATGGATCTCCCAAATCTTTATTCGTTGACCTTCACATAACTTTTCATCCTGGTCATCAAGGTGCATACCTCGTGGAAGACCCCTCACTACTTTAGTCTAACTTGTTAAATGCCTTTCAATGTAAATATACAATATTTTATTATAAATAAATGTTGAATGGATAATAATATCTATTTATGACAATTTTAGGTACTAATTATAGATGTATTATATATTTAAGATAAATAATATATATTTATAACACATTTAATTAACTTATTTTAGTTATATTTTTATTTATTTGCATTGTCCATATGCGAGCATACATATTTCAACATCAAAATATTAATTTATTTGTCTCTCGAATGTTATTTTCTATCATCCATTAATTTCAATGGGTTTGTCCCTATAATAATCATATTAGAATTACTATTATAATGTATTAAATTTTGTAATGCCCACAAATTCGACGTTCTAAAACCACATTAATCCTTAAACAATTATCCAGAAAGTTATGACACAATTTATTTATTTTTGTTTTAAATAGGTTGCAAGGGTGTCAAACCCTAATATACGTTTAATTAATTCCTACTAGCAATGTTACATTTCATAGGCTAGATCTAGTCTAGATTATAAATTAAATATTCTTAATCCAGTTCTAAAGTCAATTTAATTATCATCACTAGATAAGTGTTCAATAATTCCTTTCACTAGGTTAAATAGTTTCCCCCTTAGGAATTAACATTCAGCTCACATTTAATCAACTCTTATCCATAGTTATCTTATTTTTCTTAAATCATTTTCCTTAAAGTCTATTTAAATAATTACTAAAAAAGACTAGGAACTAAACAATTAACTTAACATACAAGGGTATTAAATGGTCTCATTCACCCATTTACACATACCTTTTAAATTATCTAAAAATCCATAATAGTTACTTTTACCTAAAATTTATATATTGATTCTCAACCTTTGGATCAAATCAATTGTGGCAACTAGATCTTAATGCTCCATACTAACCCTAACTATCCTTATGAAATATTATTAAACCTTTTTCTTTGCCCTAGCCTCCTCATTTGGTCACTTTTCTTTTGTTTAATTTGCAGGTTAGAGAAATGGAAGCCATGGAAGAAAGGAAGGAAAAACCATGAAGAAATTCACTAGAATCAAGCTTAGCTTAGTTTAGTTTATAAATTTATTTGTGTAATGTCTTCCATTTGAATATTGTAGAGGTTTCCACTCTAAATTGGAGTTGTTATTTAGTTATTTTCATTTTGAGTTCTCTATTTGGGCCAAACCTACTTAATTTTTAATCCATGAGATTGAATGCCTTTGAATACCCATTTAAAGATTTACAAGTTTAGAACAATGAATTTATGCCCTTATGGCTTGCTAGTGGTTTCCTCTACAAATTTGCAGGCTTAAATTGTTTTAGTAGAAAACTTTTAAATTTCCCAGTCGTGGATTTTTATTTTTCCTTCATCAGTGATGAAATCACCGCTGCCAAGCAGGATGATGGTCGTGGGGACCTCCCCCTACCTAGAGGTGATGATTCACAAACCATCACCTTGCTTGGGCGAAATTCGAGAGACTACCACTCTACATAGGGGTGACAATATTATTTTTTTAAAATAGAACCATCAATTATTTTGTTTTTCCAAAAACAAGTTTTACTTGGAGTTTTTTACAGCTTTATCCTTAGTTGAGTTTATGTGCCTAAAGTCTTCAGTTGAAGGGTTTAACCATTTATTCATTCCATGCCTAAAATTACTAAATTTAAAGATTTTCTATTTCAATAGTAATAAGAAAACACTATAAGATTATTTTTCTCACAAAAAAAAATTCCACTCAAGGAAGAAATGAAACTTAATCTATTTCTAATTATCATTGTTTTCCTTTCCACAAAAAAATGCAATTTTTCCAACAAAATAACTCATTATAATTTGACACATCCTTCCATTACTACTACCACCATTTACTCAAGAAAAACACAACAACTATTATACATTTAAGATTTTCTAAAGGATACATCATTAATTTTTACAACTTCTATGTTCCTCCTTCATTCTTAGAATGATAAAATTTTAACAAATAATAATGAACTTTTCTTTTTTTTGAGCATAGCTCATTTCCTTACAATGCAAAGACCTTTCTTTTCCACAACATATTTCAACTTGATAAATAATAATGTAATGTAACTCTTCTTTTAAATACAATACTACTAGTCTTCCACATAAGGAGGGATTACATGAAAGGTTTTCTCACAAAGAAGGATTTCTTTTGACTTCACAAAAGCTCCAAGTTTCAATTCTTCAACAAGAGCTCCACAATTTCTTCACTTGATCACAACAACACAAATTGGGGATAGACAACACTCTCCACCCAACCCATAATCCAATGAGAAGAAGAAGCTATCATCCTTAATGGCCCCCGAGCCCCAACAAAAATTCAATAAAGGATGGATCCAACTCATGAAACTATCACAAAACTTCCACATCATAATAAAAATTTCACAACCATTTCAAAACACACTCAACACAAGATGATATCACACAAAGGAAAGTAACAAAATACACAAGGCTTGAAAATGTAAAGCAAATGGAGCAAGGATCTATGGGTAGATCACTTATGCCTTCAAATGGGAATTAGGTTCCCACCTTAAAACCCTCCAAAAATACATCTCAAACCCCCATAGAACTCTTATTTCTCCCCTCAAAATCCGCTTATGCCTCCCAAAATTTCTTATGTTTCCCTCAAAAGAACCAAGTATGAAATGCAAGCATTTTCTTATCAAGGTGGGGCACCTAACCCAAATCCCTCCCAAAACATGAAACAAACTCTTATTATTCCCTACATATAAAATATCCATAGCCTTCTCCTACATTATACTTAGGCATTCTACCCAAGAACCCAAGGCATACCAAAACATTCAACAACATAAAAATATATACATATAAGAGAAAACAAATAAAACAAGGGTGTATTTCTTATCTTTCCATGGTAGAAATTGATCAATGGATCACCCTCCAAGCTCCTTCAAGTTCAATCCAACTCCAAAAAGATGCAAAACTCAACAAGCACTCCCAAAATCTCCAAATCCAAAAATATAAGAACACAAATTGAATGAAGTAACCCCAAACAAACAATTAAACTTGCATATAAAGAAAAAGAAGAGAGAGGGTTGGGTGGCTGGTTCACTGTAGGATGCCACATCAGGATGCCACATCACAAGTCAAACCTCAACCCCAATGCACAATAAATTGGTGGTTGAGAGGAATGAAAAGCCTCTTACATACACAATCCAAACCCACACCCTCTAAACACAATATTAAAACCCATGTAAGAAAATTACAATAAATATCACTTTTTCTTACAAAACACATAATGGGGTCTATTTTTTACCCCCAATCCATAGGTAGGGTTGGTATAAAAATTAAGAGGTGTGGGACAAGCTTAGCTTGTCCCACAAGCCTCCAAAAATGGCCCTTAAGCCCAAATCCAAAATTCCAAGGTAAGGTAGAGTGTACAACACTCAAAATCACTTACACTCAATCAAAATCACAAACTCTAAAATACCAATAACTATAATAAATTACTTCATTTGTCACATCCCCATATCACTTAATAACATGATTATAGCACTTAATTAATACATATTAATCAACAAAGATTAAATAAATGACATCACAAAATAAATCGCATACTCTATAATAAATAAAAGAAAAAGAGAAAGAATTGCACACAAATTACATGGTCATAATTAGAGGTTACCACATGGGAACCCCTTAAAAAAAAAACAAAAAAAAACATTACATAAGTTGTCATGGTGACCTTCGTTGTATCCATATAGTATTTCATTGTGGTTGGTCTCCAATCCCTCTTTTGAGTGTTGTGATATAATTACTTGTAAAATCACATAATACCTCATTCGGCCTCGTGGATGCATCAAAAACATCCAAGATGAAATATACACACATAAATCAATAACCATCCTCATATAGCTAAATCTTCATCTCAACTAAACAATGCTATTATTTTTCTAAAATTTCAATCTCTATTCTATCTTTTAGCAATATCAACAAGATTATAAGATTAGTTCAAAAGCAAGATCATAGTCAACATGACGAGAATTCCGAATGTCAATAATATATATGCTAACAACGCATAATCATCATCAATATAAAATGTCTCTCTTTTTCTCTAAGAATCTATAAAATCATATTATGAATCACAATGCATCAATAGTCGAATATTTTTATCATCTAACATCATGCTAAACCAAAATGATATAATAATATCCACATCTAAAGTCAACAAAAGAATCGAAATCAAAATATAGTAAATGTCGAAGAGGAATGGACTCTACACTTTTCTCTTGAGCCCTAAAATCGATTAAAACCAATCAACTTCCATTATTTTTGCCATGTTATGGCCTTATTAGAGTTGACTCTATAATTCTAAATATTTTCATTTATCCATTTTTTTACAATATTATAATTTTCCAATTAAATTAAAGATAAAGAATGAGAAACATTTATTACTCTATTATGAAAATGAAAAGGAGGTATATAATGTAACGTAATAACTACTATTTTTCTTAAATTTAAATTTTTATTTTTATATTAATAAACAAATCATGTTCCTTCAATCAAATCATAAGAATTGACAAATCCATACCACCACATTTACATACATGAAGGAAATTGTCAACCAAAAAACCATACAAAGGTTTAAATCACATTTCCAAACAAATAGTTGGATTTACAAAAAAATATACTAACTAAATCTTGGTGAAGCATGGATTAGAGTTAGGATAATATTTTTTTGCCAATAGGATTTATAATGTCGATTTTCTTGGTAACGTTCTTGTAGTGCTTCATATTATATTTTAAGTTAATATTCTTAAGCATTTATTTATATATTTTTATTTATTTATTTTACATTTCTATCATCCATTTTGAACTCTAAACTAACTAAACAATGGGAAAACGGAATTTCGATGGACATCCTATGGAATAAATATTTATCTTTTAAGGAGGAGATAGGAATTTGAACATATGAATTCCCAATATACAAATGAGGTTTTCTTTCCTTCCAATCAATGAAAGTTTGAACAAACACTCATTGTTCCGACAAATTACGTAGGAAATTTTATGTATAGATTGCTTATACTTTGTTTTGTACATTATTATTTTTATAGTTTTGGTGCATGAAGGGGATTAAATTTAATAGATTTATTAACTTCATTTAAAACGTAAACATGCTAGTTTTCATGCTCATTGCCCATATCTTATTGCTATCTATATAATTTTAGATTATAAATTTCTAAGAAGTTTTATATGGTAGTTTGGTTTTTTTGGTATGGGATTACTTTCACAAATTAATTATCTAGAGATATTTTTCTTTGGTAAGTTGTACTTCATATTCAAATGCATAAAACACTCTGCAAATTCTACCGTTGTGAATTATTATTAGGTTGTGAAGGTTATTTATATATATTGTAATCTAACTTACAAGATAATTAATTTGGCTACAGATCCAAACTTCTCTCCACAATAATAATATTTTCTATTAATATTTGGTAAAAAATAAAACCCAATTTTCAATGAAATTTATTGTTAAATAATTTCTCAATCCACAAACTTTAACCATATTTTGAATACTAGCTCTTTTTTGGTTTTAACTTTTATATGTCTTCATCCTTTTTCAATTAAATGTAATGGTTGCTATGATTAGAAGAAAAACCTATTAAAATTATATTTACACAACTTTTCTTGATCTCAAGGTCAAATATGAGATTTTTATATGATATTCCCACCCATTGAAGTAGGTGATTGCAAACTATATTAATGTGTGTCACCAACATAACATGTTTGGATTTATACAAAAGTTTGCATGCCTCAAGAGATCCACCTCGGCCCCCTTCCATATGTTGCATTTGAGAACATTATCTCTTCATCTAATTTAAAACTTAGCCATATGTCACAATAAAAATATCATTTTTGGTATGGTGTGGTTCATGTGAAGGAAATATATTTAATAGTTGTTCCTAAATGATATAAAATAATGTAAGAATTCATATGTAGTGTAAAAATTGCATTAGATATTTTTACTTCCATGACATTATGCCAACAAGAAAAAAATAAAGACAAGCAAGCACAAGAAGTAGAGAAAATGACTTCATCCAAGATACAAACCTCGAACATATTTATCTAATAATATTCATGATTCATGACATGATGATGATGATATTTGATAGGTGAAGGGTGATCTTGAACTATTAAGAAATATAATTGGTTACACATGTTTACACTAAGCACTTATGTATCTACTATTCTTAACCCCCACCTCCTCCCCCAACAACTTCCCTCTCAAAGAACACCATTTATGTACAAGCATTATTTTTGTTTGATAAAGGGTAAAAAGTGGGTTTTGGCAAGGTCCCTTCCCTGTTACAAAGGTGGTATACAAAGTAGATATATAAATGAAGAATACAAGGATCAATAAAATAAAGATCAAGAAAGACCATTCTAGGAGTGGTCTAAAACCAAGACAAAACATATAAAAATACTAGAGATGATCAGTGTGGAACCGAAACCAAAGAGGATAGAAGACAATATATTCCTCTAAGCTGTAAGATGAAACAACAACAATTGGTCCAGGAGCGGCCTAAAACTAGGAAATAATCAAGTAACCATCTTGGACTAGATCATCAAGACACCAAATTAGAATTTACAATTTTTGTACTAGCATTATTATTTTTAAATTTAACACTTAATCTCGATCCGTAATCACAATTAATTGGTTTGACAGAATATATCAAAGCAATCAATGAATGCAAAGGGGGTGAAACCAACACATATTCTTTTTAAATTTAAACTAGACACAAATTTACATGAAACCCTTTCGGGAGAAAACCACGGAGAAAATCTTCTTTATTATATTTCTCAAATGTTTGTAGGCACCAACCTACGGGAGACACCAATCCCCAAATTACAATTTTTGTAGGCACCAACCTACAGGAGCACCAACCCCTTTTTGCTAAGCACCAACTCAGCAAGAGACACCTATCTCTTCAAATATGAAGGCACCAACCTTCCTCACAAAAAAACAAAACTCTTTTCTATCTTTTATGTTGTTGTTGCTTCAACAAGTGATAGAACAAAACTGCTGCTCAGAATATCCTTTTTTATTTATTTCAGTCCCTTCACATAAATAAATCGCTGCAACTTTTCATCAAAAATAAATCTGCCCTTCACTCCTTTTTATTTCATATTCTGCTCTTCCTTTTCTCTCTTCACACAAAATATTCAATATGTGTGCTTTTTTAAAATCAAATGATTCTATCTCCTTATATATCCTTCTCACATCCTTTCGAAAAGACACATCATTCTAACCAACACAACCTTTCCATTATTTAATTAACACAACTTAATTAAGTGCATTAGTCGGCTTAAAACCAAAAGTAATTAATGCAGCCCATAAAAATTATTAAATGCACATTAAACAATGCAATATACTCCATTAAATGCACTGGCCCTTTCTTTAATAAAATTGCTGTCATCATTAAATCGCTGCCAGCCATCATTAAATCTTCTTTTTCACCATGAAACATGGCATATGAATGCCTTAAAATGCTGATATCTTTCTCATATGTACAGTTGTGTATATCTCGCTTATACCATGTAACAATACTTCTTTTCATGTAGTTAAACTTTCATTTTCAGCCTTTCTATACTGCTGGTTATTTCCGTTACTTTCTACCATTTCCATCAACATCCGTCAATAGTTCCATCAACTTCCATTGTCAACATCCATCAATATTTCCATCAACATCCGTCAATAGTTCCGTCAACTTCCGTTGTCAACATCATCAATATTTTCATCAACTTCCGTTACACATTTCCATTAACCAAATACATCAATGATTAAGCCTTTGACATCAATGACAATATTTCCAACAATCTCCCCCTTTGTCATTGATGGCAACCTTCAAAAAAAACTTTTCTGCAACTCCCCTTGTTGTAACTCCCCCTTACAGTCATTCTCCCCCTTTGACATCAATGGCAAAGGGCCAATCTAGGAGCTAAATATTGCAATGTTTAGCTCCCCCTCAACCGATGCTTCTCTTGATTTTTCAATGGGAAGAAGCAAAGGATATTACTCCCAACTTCTGTCGTAGATATTCAAATGTCTCCTTTGGAAGTGGCTTGGTGAAGATATCTGTTATCTGTTCGATGTAGCAACAAATTCCAACTTTACCTACTTTTCTGCCACCTACTCTCTTAAGAAGTGATATCTTATGGGAATATGCTTTGTTCTGGAATGCATAACCGGATTCTTTGAAATACTTATCGCACTGGTATTATCACACAATATGGAGATTGGATGATCATACTCTACTTTGATATCTTTTAAGGTTTGCTTCATCCATAAAATTTGAGTACAACATAACACTGCTGCTATATACTCTGCTTCTGCTGTGGATAAGGATACAGAGTTTTGCTTCTTACTTAACCACGATACCAGGCTGTCTCCAAGGAAAAATGCTCCTCCACTTGTACTTTTTCTATCATCCACACATCCTGCCCAATCTGAATCAGTATAAGCTACCAATGTGAAGTCTTTACCCCTTGGGTACCATAACCCATAATCCGTAGTTCCCTTTAGATATCTAAATATGCATTTTACAGCTTGCACATGTGTTTCTTTCGGCCCTACTTGAAAACGAGCAACCATACCCACTACTTGCATGATGTCTGGTCTGGATGTCATCATATATAGTAAACTCCCAATCATTGATCTATAGAGAGTTTGATCAACATTCGAGATTCATCATCTTTGCTCAACTTAGTCCCGGTAGCCATAGGTGTGCTAACAGGTGCACACTCCCCCATACCAAATTTCTTCAACATTTCCTTCACATACTTGGTTTGGGATATAAATATTCCTTTATCAGATTGAGAAATTTGCAATCCAAGGAAAAATGATAACTCTCCCAACATAGACATCTCAAACTCCTTTTGCATGTCTTTGACAAATTTCTTGGACATTTCCTCATTGTCTCCTCCAAAAATTATGTCATCTACATATACAACAACAATCAGTTGGTGCTCACCTTCAGTTTTAATGTAAAGATTGCTATCAACAAGTCCTCTCTTGAACCCTTGGTCTTGTAGGTACTTATCAAGCCTTGAGTACCATGCTCTGGGAGCTTGTTTTAATCCGTACAAGGCCTTTTTCAACTTACACACATAATCTTCATTTTCTGATAGGAGGAACCCTTCAGGCTGTTCTATGTATACTTCTTCTTCTAACTTCCCATTTAGAAATGCTGATTTGACATCCATTTGATAGACTTTGAAGTTCTTGAATACCAAAAAAGCAAGAAACATTCTAATTGCTTCTAATCTAGCAACAGGAGCAAAAGTTTCTTCAAAATCAACACCTTCTACTTGAGCATACCCTTTACATACTAACCTTGCCTTGTTTCGAGTGACTTGTCCATCTTCATTCAATTTATTTTGGAATACCCACTTAGTGCCAATCACATTCTGATCCTTTGGCCTAGGTACAAGTTCCCATGTTTCATTCTTCTCAATTTGATCTAACTCTTCCTCCATTGCCTTTATCCAATGTTTATCATGGCTGGCTTCTGCAAAGTTCTTCGGCTCTATTTTGGATAATAAGGAGAAATTTACTAGTTCTGATGCACTTACAATTCTTCTTCTTGTTTGTACTCCATCATCAAGGTTTCCAATGATCTGACTTTCAACATGATTCTTCTTAACAAAACGAGATGGTGTTTTGGTGTCCTGCCTTTCAGATTTACTTAATTTTTCAACATCTTCTTCCTCTTCTTTTTCTTCTACTACCTCGGGTATTTCTAAGGGCTCTTCTATAGGTTCTTTAGCTTTTTGATTCACGATTTCATCCACTCTCACATTTGCACTTTCTACTATAGTTTGTAGTCTTTTGTTATAGCATTTGTAGGCTTTTCTTTTAATAGAGTAGCCAAGAAAAATTCCTTCATCCGCTTCTCAAATTTTCCCAAGTTCTCTTCATTTCTTTTAATAAAGCATCTACTCCCAAACACTTTGAAATATTTTACAGTAGTTGGTCTTCCTTTCCACAATTCATAAGGAGTTTTGTCATGATTAACTCTGATTTGCCCTCTATTCAAGATATGAACAACCGTATTTACCACTTCTCTCCAAAATTTATCTGATAGCTTAGATTCATTTAACATGGTTCTAGCCATTTCTTGGATGGTTCGATTCTTTCTTTCTACCACTCCATTTTGTTGTGGAGTCCTTGCAGCTGAGTACTATCTTTTGATTCCATGATCTTCACAATATTCAATGAATTCATTTGAGGTGAACTCACCTCCACGATCTGACCTTAGGCACTTTATTTTCAATCCGGTTTCATTTTCTACTAAAGCCTTGAAAGCTTTGAACTTCTCAAATGCTTCTGACTTTTCTTTTAGAAAGGCTACCCAAGTCATTCTAGTGTAGTCATCAATGAATAACATGAAATAACTCTCACCTTGTATGCTTTCTGTTCTGGTAGGTCCACACAAATCCATATGAATCAGCTCCAGTGGTTTGGTGGTTGAATACTCCTTCGTTCTAAACCTTGCTCTGTTTTCTTTCCATGCTGACATTGCTTGCATAGAGTACTTGTAGGTTTCATTACCTTAGGCATATCCCGCACAGCTTGCTTGTTGCTGATTTTCACAAGATTATCAAAATTTATATGCCCCATCCTTCTATGCCATAGCCAACTCTCTTCAACCTGACTTAGAAAACATTTCTCTCCTTTTACTTCTCCGAGCATGTATAGGTTATTTGTGGTTCTATGTGCATCTGCTACTAACTCTCCGTGTCTTCCTTCCTTATCTCACACCTTTAGAAAAAAACTTAAGTGTGTGTCCTTGATCACACATTTGGCTTACACTTAAGAGATTATGCTTTAATCCTTCAACATATAAAACATTCTCTTTTTTTTTTTACCATTATCAAGACTCAAATGATACCTTTCCAACGATCTTTGCTTTAGTGTTATCACCGAATTTTACCGTACTTCATTTACTTTCTTCAATGAGATAGAAATTACTTTTATCTCTATGTCTTTAACATCCACTTCAATGTACCACCCTTTCATTCATGTGTATGGAATGTTGTTTAACAAGCATAGATTTCTCTTTATCTTGCCCATCATCCTCTTTCTTGTTTCTTTTAATATTTCTTCTTCTTTATTTCTAAGTCACTTATCCCACTTTCTTCGGATGATCTACTACTTCCAAAATTTTAATATAAGCTTTTCTTTTGCTTTCCAAATCTTTTCTTGCCTTTGTTTTTTTTGAATTCCCTTTTGAATTTAGGTTTTCTTCCTCATCATCACTATCTTCTTTCGTATTGGACACTTAGCTGCAAAATGACCAATTTTACCACAGTTAAAACATTTAAATGGTAACTTACCTTTGTACTTTCTACAATCCTTTCTTTAACTTTCGAATGAACAAGGCTTCTTTATCATCTTCTTCATTGCTTGAGTTCTCATTCGACTCAGGTTCTTTGATTTTCTCTTTCTTTGAGACTTTGAATGCAACTTCCTTCTTTGATGGTCTATTTGACTCAGTCCTCATTTCATACGTGGTCAGTATTCCATGTAGTTCGTCCATGCTCAACTTATCAAGATCCTTCATTTCTTCAATGGCAGACACCTTAGCATCAAATCTTAATGGTAGAGATCTTAGAATCTTTTGAACGATTATGGATTCTTCAATATTTTCGCCTAACCCTCTTATGGCATTGACAACCTCATCCACGTGAAGAAGATAGGCTGCAACATTCTCCTCATCCTTCATTTTTAGGCTCTCAAATTGTCTCCTATGAGTTTGAAGCTTAGCCCTTTTAACCTTGTCATCACCTTCATAGATAGTTCGAAGTTTGTCCCATATCTCCTTCGCCGTGTCACATTGCATTACTTTAACAAACTCAGATTCTGACAGGCCACATAGGATAGCATTCATCGCCTTGGCATTGTTTTCAAAAGCCTTCTTTCCAGCTTGATCTATTGGTGGAACTGATGGGATTGTATATCCAACTGTTATTGATTGCCAAATATCAAACCCTAGTGCCATTAGATATGTTTTCATTCTTATGCTCCAAAATGCATAGTTTGTTCCATCAAACAATGGAGCCTTGTTTGAAGAAAAACCTTCTTGTACTTGATGAGTAGCCATATGTGCTTTTGAGATCTACCTTCCAATTGTTAGATTGTTCCTGAAGGCACCCGCTCTGATACCAATTGTTAAGCACAAGATAATACTAAGAGGGGGTGAATCAGTATTATGATATTCTTTTAAATTTAACACTTAATCTCATATCCATAATCACAATTAATCAGTTTCACAGAGAATATATCAAAGCAATCAATGAATGCAAAACAAACCAACACACTGCAAATAGACACAAATTTACGTGGAAACCTTTTTGGGAGAAAACCATGGAGAAAATCTTTTTATTATATTTCTCAAATGTTTGTAGGCACCAACCTACGGGAGACACCAATCCCCAAATTACAATTTTTGTAGGCACCAACCTACAGGAGCACCAACCCCTTTTTGCTAAGCACCAACTCAAGAGACACCTATCTCTTCAAATATGAAGGCACCAACCTTCCTCACAAAAAAAAAACTCTTTTCTATCTTTTATGTTGTTGTTGCTTCAATAAGTGATAGAACAAAACTATTGCTCAAATATCCTTTTTTATTTATTTTAGTCCCTTCACATAAATAAATCGCTGCAACTTTTCATCAAAAATAAATCTGCCCTTCACTCCTTTTTATTTCATATTCTTCTCTTCCTTTTCTCTCTTCACACAAAATATTCAATATGTGTGTTTTTTAAATCAAATGATTCTATCTCCTTATATATCCTTCTCACATCCTTTCGAAAAGACACATCATTCTAACCAACACAACCTTTCCATTATTTAATTAACACAACTTAATTAAGTGCATTAGTCGGCTTAAAACCAAAAGTAATTAATGCAGCCCATAAAAATTATTAAATGCACATTAAACAATGCAATATACTCCATTAAATGCGCTGGCCCTTTCTTTAATAAAATTGTTGTCATCATTAAATCGCTGCCAGCCATCATTAAATCTTCTTTTTCACCATGAAACATGGCATATGAATGCCTTAAAATGCTGATATCTTTCTCATATGTACAGCTGTGTATATCTCGCTTATACCATGTAACAATACTTCTTTTCATGTAGTTAAACTTTCGTTTTCAGCCTTTCTATACTGCTGGTTATTTCCGTTACTTTCTACCATTTCCGTCAACATCCATCAATAGTTCCGTCAACTTCGTTGTCAACATCCGTCAATATTTCTGTCAACTTCCATTGTCAACATCCGTCAATATTTCCGTCAACTTCCATTACACATTTCCATTAACCAAATACATCAATGATTAATCCTTTGACATCAATGAAAATATTTCCAATAGGACATATTGTAATTAGGTGTAATGAAGGCATAAATGCACTTTAAAATATTCTTTCTTACTCAATGACCAAGTCATTTTTATTTTCTACAACATTTTTATATTGTTTACATGATTTATGTAGAGTTTTACAATTTTCATTAGAGAAGTGAATACTAAAACACCTAAAAAAACAACTCCATATTATTTGATGATTTCCATAAGGTGCACCTAAGAGCACATTTTAGCACTTTATAGGAGGAAGATGTACAAGGATTTTGAATTTAGTATATCATCTACCTAAAACATTTATTTAAAAATTAGCTCAATTTTTCACCAATCCCATATTATGCATATCCAACAGTGATTTTTGTTATTCAACAACTTTCCTCTTTGTTGTATCCATCACCACTAAATTATCTAAAAAGAAATTATGATTAGTTATTTGATTATTGATATCCATGACATGATCCCAATTTGGCACACAAACCATATTTATAATGTAAGCAACAAGAGAAATTAGTGATGGATCAAATGCATAAATTCTACCAAGAAGAAGCACAAAAAGGATTTAATCTATAAATATATACATATTTCTTCTAATTTTCCTTTTATATTTTGGCTATAAATAATAGGCTAAACAAATATCTTCACATATCTATTGGTACAAACAAGATTCAAAAACTATTCTAGATGTGAGTATTGTAGTATATGTAATTAGTATAGGTTTTAGAGTTTGGAATTGTATGTAAATTTTATCGTGAAGAACTAAACACTTATTTCCTATTGGCCATTCACAAGCACCTATGGATGTTGTTTCTAGTTCTAGTAGTGTTGGATAAAAATTTCATAGATCCTTGGTATTCGGTGACATAATTACATTTTTATTTTTGTTGATACATTGAATGCATTGGTGATGTCACCATTACTTCAACATCATCTTAAGTTTCTCTAGAAATTGAAAAAACAAGCTATTAATTACTCAAAAATATTATTTATGTAAAGATAAGATTTCCTTTTCCCACCACATGAAAATAATATTGGGTTTCAAGGTTATCAATAAAATAAACTTATCAAATTATTTACAATTTTAGCATCACACAACTAAATTTCATTACATTTACAAGAAAAAATTATAATATAATATGCAAATGATCGCATGGAATATATCTAATAAGACTTAAAAATCCAATATGAGTCTCAATTATAAAAGGGGTCTATTTCAAATGTTGCTTGCATGTTCTTAACCAATTTTAGATCTGAAAATATCTTTATTATATCCAAATCTGATAAGTTTTTTTCTTTATATATTTAAATGGATTTAAATAAATAACTCTTATGTTAGTTTATAACGGTTTCTATTTGATTATTTAATTGGTAATATTTTAAACACACTATCTTATTTAACTTAGTAGTGATTGATGGACCAAGTGGAACATGAGGGTTCTCTGAATGCATATCGCTCGGTGGAAAGTAATGACCCAATCCCACCCCCACGTCCCACTTAGATAATCTACTCCTCCACCACTCTAGTTCTTAGCTCTGGTATAATAAAATCATTTACAATCCAAATTTTAAGCTGCATGGATGGCACAACCACTTGGGCTTTGGGTATACTCCCAAGATCCGGGTTCAAAACTGCTTCTTGGGTTTACCTATCACACATGGTTTGTGGGAAATTATGTGGGGCCCAAGGATTAGTCTCGCCCCATCTTGCCCTGTGCATACCTATTTGTGTTGCTAGGATGGGTCACGAGGACACTTAGGTTATATATATATAAGTAGTGATTTCAATATTCATCTTTTTCATAACTTTATCTTAATGTTCTTCAATAAAACTTGTTAATATCTCAGGTGTTCATTTATATTAACACCATGGTGTTATAAAAATTACATAGATTTCTAAAAATTGTATTCATAAAAGATATTAATTTCATAACTATCAAAGATTTTTTTCTCTTACTTCCCTTTGATTGATATCATTTTTTTTATCCACACTAATAAATTATAAGAGGGCTAATTATTTCACATTCCTTGGAATATGCAACTCCAAAGTTTCCTTCACTTGTTCCTCATCTATCCTCACTCCATCCTCTAAGATGAAAAAACCCAAAACTAGACTTTTCTAAAGAAATCTACACTTTTTAAAGTTTGCATATAAACTCTCTTTAGATAATAGTTCTAGAAAAATTTCAAATATAACAATTTTTCTTCCATTTTCCTAATGAAAATCAAAATATCATCAAAATAGATAGCCACAAACTTACCATTGTATTCTCATAGTACTTTGTTCAAAATCCTCATGAATGTAGTAGGTGCATTAGATAACATGAATTTGGCATCATCATCAAAAAGTAAAATATTTATTTTATTTGTAAATGTATTTTCCATTCATCCCCTTTATGGATTTGGATATGGTAGTACCCACTATGAAGGTCAATCTTACTAGATTATCGGGCTCCCACTTAGGACATATATCATATTGTCTAATATTCAAATTATGAATCAATACTTAAAGGTGATATTATTTAGTGATCTATTGTCTACACACATTCTCTAGTATCCATAATTTTTAGGAGTCAATAGTGAAAGAGTTGGATAGGGAATCCTACTTTCTCTAACTGACCCTTTATGTATTATATGTTTCACTTACATGTTTGACTCCTCACTCTACATTGGGCTCATCCTCTAGGCTTCCTGATTTGGAAGGGATGATCCTGGGATCAAATCAATATGGTTTTTATATGATTCTTTGGAGGTAAACCATCTGGTACCTCATATGGTATGACATCTATGTATTTTTGTACCTCTACCGAAACATTCAAGATACCAAAGGCCTCTATTTCCACCATTTTTACCATGAATGCATAACACCGACCCACTTCTACCACTTTCGTAATAAAATCCTTTGTATCCAACAAGCCCTTACTCGTCTCTTCTTCCTTGAAGGGTAACAAGACCAATTATGACACCGTATTTCCAAAAGTATAACTATTGATGGAAAATCACAAAGCACTTCGAATGTCTTCAACTCGATGGGTTGAGACTCTCAAAGTGATTGCATAACATGGAGCTTTTCCCAAGTGTGGGACCTTGCGAATCGAAATCTCTCTAGATGAAGGTTGGTTCCTATTCCTATGTTCAAATGCACACATAAAAATGCAGAGGGTTTACTCAAAAACCTAATCTAACTTGCCAAGGAGACAGGGTAAGAAGATGCATAAAAATAAACCTAAACTAACAAAGGTGATACACCAAGGAATGAAGAATGCCTATCTTGCCAATAAAAACAAACCATTAAAATGCAATGCAAGATCATGCATGAGATAACCAAATTTACGGTGAAAGATTAGGAGGAGGAAAATGAACACATAGAGGGTTGAGAATCATCCAAAGACATGCATTATTTACTCCAAAGATTGATACATACACTTACAAAATGCAAAGAGGAAAATTTGCATTACAGTTTTAGATGGGAGGTTTGAACTCCACGAATTCATCTCGCGAAGAGAAGAAGGGAGGGTAAAACAAGAATGTCCAACCTTTAAAAAGAAGCCCCTCCTTACAATTTATAAGAAGAATGAGAGAGGGAAGAGAGAGGAATTCCAAATCTACCCCAACCACCTCTAGATTGTATTTTTCATTTCATTATGGAAGTAGTTAGACAGAGGACCTTGTAATATTTCAAAAGTCCAACCTTGCGTGAATCCCACTCCCCAGGAAAAGTTATGGCCATTTGAATATATGGGTTAGGGTTTGCTTCCTGTTGGGTTCGGGGTGTCAACACTCAAAATGTTGCGCCTCCTGAAGGTGCACCTTGGTGCACCCATCCTCACGTCAACATACTTTTAAGTGCACCATAGGCACTAAAAATGTGGTGTCAACGCATTCTAATTTGTGCCGGGCGCAATCTTTTCCATGTCGGCACCTTCTAATCAGCGCTAGGGGCTGAACTTTTCCATGTCACGTCTTTCTAATCTGCACCGGGGTGTAACTTTTCCATGTCAAGACCTTTTAATCTACACCAGTATGAACTTTTTCCATTTTGGCACCTTCTAAAATGCACCAAAGCGTGATTGTGGCACAAATAAATGTCGAGTTTTGAGTTTCTTTGATTTCCATATTCTTCTGTTTGTTTATATTTACTCAAGGAGATATATAAAATAATTTTGTGACTCAACGGGATCACCTACCTGCTAGGTAGGAGATCGTGTGGCCTTTAGCAATCCATTGGGCATGGATTCATAAGCAATAACCTGAAACCAACCTAATATATGATCCCGAGCCTGATACTCGCAACTCCTTCTCTGAGAGCACGTTGAAATGTAGAAATTCAACCTAAGAGAAAAAAAACCTATGCCAAAGCACTTAGGGAAATTAAAACCTAACTACAACAAGACAATGTGCATCAGTACTTAGAGGAATTGAAATCTAGGCTAATATTTACAAGGGTAAACCTTTTCCCACGTTAGTAGTAATGTTTAAGATAGATTCCATTAACCGGAATCGGGAGTTCTTCTCCATCCAATGTAGATAATTGGAAGGAATTACTACATTTACATCCCGTAACAATGTAGGGGCCACTCCAAATGGCATAAACCTTGGAATGCCTTCCTGGTTTTTCCCGATTTGCATCCCATTTTAGAACTAGGTTCCCTTGATGGAAGATCCTTTCTCTTGCCTTCTTATCAAACCATATTTTTACTAAGGCCTGATCCTTCTCAATCATTTGAACTACATTTTCTCGATTTCTTCCAATTCCATCAACTCGCATACCGCCTCCATCTGTTGAACGCGAAAAATCCAACTACTTCATCAGCTCCAATGCAGTAATTCTAATGATATAGGCAATCACCTCTTTCCCATAGACCAACTTATAGGTAGAATTACCTTTAGACCTCTTTAGTGTTATCTTGTCATCCCATAACATTGATTTTATCTTGGTATGCCATGTCCGTTGGTTTTCATCCGAGTCCTTCTCATGATTCTTATAAAATTCTTGTTCATGGACTCTGCTATCCATTACCCTGAGGGTAATAATTTGAAGAGGTACTCAAATAGATTCCATTATTGATAGCCCATTCGATAATCTTGGAACCTATGAATGCCAATGCATTATGTCGATATGATAGTGGCTGGCACACCGAACCTGGTCACTATTCCTTCATAAAAGTCTAGTATGTTAGACTCATTTGCTTCTTTGAGCACTACTGCTTGATCCACTTGGTGAAATAGTCTGTTGCTGTGAGAATCCACTTGTGGCCTTAGCTTGAGTTTGGATTGATGACCCCGATGAAGTCCAATCCCCATTGCATAAATGGTTGGTCAACCAAAATTGGGTGCAATGGAAGCGCCTGCTAGTCTTTCTTTTCTGTGAAGAGCGCACATTTCTTACACTTTCTTATCCATATATAGCGATCGTTGAACACCGTGGGCCAATAATACCCCGCCTTCATTATGTTGAGAGTTGTTATCCATGTGTCAAAATGCCCTCTAGAATCTCCATCATGAAAATGTTGTAACACCCTATCAATTTGACTGTCCCAATTGTAGATCAAGAATTTCACGCTTGTTACTGTCCCAAGTTAATGTACCAAAATAAACACAAAACCCTGAAAAATCAAGTGAAATCGATACCTGATTGATACGACAAGATCTGAAGATGTAGATGGAAAAAAAAGCCGATGTAGACAAGACGGGCGCACACGAGCGATCTTGCAAAGTAGATCCAGGAAACCTGTGAGACACAGATGCTTGACAGAAAAAGACAACGTTAAAAGATATTTAGGTGGACTTCTGAAGCGATTCTCGGGAAGCGATAAGCTCCCTCGGCGGATGTCAGTCCACATTTTTAATTAAGGAAAGAAGCATACATGATAAAAGATGTACGTAAATGACTAGATTTTCTGATCAAAAATAACGAACTGAATCTAAACAGCGGACAGAAAGTAGCAGGAAACAGGAAATTCTAAAAATAATGTTGGATTAATGTTACAGTACTTTTACTGTCTGCCGGTCTGATCGCGTCGATTAGGAAAATCGGCGTTGACTGATTCAAATCGGCGTCAATTGATTCAGGTCGGCGTCGACTGATATAAATCGGCGTCGACTTGGGAAAATTTGCAGGAAGATTGAGAAATAGACAGTGGAGGCTAGATTGTCGATCTCCGCTAGATCTGTAAGTGTCGTAGGGATACTGACAAGGCTCCACCTATGCTAGATGTAGGAACAGAGTCACCAAGAGATCGATGAAGACTCACGATGTCGATGTGGCAGGAGTAGAGTAACGGTACTCCTCTCAGGGATTGGTTTGGACAGGATTCACTCTCACTTGATAGATAATGCTCAAACTTGATGCTCGAAACTCTCTCGTTCTCTTTGTCTAACTCACTATCTATCTCGTCATCTAACTGTCTAACCAGAACTGAGTTCTGGGCCTCTATTTGTAATCGGCGCCGACCGAGATGAAATCAGCACCGTTTCGAAAAATCATCGTCGGCCAAGTAGTGGTCGGTCTTTGATCAGGAATAGACTCCCGAAATGGCCAAAAGGAGCGATTTCTGGAAAGATGAGAGTGATCCTTTCACCTCAAATATGGGAAATATCCCGCTGCTCGGTTTGGGAGGAGGAGAAATAGGGGGGATATATGGATAGAATAGATATGGGGTAGATAAGTGGTTAGGATATATGTAAAAAGGTGTAATTGAATAGTTAATATTTAATTACTCATGGGTAAAACATAATGGGGTGAATTAAACCTAGGATAGGTGTTTAAATCACAAATTGAATAATACCCCAAGGGGGCAATGGTGATATGAACGTGCCCCAGGTTACCCGAGAAGGTAAACGAATGTGAGGGACACTAAATTGGGTAACCAATTTTAGGTGTCTACATTTTGCCCCTTTTTGTCGAGTAACTTGCGATAAGCAAAGTTGCAAGACAAAAACAAGGAGGTGGAAGAAAGGAGGAAAAAGTGATGATGTGATCCCCCTCAAACTAGGGATGGGATGGGTGATAGAACAAACGATCCCAAGTTTGAAAAAGGTAGATGAAAATGCAGGATGCCCCAGCTAGATGTCTGGAGTAGATCTGATCATTAATGACACACAAAAATAACATTAAGGCAGCTACCTAAGGAACTCACATTGGTAGGGCAGTCTAGATGGTCTCCATAGGAGACGACGTTAGTACCTACAGACCCATGAGTGTAAGGAGGGCTGCAAAATAGTTAGCACCTAAAGAGAGATACATTGGTAGGGACAACCGAATGGTCTGCGAAGTAGATGACGTGAGTGCCTACAGACCCGTTAACTCTAAGCTGCCAAAAATGCGAGTGCCCCATGTATAGGGGACAAGCTCGAAATGGATGATAATATCGAAAGTATGTGCCAAAAGGCAACATTCAGGGCACAATAATGACCAGATAAATAAGCCAAGCATCAACACTATGGCAAGAAGATTTAGGAGATGGCAAGAAGCTACAGTGCAACCGATCGGCAACAATAGGTGTAAATTGGTGGTGATCCAGACTAATCGGTGCCGACCATAACAATCAGCATCAACCATACCAAGCGCATATAAATATGTGAAAGGAAAACATGAACGATTTATTTAGACCGTGACGATTGATTTAGAGAGAGTCAAAAATTGGATTTGAGCACCATGGAAGCTTCTGGGAGCAGTCAGAAGTGGAAGAGGACATGACCAGGGGTAAGTGAACCTAGCCAAACTTCCTTCTATAATTTTATCGTAAAATAGCATATTAGGCTCCCAATTTTTAGAGAAAAAAGGAATAAATGAGGAGTAAGAGTGTTTTTGACACTCATCCTCCCAGTCGGTGTCGATTGAAAAAAATCGACGCCGATTATATGAGATCGGCGCCGATTACCTTAAATCGACGTCGACTATTTGTGATCGACGCCGATTTAAGTAAATCGACGCCGATTTTACCATTAGACTGATAAGATGATAGAATGTATGTTTTTGATGTTTTGATTTGGATAAATGGGAAGCTAACATTGCTCTTGACATTGTGGATGCAGGCACGAGAGGCGTTACACATGTGGGATGCTATTCCCAAGCTTCTGGAGACCATTCTCCCTGATGTGACTGACACAGATTGGTGCCACCTAGAGTTAGCTGGGCTCGGGGGCTTTTGGTACTACCGACGAGTGCCGCGAGATGTAGAGCTGATGCGAGCACTAGTACGGCGATGGGATAGCCGGACTTGCACGTTTTGGTTCAGGATGGGTGAGATGACTATCACCCACGAGGATATATACAGGATCTTGAGGTTGCCGATCACCGGGACCCTATTGAGATCACTCCACGAGAGCAGCAGCAGAGGGCCCTAGGACGGTTATATGGGGACAGGGCGGATGAGTCAGAGATAGTGTCCGGGGCAGTGAGGATAGCCTCGTAGTATAGACAGGATGATGCCAGGAGCAGATAGATAGTGTTGATTCAGATGGTGATCTCCTACTTTTCTCTACCAGATTTAGGAGGTGGGAGATTCCCATTGTTATTACTAGATTGTGTTTGTGACATCCTACAGTTTAGACAGGTGTTCACATTTGCTGACACCCTGATAGCTCAGATATATTATGAGCTATGGATGTATACCACTAGCAGGAGGACAGGGATTGATGTTAGTTTTGTGCTCCATTGCTGGGCATATGAGCACATAGCAGTGATCAGGCCATCTGGCTTCCATGGATGCCAGCAGCAGTGGGGGCCATTGATTATGGATTTCAGTGATGGCGGGCCGACATGGCCCCAGGAGATACAGGGAGATCCACAGATTGGTATGTCGAGCGCTTCAGGACGCTGACACCAAAGTAGGTCATCTGGAGACCATATCGGTATTTCCAACATGGGCTGGTCGGGTGCGCACTTTGTGGGGTTGAGACATAGTATGGTGGTTAGGGGCCACCAACCTGATATGTGGGAGCAAGTCCCATTTATACAGGTATTGAGACAGTTCGGCCTAGTGCAGACAGTGCCGACCACCTACAGGCCATATAGACGAGACAACAGAGAGACAGATTTGCCAATTTTGATCCCGACAGATCCATTGAGGGAGGCCCCACCTTCTGCAGACAGTGATGATGATGCCGAGTGGATGATGGCTATGTGGCATGGTATTCGATAGAGCTTCCATGACACTTTCCAACATCCATAGATGTCGATGAGGAGGATATAGCCACAACATTGGAGAGGCTGGAGGGAGAGCATTTTACACTGACGCAGACACATCAGTTTCCCTAGAGGAGATCAGAGCTCTGACAGAGGAGAGGGATGCCCTGATATTGGAGAGGGACATAGCTCGCCAGGAGCGAGATATAGCGATCCAGCAGAGGGATCACTACCCTCGGGGCCCTCAGGGCCAAATATGGTGATACAAGTACCATGTCAGAGTCTGGGACACAGGGTACGACCATAGGAGGGCCACCACCAGCAGCACCAGCAGTGACACTATGAGCACCTAGTATAGTGAGCCTGAGTACATATCAGTCTCTCCTCGCTGAGGTGAGATACTATGAGGATGCCCTAGCATAGCATGCCCCTGAGGTGCCTTGTTACGGTGCGAGGAGGAGATCTGCAATAGCCACAGCTAGTGGTGTGTTAGAGGGAGGGAGCACCGGGAGAGGGCGAGGTGGAGGCAGGCCCCCAGTAGTAGGTGCTTCTAGTTCGATAGGCGGTGGCAAAGGCCAGGAGAGACAACCTGGTCCAGAGGAGGGTGGAGGAGATAGTGTCTTCCACCTATCAGATTTTACGATTTAGAGATTGATATATTTTTGTATCGATGTATTGATGTAGCCTTGATTTGAAGGCATTTTTGATGTATGATATAGATGGCTTGATTAAAATCCACCCATTCTTTGTTGTACAGATACTCATGTATATATATAGAGATTCATCATTTTCTTTGTCAAATGATTGTACTCATGCTTTTAATTTCGATAGACATGGATAGATGTAACGTAATTGTGATGGATATAGACATATGTTGATAGATGATAAATAGGTGTGATCTGATATTCATAGAATAGATAGATGTGATGTTGATGTGATGTGATTGATATGTGGATTTAATTTTGATGAGAAATAGATATAGACAGATGTAGTGTAACTTGGATGGACATGTTTTTAGATGATAGATGGATAGATGTGATAGATTTTGATATATTTAAGATGTTTTAATTGAATTTTGATGAAAAATAGATAGATAGATCCACATGTGTTGATAATACATGCTATGATATGTTTTCTTTTGGAAAAAGTAGATAAGATGAAATTAGATAGATGATAGATTTTGACTAAATTAACATGTTAAATGTCAATTTAACTAGATGAATAAGAAATGATAATGGGAAATAAAGGAAATACACCTAGATAAGAAAAAGAATGATAAGCTAGGCCCCTAACCGACCATAAATAGAGACTTTTGATAGGAAACCAAAAGACCATGCATACAAGGCCATATATGAGGTTAAAATAAACCTGACACTAGCTAGTCGCAAACCAGATCTAGAAGGTAAATGGAAGAAGAAGTATGTATCTTGTCAAAATTTACAAAAGGATAGAATACACGCTCATATTGGGAAAATAGGGTTCTCCATATGATCGAAAAAAATGTCTTATATCTCAGCTTCATGATGTTTGTTTTGACAGAAAAGCAAAACTGATCAATGCGGGAAGTTTGCTAGATGTGGAAAGACTGATCGATACAGAAGTCTTTCAGTGATGCTAAAAAGTGAACAAACTGGCCAAAGAGGAAGTTTGTTACTGAAAAAGCTGATCAATGTGAGAAGCCTTGGGAATTCCATGAGAGAAATAACCATCCTTCAAGGGAATGGTCTGTAGTTTGAATTTAATGATAGCCATCCTTCAAGGGTATGGTCTATATCTTTTGATTTGCTTAATAATGCATGGATAGCTGTCCTTCAAGGGATCAGTCTATCTTTTAGGAATTTTGGATAGCATCTTTTTTTTTTTGTCGTTGTTGGGAGGAAGCTGAGTTTAGACCAGATAGATCAGATAGAGGGAAAGAAAACGTATACAAACGCGTACTCATACCCTAAGTAGATTTGATTAAGATAGACACTTGGGACAAATGAAGAAGTGATTAAGGTGTTCCTACCATGAGGAGGAACATATCCATAAGAAAAATGCCATGAGTAGAGCCACGGTACTCATATTTTAAGGTAGAAAAAGACATAACACAGAGAACCACATAGTTCTTAAATCACTACAAAAAGGTATGACTGGTTATAGATGGATGAAAGATCTAGTGTTGCGACTAAGAACATGTAAGATAGATTTTAATAGTAGAAGGGCCTTAGATGCAAGGCATTAATAGGTTCCATTTCAGGTACACCATCCATGGAAGATAGACGGTAAGCCCCAGATCCATATTTATGAGTAACCATGTATGGACCCATCCAGTTAGGAGCAAACTTACCACGCTGACTCCGTTCTAGTGTAGTGACATTTTGGTTTTCTTTAAGAACAAGATCACCAACTTTGAAGTCACAATTCTACAAATGCTTGTTGTAAGCACATTTGGCATGCTCAAGATAGAATTGATGATGTTCAAGAGCATTGAGACATCGCTCATCTAACAACTCAAGTGCATGCTAGACGTTCTTGACGATAGTCCTCATCGAGACAAATTCTCCGAGAGAAACATGAAGAGATGGGATCTGGACTTCAAAAGGAAGAACAACCTGAGACCCATGAGAGAGAGAAGGGAGTAGCACCGGTAGGAATACGAATGCTATTCTGATAAGCCTAGAGAGAAAAATGGATATGTAAATGCCAATCCCTCCCGACTTGACTAGTTACCTTTGCGAGGATGTTACGCAAAGTTTTATTGGAAGCTTCACCGGCCGTTAGCTTGGGGATAGTATGGAGAAGAAAAGCTGAGTTTGATATTGAAAGCGTCACAGAGATTATGTAAATCAACATTTTTGAAAGATTTACCATTGTCTTTGATGAGTTTTTGTGGAATACCAAAGCGACAAATGATGTGTTGATAGACAAAATCAACAATTGGTTTAGCTTTTGTTGAGGAAAGGGGAATAGCTTCCACCCACTTAGTAAAGTATTCTATGGTAGTAATGATAGAATGATGACGCTGTGAAGAGTGGGGATTGATAAGACCGATGAGATCAAGACCCCATTGTGAAAAAGGCCACAAATTTGTCGCAGGTTGCAAAGCTTGACTAGGGATATGCGTAAGATTGGAATGTTGTTGGCATTTGACACATTTCTTAGTGTATTCGCAACAATCTCAATTAAGAGAAGGCCAATAATAGCCTAAGCGTAAGATGCGTTTAGCTATGGCCAAACCACTAAAATGTCCACCACAGATACCGTCATGGACCTCCTGGATAGCCTTAGATGATTCAGGGGTTTTGAGGCACCGAAGCAAAATACCATCAAAACCACGTTTGTAGAGGATTCTGCCTAGAATAGTATAGCGATTAGTGCGTAGGATAAAAGATCTTCTACCATTGGAAGTAAGATCTGGAGGAAGCACTGAATGGGATAGATAATCAACAATGTGTTGATACCACTCGTCTTGAGTATTGGTTGTAACGGCATTGATTGAAGTCAGTTGCCTGAGATGAGATGGTTGGTCTAATCATTGCACAGCCACATAAAGTCACGAGTCTTTGGTAAAAGGTGGAATAAGTGAGGCTAAAGAAGCCATCATATCTATGAATTGATTCGCAGTGCGAGGAATAGCTTGGATAGTGAATTTATCAAAGGATTGAAGTTGAAAGAGAATGATATCGCGATATTTTTGAAGGATATCATTCTTGCATTGATAGACACCAGTGACTTGATTAACGATGAGTTCAGAGTCACCAAAGATGTCGATATGGTGGGCGCCAAGATTAATGGCATTTTGAAGACCTAAAACAAGAGCTTCATATTCAGCCATATTATTGGTACACTCAAAGTTAAGTTTGTGTGCAACTGGGATAGGTGCACCCCAAGGAGGAATCATAACGAAACCTACACCTCCCCCTTGCTGGCATTTGGATCCATCAAAGAAGAGTTTTACTTTAAACGGAGAAAGACCGAAATCAATTTGTTGGATATACTCATCGGGAATTGACGAGATGGTCTTGAGATTACGGAAGAGAAGCACCAGCTAATTGATCTGCAATGACCTGACCCTTGATATATTTTTGTGGGATAAATTCGAGATCAAATTCTGTCATAAGCATGAGCCAATGAGTGATACGATCATTGTGATAAGGCTTCGCATGCATTGTCTTGAGTGGATTGACACTTGTGACAATGTAAGTTTTATGATTGAGGAGGTAGTGACAAAGCTTAGAAGTTGCAAAGAAGAGAGCACAACACATCTTTTCAGCTTCAGAATAGCATGTTTCATACTCATGGAGAGTACGGCTGATGTAATAGATAGCTTGTTCTTTACCACAAGCATCCCGATGCAAGATCATGGCTCCCAGAGCATGGTCAATCACAGAGATATAAAGATAGAATGGCTCCCCCTCACGTGGAGGTGTAAGCATAGGTGGAGAAAGAAGATAAGATTTGAGATCATCAAAGGCTTTTTGGCAATGCTCATCCCATTCAAAATGAACATTCTTACGGAGGAGATGATGGAAAGGTTGACAATGGTCTGACAGTTGTGAGATAAAACGATGCACTGATTGAAGGCATCCTTGAAGACTGCATGGAGTTGCTTTAAGTTAGAAGGGGGAGGCATCTCAAGGATAGCTTTTATTTTTGTGGGGTCTACTTCAATACCCCTAATAGAAATGATAAAGCCTAAGAGTTTACCAGTGAGAATGCCAAACACGCACTTAGATGGATTTAGACGAAGACAAAAGTGAATAATCCTCTCAAAGAAAGGTGCAAGAATGAAACTATGATCCTGACGGTGTTTGGATTTATTGAGGAGATCGTTAGCGTAATCTTCCACAGTTTTGTGTAAGAGATCTTGGAAGATGTAGGTCATTGCTCACTGATAGGTTGCTCCTGCATTCTTAAGACCGAAAGGCATGACACGATAAAAAAATTCCCCAAGGAGTTATGAAGGAATTCTTATGTTGGTCCTCTAGTGCAATGAGAATTTGATTATACCCAGAGAAACCATCCATAAGAGAAAGCATCTCGTGACCCACAGTTAAATCCACTAGTTGGTCGATATTAGGTAGAGGAAAATCATCTTTTGGACAAGCAAGATTAAGATCCCGGAAGTCGGTACAAATTTGAATTTTCTAGTAGCTTTAGTTACTGGTACTACATTTGAAACCCATTGTGGATAATCAATGGGTTGGATGAAGTTAGCCAAAAGCAAGCGCTGCAACTCTTCTTTAACAAGAAGGGCTACTCGAGGGTGCATTTTACGCAATTTTTTTAACCGGTTTGATGTCGGGAAGAGTAACGATATTGTGGACCACGATATCGGGATCGAGTCCTGGCATATCCTCATATGACCAAGCAAAGGCTTGATGATGGTTGGAAAGAAAAGTGGTGAAGTCTCCTAACTCCTGTGGATTAAGAGATTGGCCGACCTTAATGATGCGAGGGTCTTTAGAAGTCCCTATATTAAGGTCGACAGTGGCTTCATTGAGAAGCGTAGACGTGTCAGAAGGAATGGTTTTAGGAAGATAGAATCCTATGCCCCCGTATAGGATAGGTGAGGACATAGTCATCATCCACACAGTGGATAGTGTTGATAGTGGGAGAATCATCTCCAACTATTCCAGGGAAGATTAATGGTATGGAAGTGGATTTGTCATTAGTTTTGTAGGTCAGTGGTCCTAAGGAAATGGTATTGACTAAAAAAATTTAGACGGAATGGAAATGGTGTCATCCTCATCAAATGATGTTTCGACTGGACTGACGGAGAAGATGGTTCCTCAATGGAAAGAGGCTCATCGAGAATGTTGATGGTGGCTGTACATACCCAAAATTGTAGGGTATTGTCTTTGCCCGCTGCACAGTGTAACAAGTTCCCGATGATGATACAGGTCTCCTCGCAAGGTGTTCGGGATCCGGAAAATCCCTCGGAGTATGCGTTAACATCCCGCATGCCCCGCTTAGCCCCCGCACCCTTTGTTTTCCCCTTTTTCCCTCTTTCCTTGGCTTCTTGACCTTGATGGAAACCACCACCCGAAGGCGGCGTTCTCGTGTCACCGCGCCTAAAAGGGGCGCGGTCTGTAACCGCCACCCTACTCGGGCGGCGGTCCTGTGCGCGTTTTCCAGAACACTCTTTTGACGCGACCCGCGTGAAATATCACGATTCACTAGCTTTTCTTTGCCGACTTGAGCATGCATTTATGTTTTTGGTCCCCTGGAATAGTGTTTTTCCTTTGTTTATTGTTTAGGAGTTCAATTTGGTTTTGATTTTTGAGTGTTAGAATTCATATAAATGCATGGCTTGTGCTGAGGCAAAATTTGGTGACCATTTTTGGTTAAAGTCTTCCTTGATTTTCGATTTTTGGTGTTTGTTAGCTTGCTTAGGATTGATAGCATAGTTTATTTCATACTTGGTTAGTATTGTTCAAATTGTTGGTAAGCCACAGACCCATCTTGTGCAGGAAGTGTTGTTGTTCCATCCAATCTAGTTAGAAGCTGCCTCTGATTCCTCTTTGCTTTAGATTTGTTTTCATCTTGTCTTAGAGTTCTTAGTTCAATTCATTATATACAGTTAGCTTTATTCAGGTGTTGGTAAGCCACATATCCAACTTGTGCAAGCGGTGTCCTTATTTTGAAACAGAATAGCTCGGGAAGCCATTAAAGTTGCAGGTTTTGCTCTTCGTATAGGATAGTCGCAGGTTCTGGTCGCTTCATGTTGCATGACTTGCGGTAAAATCCCGCTAGGAATCGCATAAGCCAAGCTCTGTACTCTTGCGCTATCCCTCTCCTACTCGCATTCTCGGTGCATTACAGAGCTGTCCTTGTCCCAAAATCTACTCCTATCGGTGCTAGCATTACATGCTTTTCTGGATCCAAGTGAACATGAAAGAACGAGTAAGATCATCTTGAGGGGAGATCATACATACACCATCGGATTCGCCATTGTTCTACGGAATCCGGGTTTTGAATTTCAAATTTCTAGTCGAGATCATATCAAATAGAGTAGTTAATCGCTTTATTTCATTTCATTTTATTCTTGATATTTCCGGGAAGTGGGGATTGATAGTTTCTGAGAAACTATGATTCACTCCTCACTTCTGAGGTAGGATCGAGAATCTTGCAGGTAGATTAGACAAGCTATTTTATTTATTTAGAATAATTCTACAAATCGCACAGGCAAATAACCACACTCGGTTATCTTGTCTGTTTTAAATTATTGTTTAGTTATTATTTCTAGATATGCTTAAAATAGTTTGTTTTCCTTAAAATTGTTAGAATATTTCTTAGAAAGATAAAAGTTATATATGTTAGATTTATTTCGCGTAGTTAGAATTTATTTCATTACAGTTAGATTACATTTTGTTTCGTATGACAATCACGGGACCTCAAGAGCCCAGGGAATATATATTTGAGCCAATCGTGCCTCAACCAAACCTCGTCACAGCGATAGTTGACATAGACCAAAATCTCAGGATACAAGTATTCCGAACAACCACAGATTTACAACTGATCAGTTCACAGTTAAGAGGATTAAACATAGAAGACGACCAAGCACATGCGTTTTGGTCAAGTCAGCCAAACTACAGATTACCCTAGAAAATATCCACATGACTGTAGAAGGGCTCGAAAGAGAACAAACATTCGGGTGTGATCCTTTAGTTCCATGACCAGATTTGGAGACACCCTCGTAGATATAGATACCAGCTTAAGAATCCAGGTTGCGAGAACGCCTGTAAGGTATTCTGAGAAGATCGCACAACTGTTGGTTCTAAACATAGAAGCTGAAAAGGCGTACGATTACTGGATACTAGGGATTAGAACTTGATCTCGCGTATGACCATAACAGGACCGCAACAACCAAGAATCTATGGTTGTGATCCACAGATCCTGACCCAATGAGTCCACAGTCGATCCGATATAGACGCCAGCCTACGCACCTTGGTATTCGAGTCCACTCCACTTCCACTATCATCGTCGAACAAGCTTGTCCTTACTAGATATAGCGGCTAACGAAGCTAGGGAATTCTGGACTAGGCCAGAAAATCATCCGTAGAGTCAATTGTATTCATCATCCACTATATGACCTTATCAGGAGATATACACGAAACAATCCTAGGTCATTTTCCATGTATTCGAAACCCATAGATCGAATCACGCCGAGAGCTTGATATTGATTGGAGCCTTTGAGCAATCATCCTCGCTGATCGATCTATCACACCAGTCCAAGTTAGAAGGGCCTTCTCTGCCTTAGATTCGCAAATACCACTAGTGCGTGTCGAAGACATTAGACTACCTAACTAGTTTGTCTGCATATTCTACCCCCACCGGCTGTCTCGGCACGACCTCGAGAGGTCGGGTACGCGGAAGAGTCACTTGTAGATTCTCACGCTCACTTTGTCACTTTTAAGCGTACAAAATTGGTGAACTTTGACGTGAAACAAACGAAATTAGTGAAGGCGACGTAAAACTTCCTACCTTCTCATTCGAGTCATAAATATCACGTTTCCTTTTACAAATCACCTTCACTCCTTCCCATTATTCTGCGGGTATTCATATACCCCCCGAATATGTCGGGATTTGATGCATACGGCAGACCCCTCTTGGGTCTTGAGGCATACTACGCCCAACAGAACAGGCAATCATCACCCTCGCTCTCAGTATGGGGTGACAACTATTCAACTAATCAGTTGTCAACGCAAACCCCAAGAATCAGATATAGTTCGTCTCTTCAAACCGAGGAGTTAGATCAACTCCCTCGAACCCAACAAGCAGAGCCTTTAGGTTCGAACAATATGACGTTTACCGGAGAATCTGGTTCGTCTCCTCAAACACTACTCAAACCACATATTAGTAGACAATCGGATCCATACCTGGTCTTAGACGATGGAAAATCAATACCTTATCCTAGGAGTGAACAACGCTCACGGGGTATGTACCCACCTATAGGAGGTTTACAAGTACAACCCGAGATCTCTTTTCAAGAAAATACCTCTACAGGAAATATTCTTGGAGAAACTTGGTAAGATAGCAATCGAGTTCATGACAGGCTATCACATGCCTATACAACACCGGGGTATCAACAAATGCCACTCGGGCAAAATCACAGTGACTTCACCAAATGAAGTCATTTCAGCGTTAGTAGAAAGAGTGAGAGGGTTAGAACTTTCTCAAGCAAATCAAAATTCTCCATTCATGCAAGCGGGAAGTTCGATCCTCCATACCACTCTGGCCAAGTAGATCTCCTCACAAGATTAGGCACGTTAGGCATGCCTCCTCAATTTCCTCAACAAACGCCAACAAGGCCCACCATCTCTAACACTATTCCTCCAGGTCTAGTGTCAAACAACCCATTCCTTGACAATACCCCGTCCTATTTAAACATGTACTCTAAATCCCCACAAGGAGATATGTTATCCTCTCCCAAAGCATGTTTGCTCAAATGTGGGGACCTCCCTATGCCCCTGCCCAACGCATACGCTGCCGTATCAACAACCTATCCCACCACCGTGCTCCTCGGCAACCACCATCAATGGTCGAAAGCTATGCAATAGGGACGTATTCAGAATATCTAAAGGAACCCTTAGATTTCACCATACGAAGTGTCATGCTTCCAAGACCTCTCCCTGATTTTCCCAAGTTCAAGGGTGAGGAGATCAAACGCGCATATCAAATCTTACGCTATTGCCATACGATAATTACTCCTTTGGGATGGGGTTGTTGCTAAAATATTTCCCAAAACCTTGGAAGGCATCGCTCTCGATTGGTATTATAAAATACCTGAAGCTTCCATACATTCATTTAAACAACTCGTGTCAGAGTTCATCAAAGCCTTTGACATGAACAAACTATTGAGAACAGGAATCAGGGAATTCTTACATATCAAACAAGAACACAACGAATTTGTTGCCCACTTCATCCAGAGGTGGCGTATAGTTCTTTATTCGTCAGCAAGTGCTCCAAACATGGATCAGATGGAACTATGTGATTTATTCCTTCATTCTCTCGGCGAGAGAAGTGAAGGAAGAAGTCAGAAGTTCCCACTAAGGACTTATGATGAGGTACTTGAGAGTGCTCTGCGTGAATTGATCAAGCGGCAATAGATAGTGGTCGTAAGACTTATGGAACAAACGGGAGGTTAATCACCTCCACTCAAAACACTACAATTACCACAAATGTCAATCAAGGACCCAAAATCCTTAACAAAAATCGTGGGGTAACAACGGATGGGGTAACCCCACCCAAGAGGGTAAATGTTGTTAATACTCCGTCACAAACAAACAACCAAATGAAACAACAACTTTACCCCAGTAATCAATACGGTGGATTTTAACCATCCACAACAACAACAACAACAACAACAACAACAATAACGGTGAAATCCCATGCAAGGGCCAAGCCAAAACTCATTTGGTTATCAAAACCAAAGTCAAAACTAAAAACAACAATTCCAAAACTTTAGTCCTAATAGGCAACAATTTGATCGAAATTTTAGGCCACAATACACACCAAACCAAGAAAGCGGGAATTACAACCCCAATTCTTATTGTGGTTTCCATAAAATTCGGGTCACGACACTAGAACGTGCGCACGACTACTGATAAATTTATGCAACGCTTGCCGAAAGAACAAAGACAGTTCTTCACGAGACTTGTTTTTAGCGAGATCCCATCTCATCACAACCAAATACGCTCGCGGGGCGGTTTCCTCTCGAATGCTCCCCACAGATCTTTAATGATCTGCTCCCAAATCATGATGGAAATAGGCTGAATCCAACCGGAAAAAACAAAGGTGCGATGACGGAAACAATGATCATGAAGCTTCGACTTCATTAAATCCGTCAGTTGCACCACAATTGGGAGCTCAACCAAGACCTAAGATAGTTAGTTTGGTAGAATTAGGCGTTGAACTACCTATCGAAGCTATAACAAGAACACGAGATTATTTCTCTCAGCCGAGCCCAACTCATCTGCCGAGAGACAGATAGAGTCGTGCAAATAATTGAAAAACCCATCGGTGCCTATGATTTAATTAGTGACCTAACAAAGACCTTTTCACACATTTCATTTTTGGACTTGCTAAAGAACTCTCCCCCTCACAGATCTGCTCTTTTAGAAGCATTAGGTCTAGGCCATCTAATTAACATCACTCCACCTCCTGAAACACAAGTAAATCACGTATATTTTGACATCCACCCTCTGGGGCAGCCGGACAAGGATGTCGAATTCATTTTCGAAATAAGTAAAATGCCCACAGATCTTTGAGATCGCATGCCGAGGTGACCCACCTTACACTTACAGTGTGGGTTTATAATAACTATGTAAAACGGGCAATGGTTGACGACGGGGCCGCAGTTAACATAGTCCCTTTCTCTTTCCTCCAAAAACTTGGATATGGAGAAACGAATTGTTCTACTACACGAAATACCTTGAGAGGCTATGATAGCCTTAAAGCCACTTCAATAGGAACTATAATACTTTGCCCAAACACCTTAGGGCCCAAAACCATCTTGGTGAATTTTATATTATAGATCGGAAACTAACTATAATATGATCCTCGGCCGACCTTGGATACATCAAATGAAGGCAATCCCTTCCACGCTATTTCAAGAAGTAAGATTCTTGCATCTGGGAAAGGTATTTGTAGCCAAAGGCGATCCAAAACCTTTCGATTTGCACCTAGCTGATTTAAAGAAAAGACCAGGGGTGCACTCAGAATTTGAACTTCCAACAAACCAACTTAATAAACCCTCTGACCCAAAGCCAGAGGAAAATTTGATACCTACGATGGATCTTGAAACTACCAGCATAGCCAAAACAATTCCAACCCCTAAAGGTAAAACTAAAGAAACAGTATCATTAGGGACTACTGCGAAAATCGTTGAGTTGATAGAACAAGATTCACCAATGTTCTTACCATTCGATTCAGTAGGCATGGGATTTTCCCTAGGTGTTGGTTCCTTGCCAGCAGAGGATCTCTGTATGGTAGAAGTAGAGTGCGCAAACGCAACAGATGCCCCAACATCTATACTCCTGGCTAAGTATTGGACTCTCCATTTCGATGGAGCTAAATGCCGTTATGGAGTGGGGGCAGGTATAATTCTTACTTCACCCGAGGAGAAAGTCCTCCCATTTTCTTTTAAGTTAAACTTTGAATGCACAAACAATGGCACTAAGTACGAAGCCCTCCTCCTTGGCCTTACCTTAGCCAAAATAATTGGTATTGATAACATCGAGTCCTCGGAGACTCGCATGATTAGTGACAAACCAAGTTTAAGAGTATATGAAACTAAAGCCGAACATTTACAACTCTCTGGCAAAACACCTTTGTATTAGAGTTAAGCAAGGCGTTTAACTTCATATCCATTGAAGCAATCCCGCGAGAAAAAAATCTTCTCGCCGATTCAATAGCAACCTCAGCATCACGCTTCACTCCAAGCAATGAGCTAGAAGACACTCACTTCACAGTATCCATTCGTGACGAACCATTGATAAAAACAATGACAAATCCTCTTTTCAAGAGGAAGTGAATCTACCATCCTAGACCATGTTGGAAATGATGCGGCTACTTTGGATTACTTAAATGCCTATGCAGCACTACATCTCTCCTATCACACGCTAGATTTATCTCTGATTCCGCATTCATCTTCCTACTTCGGAAATCCCGTAACGGATCTTCCCTCACAAAGGGAACCTAGCATATACGCAATAGAAAATGGGGATGATATAGATTTACCTCCAGCACCACCTGAGTTCGAAGAGGGTAACGCCTCTTTAATCGAAGAAACAATCGATGTCAACATCGGGACAGAGGATGAACCAAGAATATTGAAACTAGGTTCTTCGTTAACCCCAGAAGAAGTGGAAATACATACTCAGGTTCTCAAAGAACATCAAAAGGCATTTGCATTTAATTACAAAGAGATGACAGGAGTCACACCCCACATTGCGGTGCACAACCTCGTCACTAGATCAGATGCAAAGCCAATTAAACAAAAATCAAGACCCATGAAGCCCAAAGTAGCTCTCATGGTAAAAGAGGAAGGTAATAAAACTCCTTCAGGTAGGATTCATCAAGCCAGTTGACTACTCCCAATGGGTATCCAACATCGTTCCCGTTCTCAAGAAGAATGGAAAGATACGCATCTGCATAGATTTTCGAGATATCAACAAAGCTTGCCCTAAGGACGACTTCCCATTACCATCCATAGATGTTATTGTTGATCAATGGCTGGTTTTGAAATCTTGTCTCTCATGGATGGATTCTCGGGATACAATCAAATCAGAATATCTGAGCAAGATCAAGCTAAAACCACGTTTATAACTCCTTGGGGAACCTATTGCTATGTTGTTATGCCATTCGGTCTCAAGAACGCCGGTGCTATGTACCAGCGGGCCATGACATACATATTTCACGATCTAATTCATAAAATCATGGAATCCTACGTAGATGACTTATTGGCTAAAGCTAAGAAGCGTTGTGACCATCCCGAAGTACTCCACATCATTCTTTCACGTCTAATAGAATACGGAGTCACGCTAAATCCAGAGAAATGCATATTTGGTGTAACAGGAGGAAAGCTCCTAGGTTACATCATATCGTCACGAGGGATCGATGTTGATCCAACCAAAATTCGGGCTGTCCTCGAAATGGTCCCACCTTCGAGTGAATCTGGAATCAGATCATTTCTCGGAAAGCTGGGTGCAATCCGGAGATTTATCCCGGATCTAAGCTTCGCTCGTTCATCCAATCAACAATTTACTCAAGAAGGACTATAGCATTGATTGGACTGAAGATTGCAATGAAGCTTTTGATGCAGTTAAGCGTTTCCTGTTATCACCACCTACGCTAATGCCACCTAAGCTAGATCACCCGTTAATTCTATACTCACGGGCTACCGATGTCTCGCTGGCCTGTATGTTGGCCCAAGAAGACGATGACAAGAGAGAGCGTGCGATTTATTTCATTAGCCGAACATTGCTCGACTATGAAACATGCTATACATAGGCAGAACGAGAATGCCTTGCCATAGTCTTTGCTACTAAACGCCTAAGACATTACATGTTGAATCAAGAAACGAAGGTCATGGTAAAGACGGACCATTTACGGACTTTTCTCACACAAGGGTCCTTGTCCAAAAAAGGCTGGACATTTTATAACCTTAATGGGAGAGTTCGAATTAACATTTGTAAATCAGAAGTCGGTTAAAGGACAAATCATCGCGGATTGGTTAGCTGACAACCCATTAGATGGAGGTGATTTAGTAGATTTAGACTTTCCAGATGAATGCGTATACTACATCGAAACTCGACCTGCTATCTCTGAGTGCCCTTGGTACACTGATATCATTAATTATATCATGGACCATATGTACCCGGAGGTAGTTACACCACAACAAAGAAGGTGGTTACGCATAATCGTAGCTAAATACGTCATTATAGAGTAGGTGCTCTATCGGAAAGCATTCGATGGAATGCTCCTAAGGTGTGTTGACACAGAAGAGTCCAAGAGGATTCTCCATGAATCCCACAGCGGTATATGTGGAGGCCACTTTGGTGGCCATGCCACCGCTTGAAAAATACATCGAATGGGCTATTTCTGGCCCACTCTAGAACATGACGCGATAGAGTTCGCACGCAGGTGTCATAAGTGCCAAGAATTCTCTCACGAGATCCACATGCCAGCACAAGCTCTGCAACCAATCGCTACTCCATGGCCCTTTTCTACATGGGGCCTAAACTTAATAGGAAATTCTCTCCCTCATCCATGAGGCGGCCATAATTTTATAATCACGGCCACTAAATATTTTACCAAATGGGTGGAGGCCATGCCTCTTACTACCGTACCTGGTTCGGTGATCGCTAAGTTCATTTTGAATCAAATCATTTACAGGTGCGGTATCCATGAAATCATTATCTCTGATAATGGAACTTCTTTCAAAAATGAAGAACTTCGCGAACTATGCGGTAAATTTAAAATAAGCCATCATACGGCTTCCTTGTATTATCCCCAAGCTAACGGACAGGCTGAAGCAACAAACAAAACGGCTGAAAGCCATTCTCCTTAAAACAGTGAAATAAAACAAGCGGGATTGGCATTTGAAGTTATATCCAGCCTTGTGGGCCCACCGAACCTCAATAAGAACACCAGCGGAGCAACTCCTTTCTCGCTAGTATTTGGGGGTAAGACGGTTCTCCCACTTGAGGTCAAATACCCGAGTCTCCGCATTTCACTACAGGATTACGGATGAAGACGCTTACAGAGAAGCACGTCTTTCCCAACTAGAAAGCCTAGATGAAACTAGGTTAGATGCTGAGCAACGGCATAGAGCTTATGCTGACCGAATGTGCCGGCAGTATAACAAGAAGGTCTATGAACGCGATATATACGAAGGTGATCTAGTTCTAAGACTAGACAGCCGGATCGACAAGAAGACCGGCGAAGGAAGGAAATTCCGGCCCAAATGGTTGGGCCCATACCGAGTCATGAAGGACTACGGAAATGGTGCTTATCTCTTATGTACGTTAGAAGGTGAGGAGTTTGGCGAAACAGTCAATTCCTTGCACCTCAAGCGTTTCTACGCATAAGCAGCTAACGCTACCTATATAACTATCTACATTGCATTTTCATATAAATTAGGATCATTTTGTCCACTTGTTCTTACATAAATTGTGATCAAGAAATCTATTCTCAAAGCAATTTACTACAAACTCGTGATGTTTCTGGCATAAAGTTCTTTAATCATACCTCTCCATCTTCGTGTATCATCGAATCATCTTGGAATCTTTTATCAAACAAAATCAGACATGACGAAGTCTTAACGGTAATCATACCAAGATCTGCAAGTTTGTTCTCGCTTTGATTTCTTCTTAGGATAGGTGTCTTGCCTATGGTCTGTTCTAGAAGCTTCATGGTGTCACATCTATCCCATATACACATCTCTTTGGAAATAAGCATATACTGACATTTTACTCAAAAAGACAAGTCAAAAAGTGATTAAACGAAAATTTTATTTTTACACATTTCCTTGCCCCACCACCTTCGGTGATGAGCTTGCGTCTCTTACTTGTGACGTAGGGTTGGGAAAGGATGGAAATGCCCTTACTCGCCTATGCCTTGCCACGGTGATAAACCCACGCTTCTTACTAGTAGCATGGGGCAAAGTGTAGGGGTCCTCTTGACAAAGTAAATGTTAAAAGGTCATAAACAAACAATTCAAACTTTGAGTCAAAAACAAATGAATCGGATATTCAAAATTCCAAAAAGAGTTAAAAATCCTAAAAACCCAGATTTTTCTACTATATGTGGCCATCTACGGGTCTAAGTCGGATAAACCGCAAAGCAAGTTACATCCAAAACTATGAAGTCATTCGGGTAGAGTAAGCTTGTAGTTTTCAATTTGGTTCCACCAAAGCTTCGTCTGTCTTTTGTCACTTTATCATTTCACCATATTTCATAACTTGCGCCATGCTTGGCTCTTGGTGATGAGCCCTCGCATCTTACTAGTTGCGTGGAGTTAGGAGTGGGGCAAGTTAATCTATTCATCATACTGGTTATTTTCATCACTTTGCCAAAACAAACATGAGGTATCCAAATTGCTCACAGAAACTAAGATTTAAGATCACAGTATATCTACAATATCATGTATCAGCATCATGAAACACAAAAGAAAGCAAACATTTACATCATCTGTTTTCCATTGCATACATTCTAGAAAGCATATAAAACATACATCGTAGTATACACGAGGAAGCTGGAAACAGAAAGGGAAAACACGAGTGACAAAGTTTTGATCCAAAAACGAATGCATATATATAAATAATCAATGTTTATATACAATGCCATCATGCTCTAGGCATGGTCAAAACGCTCAAAGAGCCCGTGATATACAAAAGAATCTATAGTACAAAATACACAGGGCCAAGTCACCTCTCAACCCCTACGCGACCCCTCCGAGGGTGCGCGCCCTCGCCTAGGACTCCGGCTACGCCGGCGCTCTGAATGCACGGAGGGCTCAGGGTCTCGAGGAGCAGCCGCGGTCTCGCCACGAGAATGGCTCCTCATAAGATGCTCGGCTATCCTATAGCCCGCCAACTCTGTACGGAGAGTCGACACCATCCTAGCCACATGCCAAATGGGAGCGAAGATGTCAGTATGCCTACCGGCTGCTGAGGGCTCCCCGGCATCTACAGATAGCTCCGCACGGGTCCTATCCATGGGGATCATCAGGGAATCAGTGCATACCCTACGGATCAGATCCCGCCACTCGTCAACAGTCTCTGCAAACAAAGGAGAAAAATGAATTAGAAACTAGGCAAGAGGCTAAAAATATACAAGATACAAACACAAGGAGAGATAGCAATTAAAACAAATCCTAAATTAGACAAACATTGAAAGGAAGAGAGGATAACTTACTCGGATCACCGGGCCTCCAAGATGGATCGCTGGGGCCGGCACCCGCTGCGGATGCCGCTGCCGACTGTGGAGCTGCTCCTGTAGCAGGGGCAACATGTCGCCCCACAACCGACTCGTCCTCTCCACCATGGCCCTGAGAGAGTGGCTCCTCTGAGACTAGAGTGTCTCTCTCTGCGCTCTGCTCGGCCCTCTCCGCCTGCAAAATATCCTGAGTGTCATGCCACTCAGGATCGCTACCATCGCCTCCGTCTGTCCTCAGACCCTCCCTCTGTAAGCTCCTCAGAATCATAGTCGATATCTATAGGGTCATCAACTGCTATGAGCGGGACCCGCACAATCTGAAAGCAAAGGTGCCCGGGCGCACCGGCTCTCTCTCTAGCCCAAACTACCCTCCTCAGGCTGCAATAGGAGTGCCAGGGGTGATCGCTGTCCAACCATGGCCTCTAGGCCCCCCTCTGGCCTCTCGGACTGATCTATAAACTGGTGCCACTGGGGGAAGCATGCCCGCATATGGAAGGCCGAACTGCTGAGGAACTCTGCCAAAAGGGTGTACCTCCACCCGTCCCACGCGATCGATAAGCTGCCATGTGGTGGAGCGAAGAGATAAATGTAAGGGTCTCCTCACCCCATATGTCGGCCATAAGCCGGTATGGTGTCGCCTCCATATCTGCTGTGGTAAGGGAGGCAACTGGCTGGTGAGGTGCTCTAAGCACCGACATATCTGACCATCTAGTTGCCCTCCACGGCCCTGGATTTGCCACCTCCATGCCTCTGCCGTAAGGAATAAAATGCTCATACACCCACTCATGACTAGAGTCGGGTGGCTCAATATTACCCTGAAACGGACCACCTGTATAAGTCATGGTAGGTGGTCCCTAGAATGTCTACGCACCCGGTGTATATCCGGCCATGCCCCTCTATCTTGCGATGATGGGGGCCCATAAGTATAGTAAAGTATCTCCTCCCTTGTCCCCGATCAGCCTCGAGGCAAGGATCCCCATGATAGCCTATCGAAATATGGGGATGGGCAAAGAAGGAATGGATCGAAATCTCACTCCCTTCTTCGACCCCATGGAGATGGCTGCATCCCCCATGTATCCTGCCCACTTGTGCAATCATGCTCGGGACCTGCCGTCTCTAGTGTGAGTCTCCTCTCGATGATCGGGACCCCCAGGATATGGTAGACATCCTCCAAAGTAATAGTCCACTCACCACGGACCCCTGGCAATCGGAAAGTGTTCCGATCTACATCCCAATATGATAACAAGTCACAAAGAATGTGACTAGACGGTGTGACATGGGGCACGTGTGATATCGCAATATGTCGGCCCTCTATAATGTATCCTCCTCATCACGAGAAAGGGCATCCAATACCCTAGAAAGCCGGTCACACTCTCTCTCTCTCGGCTCCATCGTATACTCTGCTCTCGCCTGCATACAACCAAAACACACAAAACAGAGCAAGTTAATATCTGAACAATACCAAGAAGGTCATAAAAACATATAGAAATGCAAGAAAATACAAGTGCAATCTCGAAAATTAAGTTCTTTTGCATTACTCATGCAAAACCACCGCCACTGAGCGGGGGTGGTTTTGTAACCGCCGCCTTAAGGAGGCGGTCGTGTAACCGCTGCCATACTGAATAGGGCAGCGATCATGTAACTACCGCCCGGCTTGGGTGGCGGTCGCGGTCCGAAAACCCGCGTGGGTTGTTAACCCCAAAAAGCCCAAAATGAGCAAAAATAGACCATTTAAACTAAAAATAGAGCCTACCCAGTAGGCGCCCCCCCTAGGTGGACCTTTTGAACCTAACATTTTCAAAAATAACCCCCTCATCATGACAAATTTAACATTTCAAATTTAAAGGGGGAAAAACACAAAATTGAAGAAAACCAACTTGTGATCGCTGAGGTCGGCGTTCCGCACGTGGAGGCATGATCATGATCTCGCTGTGAACGTTTCGACTCTACTCACGTGAGAAACCGTCACCGTGGGTCCCAGAGCTCAAAACCAATCAAATCAACTCGCGCAAATGAATAGGAAAATGGGCCCACTTTCATATATATATTGTTACTTTTTGTTTTAAAATGACTTTTTCGCGAGGTTTGGAGCCATTTGTGGAGGTAAGTTTCTATCCCGCACGAATGGTACATTCTCCTTCCCTATTATTTTAGCGTTTATCTTCCAAGTTATTGCATCTATCTACACTTGAGTTCTCTTTTCATTTTGCGGTAGCGGGAATTTTGATGGCGTCATTTCAACACACGGACGAGCAAGGTATAGCTTCTAACTCCCCATTTCGGGACTGCCATACTCGGACCCACCGTTTTATGCCTCTTGGCTAAAACGCTTCTCCGAGGGAAATATGTACATACCCAAAATTGTAGGGTGCTATGTCTTGCCCGAGCAACAGTAACAAGTGCCCCGATGATGATACTGAGTCTCCTCGCATGAGGTGTTCGGGATCCGGAAAATCCCTCGGATTATGCGTTAACATCCCGCATGCCTCGCTTAGCCCCAGCGCCCTTTGTTTTCCCCTTTTTCCCTCTTTCCTTGGCATCTTGACCTTGCGGTGGTCTCAAACTGCCACCCCTGAAGGGGCGGCGGTCTGTGCGCATTTTCCAGAACGCTCTTTTGACGCGACTCGCGTGAAATATCATGATTCACCAGCTTTTCTTTGCCGACTTGAGCATGCATTTATGTTTTTGGTCCCCTAGAATAGTGTTTTTCCTTTGTTTATTGTTTAGGAGTTCAATTTGGTTTTGGTTTTTGAGTGTTGGAATTCCTATAAATGCATAGCTTGTGCTGAGGCAAATGGCCACCATTTTTCCTTGTTAGAGTCTTCTGATTTTCAGTGTTTTGGTCTGTTAGCTTGCTTAGGATTGATAGCATAGTTTATTTCATACTTGGTTAGTATTGTTCAGCTGTTGGTAAGCCACAGACCCATCTTGTGCAGGCAGTGTTGTTGTTCCATCCAATCCAGTTAGAAGCTTGCCTCTGATTCCTCTTTGCTGTAGATTTGTTTTCATCGTGTCTTAGAGTTCTTAGTTCAATTCATTATATACCTGGTTAGCTTTATTCAGCTGTTGGTAAGCCACATATCCAACTTGTGCAAGCAGTGTCTTTATTTTGAAACAGAATAGCTTAGGAAGCCATTAAAGTTGCAGGTTTTGCTCTTCGTATAGGATAGTCGCGAGGTTACGGGTCGCTTCATGTTGCATGACTCGCAGTAAAATCCCGCTAGGAATCGCATAAGCCAAGCTCTGTACTCTTGCGCTATCCCTCTCCTACTCGCATTCTCGGTCTGCATTCTGAGCTGTCCTTGTCCCAAAATCTACTCTATCGGTGCTAGCATTACATGCTTTTACGGATCCAGTGAACACGAAAGAATGAGAAGATCATGCGAGGGGACGAGATCATACATACACCATCGGATTCCCCCTTTGTTACTGCGGAATCTAGGTTTTGAATTTCAAAGTTCTAGTCAGAATCATATCAAATAGAGTAGTTAATCGCTTTATTTCATTTCATTCTATTCTCGATATTGCCAGGGAAGCTGTGGGGATTGATAGTTTCTGAGAAACTATGATTCACTCCTCACTTCTGAGGTAGGATCGAGAATTTTGCAGGTAGATTAGACAAGCTATTTTATTTATTTAGAATAATTCTACAAATCGCACAGGCAAATAACCACACTCGGTTATCTTGTCTGTTTTAAATTATTGTTTAGTTATTATTTCTAGATACGCTTAAAATAGTTTGTTTTCCTTAAAATTGTTAGAATGTTTCTTAGAAAGATAAAATTTATATATGTTAGATTTATTTCGCGTAGTTAGAATTTATTTCATTACAGTTAGATTACATTTTGTTTCGTATGACAATCACGGGACCTCAAGAGCCCAGGGAATATATATTTGAGCCAATCGTGCCTCAACCAAACCTCGTCACAGCGATAGTTGACATAGACCAAAATCTCAGGATACAAGTATTCCGAACAACCACAGATTTACAACTGATTAGTTCACAGTTAAGAGGATTAAACATAGAAGATGACCAAGCACATGCGTTTTGGTCAAATCAGCCAAACTACTGATTACCTAGAAAATATCCACATGACCGTAGAAGGCTCGAAGAGAACAAACATTCGGGTGTGATCCTTTAGTTCCACAGCCAAACGCTGGAGACACCCTCGTAGATATAGATACCAGCTTAAGAATCCAGGTTGCGAGAACGCACCTGTAAGGTATTCTGAGAAGATCGCACAACTAGTTGGTTCTAAACATAGAAGGTTGAAAAGGCGTACGATTCTTGGATACTAGGGATTAGAACTTGATCTCGCGTATGACCATAACAGGACCGCAACAACCAAGAATCTATGGTTGTGATCCACAGATCCCATAGCCTAACGAGTCCACAGGTCAATCCGATATAGACGCTAGCCTACGCACCTTGGTATTCAGGTCCACTCCACTTCCACCTATCATCGTCGAACAACTGTCCTTACTAGATATAGCAGCTAACGAAGCTAGGGAATTCTGGACTAGGCTAGAAAATCGTCCGTAGAGTCAATTATATTCATCATCCACCATATGACCTTATCAGGAGATATACACGAAACAATCCCAGGTCATTTTCCATGTATTCCGCAACCCATAGATCGAATCACGCGAGCTCGATATTGATTGGAGCCTTGAGTAGTCATCCTCGTTGATCGATCTATCACACCATTCCAAGTTAGAAGGGCCTTCTACTTGCCTTAGATTCAAAATACCACTAGTGCGTGTCGAAGAAATTAGACTACCTAACTAGTTTGTCTACGCATATTCTACCCCCACTTATGGCATTTTGTCTTGGCACACCTCGAGAGGTCGGGTATGCGGAAGAGTCACTTGTAGATTCTCACGCTACTTTGTCGCTTTCCAGCGTGTGATGGCCTTTGAGAGGGTTTAAATCCTAAACCAAATTTTTGATGTGGTTTAAGAGTTGGAATGGATGCGAGGTCATGCACACCTTGTTCATATTTTCCCAGGCCAAATCCCTTCCACACGCATCGATATAAATACGTTTTTGCAAACGTGGGATTCTGTAGACAATCAAACCCTGTTGAATAAGGTTTGGCCCTAGGGGGAGAATCTGGGTGATAGTGAGGTGTATCAAGACCACCGTAAATGAAGTTAGTCTGTTGATTGGGTAGACCAATGGTGACGATGTGACCAAGACCTAGCTGATATTCAGGTTGTTTGTCTGGTCTACCATACTCATTAGGCTTGAGATGGGCGTCAAAAGAAAGAAGAGGAAGTTCTCCTAGCGAGAAATGCTGCAATGTCTCTTCCAGATTTTGAAAATTTGGTAATTTAGTTGTAGGTAAGGAAGAGGATGAAGCCTTGCCAGGAGAACAAGCATCCTTCTTTAGAGGGGCAGACCCTGTTGTCATGTCACATTGTGCAGAAGGAAAAGGATCTCCTGGATGAGTATAGATTTTTCCCTCATACTTGATATTTTAAGCACCGATGGAGGGTTGATGGGACACAATGCATTGTACGAATCTAGGAGCATCCTAGGATCATATTGTAGTGGAATTTTCCCTCAACAATGTAAAAGAGCTCGTGAAGTAATTTTTTACCTACAAATGGCAGGACCACAGTTCCTAAAGTAACTGCCAGCTGATCGTTAAATGATCGAAGGGTGAAAGGTGGTGGTGACACTACATTCTTAGGTAATTTAAGTTGTTCGAATGTGTGGGAAGAAATGATGTTGAGTGCAGCACCACTGTCGATCATAGTGCGTTTTAATGTAGTGTTGTTGATTTGAACCGTGATAAAAAGAGGAGCCTCTAAATCCTCGGCAGAAAGGGGAGGTATTTCAGAATCCTCAAAAGAAATGGCGGTTGATGGTCTATTCAATCCAACAACCATCTTGAAAGGTTAGGGCTCATTTGAATTCATAGTGATGTGACACAGATTATCAATTAGAGCCTGGCGATGCTGCAGAGAAGATTGAATGAGGTCAAAAAGAGACATTTTGACCGGAGCATGGGTGAGTTGTTTCATAACACTCTCCTCAACTGACACGGGAATTTGAGCCCGAGGTGAAGCACGAATAGAGACCCGAGGTCTTGAGGCTGATGAGGAAGGAAGAGTTCCTTCGGGGCTACAGAAATGACAACCCATGGTCGAGATGTTGTAGATGATGATGGATTATCATACTGTCGGGTTCTAGTGGCGATATGAATTGTGTCAATTTGAGAAGGTGGAAGATCATCCATAGTGGAATTAATAGAACTAGAGGTCTGAGTGGACTGTTGAGGCTCAGATGAAGTTGGGACAACAGTAGATACTTGTTCCTCCTCCTCTTCCAAAAGAAGATCACTTTCTTCCAAGAGGTTGTTAACGATAGATTGAAGAGCTTTACATCCCTCGGTGTCATGACCCAGAGTGCGATGGTAAGCACAAATCAAATCAGAGTTGAACCAGGAAGGTTTTACTCCTTTAGGATTATAGGGTTTGATTGGGGAAGGGATATGGATGAAGCTTGGATAAGTTGGTGAAGAATTTCAGTATAGAATCCGGTAGACAAAGATGAGGACAGAGATGACGAAGGTGCCTCTTTTACCTCAACATATTTCCGAGGTAAAAGAACCTGCATGTCTGGTTTAACAATATTTTTAGGGATCATCTTACCTTTCCAGACATTGGGGGAGTAGCCTTGGGCACTATTGATGGCGAAAAACAGCACCCTTGAGTGTCCGCATGACTTGATGGGTTGAGACTCTCGGTGCGATTGCATAACATGGAGCTTTTCCCAAGTGTGGGACCTTGTAAAATCGGAAAAGCTCTCCGGATGAAGGCGGTTCCTATTCCTCTGTTCGAGATGCACACGTACAAAATGCGAGAGGGTTTACTAAAAACCTAATCTAACTTTCCAAGGGGACAACGTAAGAAAATGCATAAAATAAAACCTAAACTAAAAAGGTGATGCACGGAGGAATGAAGAACACCTATCTTGCCAATAAACACGAGACCATTAAAATGCAATGCAAGATCATGCACGAGATAGCTTGATTCACGGTGAAAGATCGATAGGATGCAAATGAACATAGAGAGGGTTGATAATCATCCAAAGAAATGCATTAATTTTCTCCAAAGATTGATCCAACACACTGCTGCAAAATGCCAAGAGGCAAGGTTGCATTACAGTTTCAAATGGGAGGTTTTAACTCCACAAGTTCACCTGCCAAAGAGAAGAAGGGAGGGGCAAAACAAAAATGTCCAACCTTTTAAAAGAAGCCCCTCCTTACAATTTATAGGAGGAAAAAGAGAGGGAGAAGAGAGGAATTCGAAATCTGCCCCAACCACCTCCAGAATGCACTTAACTCATCTCATTATGGCGGTAGGTAAGAACCCTAGCAAACCCAAAAAGTGGCGAACTGTATTTTGCATTTTTGAAGAAATTTTTCTCACCCAAATAAATATATCCAGTCATAGTTGGGTAGAGGACACCAAGAGCTTTCCGAAAAGTCCAACCTTGCGAGAATCCGAGCTCCCTGTGAAAAGTTATGGCCATTTGAATATTCCCCAAGTTAGGGTCTGTTTCCAGTCGGGTTCGGGTTTCTCCTTTGCATCTGCATCGGGTTTGGAGGGTGCCTCAACATGTTTTTGCCCCATGCTTTCCCGAATCCAAAACCTGATTTTCCTAGGTAGTGTTTTAGGTTTTGGAACTCTCAAGCATCGGGACATGCCTTGCGATTTTCATGCTTCATGTCTCATGTTTCCCAAAACCCGAAACCCAAAATTTCCTTTGTGTCAGGTTTCTTGACCTCTCTGACATATTTTCCTTTGTGTCGGGTTTCTTGACCTCTCCGACATATTTCCTTTGTGTCGGGTTTTGGACCTCTCTAACATATTTCCTTTGTGTCGGGTTTTTGGACCTCTCCGACATATTTCCTTTGTGTCGGGTTTTTGGACCTCTCTGACATATTTCCTTTGTGTCGGGTTTTGGACCTCTCCGACATATTTCCTTTGTGTCGGGTTTTGGACCTCTCTGACATATTTCCTTTGTGTCGGGTTTTTGACCTCTCTAACATATTTCCTTTGTGTCGGGTTTTGGACCTCTCCAGACATATTTCTGTGTGTTAGGTTTTTGGACCTCTCCGACATATTTCCTTTGTGTCGGGTTTTTGGACCTCTCCGACATATTTCCTTTGTGTCGGGTTTCTGGACCTCTCCAACATATTTCCTTGGGGGAGATATATACAAAAATTTGGTGACTCAATGGGATCACCTGCCTGCTAGGTAGAAGATCAGTGGCCTTTTAGCGATCCATTGGGCACGGAGTCATAAGCAATAACACGAAACCAACTTGATATCCGATCCCAGCCCGACCGCAACTCCTTCTCTCAGAGCACGCCGAACTAGAAAATCCAACTAGGAGCAACAAAACCTGTGCCAAAGCACTTAGGGAAACTGAAACCTAACTACAACAAGACAATGTGCATATGCACTTAGAGGAATTGAAATCTAGGCTAATATTTACAAGGGTAAACCTTTTATTTTCATAGAATGTTTAAGATAGATTTCGTTAACTTGACCGAATCGGAGTTCTTCTCCATCCAATGTAGACAATTGGAAGGCATTACTATCCTTACATCCCGTGACCATGTAGGGGCCACTCCAAATGGCATCAAACTTGGAATGCCTTCCTGGTTTTTCCCGATCTGCATCCCATTTCAGAACTAGGTCCCCTTCTTGGAAGGTCCTTGCTCTTGCTTTCTTATCAAACCATCTTTTTACCAAGGCCTGATTTTTCTCAATTGTTTGAACTGCATGTTCTCTAACTTCTTCCAATTCCATCAACTCTACATACCTGGCCTCCATTGGTTCGAACTCAGGCCGACTCTCAAGCGCCATGAACTCTAACAATGCGGGCGGTTCTAATGATATAGGCAATACTACCTCTTTTCCATAGACCAACTTGTAAGGGGAATTACACCATGAGACCTCTTTGGTGTTATTCTGTCACACCCATAATGCTGATTTTAGCTTGGTATGCCATGTTCTTTGGTTTTCATCCGATTCCTTGATGATTCTTAGCAAATTCTTGTTCGTGGACTCTTTTGTCCATTACCTGCGGGTAATAATTTGAAGAGGTGCTCAAATAGATTCCATTCTTGAAAACCCATTACGTAATCTTGGAACCTATGAATTCCAATGCATTGTTTGATATGATAGTGGCCGGCACACCGAACGTGGTCATTATTCCTTCATAAAAGTTTAGTATGTTAGACTCACTTTGCCTCTTTGAGCGCTACTTCTGCTTGGTCCACTTGGTGAAATAGTCCATGTCACCGTGAGAATCCAATTGTGGCCTTGGCTTGAGTTTGGGTTGATGACCCCAATGAATTCCAATCCCCATTGCGAAATGGTTGGTAAACCAAAATTGGGTGCAATGGAAGCTACTAGTCTTTCTTTTCCCGTGAAGAGTGCACATTTCTTGCACTTTCTTATCCATGTATAACAGCCTTGAAACACCGTGGGCCAATAATACCCTGCCTTCATTATCTTGAGAGCATTACTCGTGGGGTGAAATGTCCTCCAGAATCTCCATTGTGAAAATCTCGTAACACCCTTTTAATTTGATTTGTCCCAATGCACCTCAATAGAACTCCATTGATGTCTTTCTTGAACAAAACACCATCAACAAGCACATATGGAATAGCTTGTAATCTAAAGTATCTCCTCTTTGCTTTGCTCATTTCTTGAGGGCATAGGCCTGTCTGTAGGAAGTGTATCATACTCTGAGTCCAACAAGGAGTAGGCACGTCATCATTTTCTTGTTCTTGACCATCCTGCAGTACCAAGGAAGTCTCTTTTTCATCACCTGCTTCAACTTTCTGACTCAAAGCTAGTTGTTCACATAGTCCTTTTCCACGTACTAGCTTAGTGACCTTAATTTTGATGTCATATTCCATGACACGAGTGATCCATCCTGCACGTTTCTCATTCAGATCCTTGTTTAGAAGGAAGTCCTTGACTCCCACATGAGAGACTAATAACTGGATCTTGTTGTTTGAGACTAGGTGCTTGAATTTCTTTAAGCTCCTGATTACTGCAAGGACATGCTTTTCAATGAAAGAGTACCTATTTTCGTATTCCTCCAAGCCTTGGTAAGAAGAAAGCAAATCGGTTGTTCTAATCCTTCTTTGTTTTGTTGTACCAAGATTGCATAAATCGTGTCCCCACCACCAAATGCATATAGCACGAAGTCCTTGGAGAATTCTGGAATGACGAGTTGGAGCTTGAGATATAGCCTCTTTTATTACCTTAAAACTTGCCTTGCCTTGAGATGTCCACTTACATGCCATGCTCTTCTTTAACATTAGCGTTATTGGCTTTACGAGAGCTGCAAAGTTTGGAACAAACTGATGACAAAATTGATCCTTCCTAAGAAGCTTTGAAGATCCTTCTTATGACTTGGCAATGGAAATGATTGAATTGCTTCAACTCTTTCTGGGTCAATCGTCAACCCTTCCTTTGAAACAATATGGCCTAGAAGTTTTCCCTCTGTGAGCCAAGAATATGCATTTTTTGGGATTCAATGATACCCCAAATCCTCTACATCTCTGAAATACTTGCCTCAAATGTAAGAGGTGATCCGCTGCATTTTTTGAGAATACAGTGATGTCGTCAAGATATATCAGAACTATTTTATTGATCAACCCCTTAAATGCCATATCCATTTCCCTTTGGAAAGTGGCCCCAACATTTGATAGCCCAAATGGCATCTTCTTGTAGGAATAGGTGCCCCATTTGGTGGTGAAAGCCATCTTGAATTGGTCATCTTCTTTCACCATCACCTGATTATACCCTGAAGTAGCCATCTAGGAGAGAGAATCTCTCTGAACCGATACTACTTGCAATATTTGTTCCATTGAAGGAAGCGGGTAATGGTCTTTGAGAGATGCCCTATTGAGGTCTCGGAAGTCCACACATAACCTGATTTCTCCACTCTTCTTCCTGACCGGAACCAAGTTTGCAACCCAGCTTGAGTGCTTGATTGGGAATATAATGCTTGCCTCTATTAGCTTGTTTAGCTCTTTCTTCATTAGAGGCTCAATGTGAGGGTTGACTGGTCTCTGCTTCTTCCTGATGGGCTTAGCATCTGGATCCAATTCTATGGTATGTTGTGCCAACTTTGGATTGAATCCTCTCAAGTCTTCATAGCTCCAAGCGAAGACATCTAGAAATTCTTGGCAAAGCTGTATGAAATCTGATTTCTCTGCTCGGTGGCCACTTTACCAATTTGAAGTGTTTTGCCTTCCCCAACTAGAATTGGCTCTGAATCTTCTCTCTTGACTTGTATATTAGCCTTTTCCTTACGGAATCGTGTCGTTACGGTTGAAGATAGACTCCAACGTTACTAAACCCTTAGGAATTTTGTTTGTCCATTCTTTGCACTACTTGATCCCCATACTTGCTGCTCTAGTCTGTCCTAATTTCTAGCCGAGAATTCAGCCTCTTCTTGTAAAAATTGACGATATTTTTGATCATTCTCAAACACCCCCAACTTGTGTTATTATCTGAACTTTCGGCCTCACAATCACATGGATATGTGGTTGTGTTTTTCCTTCTTCGATGTTTTCAACCACATCAAAATTTTCTCCAACTATTGTGAGCCTATCTCGTGGCTTCATTTTTCTTCCTGGGTATGGACACAATGTTGAAAGCTTTGAAATCCTCAATGAGGTCCCATACCCTATTCTTGTAGCTCTTCAGCAAGTCGTTCTTTGTAGCATGTTGTCCCCTGACTTGGTTGATGATTAGCTCGCTATCTCCAAACACCTGCAAGTTCTTTATGCCCTTTTCCCGGCCCAATGAAGTCCATGAATCAATGCCTCGTATTCAGCCGTGTTGTTTGAACAAGAAAATTGGAAACGAAAAGATGAAAAATATTTGATGTCTTGTGGTGAAATCAACATTGCACCACCTCCAAAGACTGTATCTCCGCTTCTCGAACCATCGAAAAATAATTTCAAAACTTCATTTTCATCCTTTTGTTCAAGCTGAATGATGTCGAGAATGGGTGAATTTTCTTCATGTATACAATACATGCCCAATTCGATTCTTCAATTTCCTTGTATGGGTCAAATTCATGACTCTTGTTTTCCCATTCATCCAAAGTTAAATCAGGAATTCCCTCGACCTTAGTACCTTCTTCTAGATCACTTGAACACTCCTCCTGATCAAAAGCTAAGCAATTTTCATTGATAGGACCTGGTACATGAGGTTCAATATGGAAATTGGCAATTGGTTCTAACCTGATTTTTGCTTTGGCCCCATACATTGTCCTGAAAATCATGTGTGACCAATCTGCAGATAAATATCCACCGATTTTTGCAGTGAAGTCTCTTGATAGACACAATGCGAAGAGTGGCGGAAGGTCAATCACAGACACATCTTGTAGAACTGTAACATTAGGACATGAATGTAGTGTTAGGCTTAACCCCTTGATGACCCCAACTATTCCTACTTTGCCGTTCCATCTAGCTGTACTACTCCTTTCAAAGACTACCTCATACTTCAAACCCAGTTGATCCACTATTTACTTCGGCATCACCGAACTACTTACCCCCGATCATGCGATTGTGTACCAAGTGGTTTCCAACAACCAATGACACATAGAATGGTGGAGGCTTCAAATTCTTGCTTGTCTGGCCCCCATCATGTTGCACTGCATTAGTGAGAACTTTCTCATGTCCCCGATTTGATACATTTGAGGCAGACCAATTAGCCATTGCAGCTTGCAATAAATCTCATTGCCCTAGGATCACAAGTGATTCCCACATGGAAATGTTCACATGTGTCTTCTTCATTTGATCGATGATGTTGAAAGGGGATGAATTGTCCTTTTGTTGTCCCTTGTTTGGCACAACCTTTTCTGGAGCTTGAACAGGTGCGTGTGTTGCTACAACAGGTACCTTAGGCTGATTTTGCACATTTGGAGTTGTGTTTGGTCTACTGACCCCTTGTTGTGTGGAAGTGGGCTGATAAACAACTGGATTAGACGGTTGTCCCTCTTCTATGTTTCTCTTCTTTGACCGTGTGTTGGCCGCCACGCCTTGAAAAGGCTGTTGGTTAATTCCACAGAAGTCTTCCGTTTGCCAATTGGCCAACGTGGTTTCTGTTGGAGGTCCTTCTTGTTTTTCTTCTTTGTTGATTCCCTTCTTGGCTTGGTTCTTGAGGCACACCAATGGTTTGTACCATCAGGGCTTGATTTAGTGCACCATTGAAACACGTTGACTGATTGTGAGGTAGATTGCAAGGGTAACACCAGTCGTACTCCTGTGCCATGTTGTTTTGCGTTGGAACCAAGGCTCTTGAGGATGTCGTTGTATTTGGATCATATGGTCGAAATGGCCTGGCAGCTTGAGGTTGTCCTTGGCTTTGATTTTGATTTGCAGCCTGAGGTGGTGGTCTATTTTGTTGGTATGAGGGCCTAGCTTGGTACTGCGCTTGAGGCTGATATGGTCTAGCACTTTGAGCTTGTAGCTTTTGATAGTCACTAGCTCATTTCCAAGGTTCTGCAATTGTTTCATAACCTCCTGCAATTCCTTTGAAGTATTTGAAGAAGTCGATGCCTCATTATTGCTTTGATTTCTAGGAGTTGGAATGGGATTCAACTCTGGTGCTTGACTGGTTGTAGGATTTCCCATATCCGGATAGAGAGGCATTGGTGGCCTTGGTGCAAGCTTACCAGCTTGGATCAAACAGTTCTCTACTCTGATAGCTATGTCATAGGCCCCTGGCAGCGTTGTTCCTCCCATTGATTGGATCATCATGGCTATGTCTGAATTTATAGCCTTTAAGAAATAAAGGAATGCTCCTTCGGCGGTTGGTCTAATAGCTATTGGAATCCTGTCCCATGTCTGTTGGAATCTGAAGTTGAAATCTGTCATTTGTTCGTTAGGATCCCTTTTGATTGTTGTCAGTTGTTCCAATAAAGATAAATTGTCCGCCCTCTCCCCGAATTGGTTGCAAAGAGCTGAACAAAGTTGGTTCCAATTCGTAATAGACCCTGCTTTCTAGGCTCCTAAACCATTGTAAGGCCTTACCTTTGAAAGATGAAGCCAATAAATTGACTGCAACATCCATTTCATTTATTTCGTGGATTGCACATGCATTAGCAATATCCTGGATGTGATCAATAGGAGTAGTATGATTTTCTCCTATGAAATAGGGGATATTCTTTAGCGCTGCAACTGGAATTTGATTCTGAGCATTTAGGGAAAGTGGACTACTACCTGTGAAATTGACAAAGGGATTCGGTGGTAGATGTGCCATTATGATTGGCCTAAGAACCTTGGTTGATGCGAGAAAAGGTCTACCAGGTGGAGGCGTAGACAAAGTCCTGTTAGGTGGAGATGGTGATCTTTGTGGTCTTCTTCCTCTCCTCCCTCTGCCTGGTGATAGTTGCAAGTGGAAAAATAGCCCCTCTTCTCGAGTATTAGACCTGGTTCGAATTCTTCTCATGTGCCTGGGCAACTTGTGCTGCTACACCGCTGAACTCTATCCCTTCGGAGTCGCCAGATGTGTTAGATAACAAGCTTCTAAAAGGCTGGATTTTGCCAAGTTACACACCAAACTTGACAATATTTGAAAATGGAATTAAAAAATTTGAAGGACCTAGAGGAGACAAACTTCAATTCGGAACTTGGGTCTTGTTGTGCAGCTGTGAATCCCCGAAAGGTACAGGCGGATCTCTGGTCATGCAATGCAACTCACAAAACCCGAATTGCCATGTGTCGGAACTTGGGACATGCCCAACACCCTAGAAAACCTGAAATGACTGTTGTCGAGAATAGGACCATGCAACATCCTCAAAACCTGAAATGACTATGTTTGAACTTGGGACATGCTCGACACCCCGAAAACCCGAAATGACCATTGTCGGGAATAGGACCATCAATGCATCCTCAAAACCCGAAATCACTGTTGTCGGGAATAGGACCATGCAATGCATCCCTCAAAACCTGAAATGACTATGTGTCGGAACTTGGGACATGCTCGACACCCAAGAAAACACGAAATGACTGTTGTCGGGAATAGGACCATGCAATGTATCCCTCAAAACCCGAAATGACTATGTGTCTTCTTTGAATGTTCTCGGACCTCGAAAACCCGAAACCCAAAAAACCATGAAATTTTGAAAGTCAAAATCTCAAAAAAATAAGGATACCCTTTTGAAGATTACCCTCAGATCTACCAACTGGTGAAATTTTGACTTGTTTTGAGCAATTTAAGCCCTTGAAAATTGATTTCGGAGTTCAGCCTGGAAGGTGCAAAATCTGAAATTGTAAAAACTACAATTTTTTAGGCCAAATTTCATGAAAACTCCTTCAAATCTTGTGGAATGACCTCTTGGTCCCACCGGTGTGCCAAAACTGTTGATGGCGAATCACAGCACCCCTGAGTGTCTGCAACTCGATGGGTTGAGACTCTCAGTGCGATTGCATAACATGGAGTTTTTCCCAAGTGTGGACCTTGCAAAATAGGAAAAGCTCTCCTAGGATGAAGGCCGGCTCCTATTCCTCTGTTCGGATGCACACATAGAAAATGTAGAGGGTTTACTAAAAACCTAATCTAACTTGCCAAGGAGACAGGGTAAATAAAACCTAAACTACAAAGGTGATGCACCGAGGAATGAAGAACACCTATCTTGCCAATAAACACAGACCATTAAAATGCAATGCAAGATCATGCCTGAGATATAGCCGATTCACGGTGAAAGATCGGTAGGATGAAAATGAACACAGAGAGGGATTGAGAATCATCCACATACATGCATTAATTTGCTCCAAAGATTGATACAACACACTACAAAAATGCCAAGAGGCAAGGTTGCATTACAGTTTCAAATGGGAGGTTTTTACTCCACAAGTTCACCTGCCAAAGAGAAGAAGGGAGGGGCAAAACAAAAATGTCCAACCTTTTAAAAGAATCCCCTCCTTACAATTTATAGGAGGAAAAAGAGAGGGAGAAGAGAGGAATTCAAAATCTGCCCCAACCACCTCCAGAATGCACTTAACTCATCTCATTATGGTGGTAGGTGGGAACCCTAACAAACCCAAAAAATGGCGAACTGTATTTTGCATTTTTGAAGAAATTTTTCTCACCCAAATAAATATATCTAGTTGTAGTTGGGTAGAGGATGCCGAGAGCTTTCCGAAAAGTCCAACCTTGCGAGAATCCGAGCTCCCTGTGAAAAGTTATGGCCATTTGAATATTCCCCAAGTTAGGGTCTGTTTCCAGTCGGGTTCAGGTTTCTCCTTTGCATCTGCATCGGGTTTGGAGGGTGCCTCAACATGTTTTTGCCCCATGCTTTCCCGACTCCAAAACCTGATTTTCCTAGGTAGTGTTTCGGGTTTTCGGAACTCTCAAGCATCGGGACATGCCTTGCGATTTTCATGCTTCATGTCTCATGTTTCCCGAAACCCGAAACCTGAAATTTCCTTTGTGTCGGGTTTCTTGACCTCTCCGACATATTTTCCTTTGTGTCGGGTTTCTTGACCTCTCCGACATATTTCCTTTGTGTCGGGTTTTGGACCTCTCCAACATATTTCCTTTGTGTCGGGTTTTGGACCTCTCCGACATATTTCCTTTGTGTCGGGTTTTGGACCTCTCCAACATATTTCCTTTGTGTCAGGTTTTTGACCTCTCTGACATATTTCCCTTTGTGTCGGGTTTTTTAACCTCTCCGACATATTTCCTTTGTGTCGGGTTTTTGGACCTCTTCGACATATTTCCTTTGTGTCGGGTTTTTGGACCTCTTCGACATATTTCCTTTGTGTCGGGTTTTTGGACCTCTTTGACATATTTCCTTTGTGTTAGGTTTCTCGGACCTCTCCAACATATTTCCTTGGGGAGATATATACAACGAGCACTTGAGATGGAAGTGAGTGATACTGGATTGATTTCGGTGGTGGAGGAGCTCCTAAGATAGATTTGGAAGATGATGGAGATGTAACAAGTGTTGTGGTCTTCAGAAATAAAGAAGGCTGCTTGATCGAAACAGATGATGATTTAGATAATGCCGATTTAGATGAAGAGGAAGCTCCCAAAGTATGTCTGATCGGAGGAACAACAGGTGCCCTGTCTTTTGGGGATGAAGATGATGGTCCTGATAAGAGAGGTGATGCCTTTCTAGTAGGTAAGTCCACTTTACGAGGCATTAGTGAAGATGGTGTTGTAGAAGAAGATGATGGTTTTGATGGTGTTATAGAAGAAGATGCCTTCTCCACAGACAAATCCAATCTTTTATGAGGCGTAGAGATATTTTTGAGGGAAAGCACCAAGAGTCTTGATGGTTCAAAATATGGGTTTTCCTTTTTCAGGGATGGTGACAACTTCAACCGCATAAGGGGACTGTAACCTTTTTGGGGGAAGAAAATGGGGAGATACGGATGATGTATCATTAGATCTTAGTTGTCTCGGTTTAAGTTCAGGAACCGAGAGTGTAGGTGCCGTTACTATTTCTTTAGATTTCCCTTTAATAGGAAAAATAGTATCAATGACGGAAGAAGTGGATGATGAAGAAGCAGTTCCTTGTGAGGGAGATACTTCTGGTACAGTAATTGTGGGTGTAACTACTATGGGAAAGGAGACAGGAAGAGTTAAAATCAAAGATGCTTCCATCGAAGTTGGTACAACTATAGGTATGTTTACCAATGGCATAGTTGCAGTGAAAATGGGAGAAACAGAAGTAGATGTAGATGTAGTGGAAACTCGAAGGGATGTAAATGTCTCGAGCATCGAAAGGATGTCTGATGATGAGACAGATGAGGATGACACTATCTCAGGCATAGATGGAAGATTAGATAAAGAGGCAGAGGGAGGTGAATCTGTCTCTAACAATGTGGGAATACTCAAAGACGGGCTATCTGAAGATGGCGGAATCCCAGCGATTAGCGGAGCGGCAGGAGGTTCTGATTCTATCGATGTGCTCGCAGATGGCTCAGGTTTAGAAGAATATTCTTCAGTAGAAATGACGCTGATAGTATGAGTGTTTGGTTTTTGAGACCCTGAAGCATCATGGTTAGGGAATGATTGGGAAAAGGTTGTTTAAACATGTCAAGCGCCTGATTTGGGGGAGCATTTGGGTTATCCAAAATGAGCTCACCTTTATCAATGAATTTCTGGACAAGATTCTTGAAGGTCTGACATCGTTCAATGTCATGACCTTTGGTTCTATGATAATGACAGAAGTCATTTTCCCTATACCAGAATGGACGTTCTTGGCTTTCATCAAAATTTCTAATAGGGGGAAGTTCGATCATGTGAACTTCCAACATTTTTTCCAAGATAGAGGCATATGATTCCCCCAATGAAGTAAAAGATCGAGATGACGAGGGTCCTTTTCGAGAAGATGAAGAGTCTTTCCATGGTGTTTGATTAGAAATGTTATCGGCTCATGGTGTTTTTAATACGATAGCGTTGGTGGATCCCTGATTCTTGTCTTTAGAAGTGGAAGGGTTTGATTTTGTAAACCGAGAAAAATCTGGTTTAGATTTAGAATGAAGTTTTAACTTCCCTTGTTCAATGGCGTGGGATTCAAGTTTGCGTGCCATCATAAAGGCTTCTTCAAATGTGTGAAAGGTCGGATCCTTAAGGTGGAAGAAATATGATTAGCATAGGATCGAGTAAACAACTCGATCTGTTGAGATTGAGGAAGGGAGAAAGACAATTGGTTTATTATCCCTCTCCAACGAGTGACAAATTCTGCAATAGACTCATCATCAAATTGATGAATGTTATAAAGATCTGTAATCAAGATCTTATGTGTGATATTTATCGAAAAGTTTTCAACAAACATCTGGGCCAATTGAGAGAAAGAAAACAAGGAATGTTGGGGAATGTTATTATACCAGTCTAAAGCAGGTCCTACGAGAGACATAGGGAAAGTACAGAGCATAAGCTCCTGATCCTGGACTATAAGGTAGCAAGCGTGTTTGAATGCTCGCAGATGCTATTGAGGGTCCTCCCAACTATGAAATTTTGAAAATTTAGGAAGTTCCCATTGGGGAGGATAAGGCTTAAAAGCCACTGATGGATGAATCGGTTCATTGCATACTTCTTCAAAAGAGTATGAGGGACGAGCCCCTTTGGTGGATGCCTCCAGGTCTGTGATTTTCTTGAAAATAATTTGGACCACATCAGATTGAGGAGGAGGTATGCTGGTATGCCCTACATAAGAAGCGAATGGTGGATTTTGTTGAGGTGTTAACGGGGGATTCATCTGTTGATTAACAGGATGGTAAGAGGAATAACCAGGTGTTCTGGGTGACACCTGATGAGGTATTTGTTGTGAAGGATCCTGTGTATAGACAGGCTGTGAGATGACAGGCGGTTGAGGAAAAGGTGGTTGAATGAAAGATGGAGCCTGTGATTGATGGGCTCCTACACTTGTTGATTGAATCGGAATGGATTGAGGAACATGGGTGTTGACTTGATTGGACATGGTGGGGAACAAAGTCTAAATGAGGCTTTTGATTTCCGGATTGGTTATTAAGGGCACCGATGCTAGAGGATGGGTAAAGGTCACTGTGAGCATTGGAAGAAAGATGAGGTGGAGGATGAGAAGAAGGAACCAACTGACTCACGAAAGGGGGTTGATTCACCAAGAGATACTGACCCTGAGACACAATAGATGGCATAGAAGAATTAACAAGCAATCTGTGAGTGTGCAGATGTGCCCATTATAGCTAAGGCAGAAGACTTCTCAGAAGTAGGCTATGGGATAGCCGAGGTAACTGAGCGCTAGGAATAGGAAAGACTATTTGAGAACTAGTCGTCATGGTTGGTGGAAGAGAAAAAGGAGGTACAGGTGCGCCACCCTCTTCCATGGTTCGAGGTGAGAAAAAGGAGGCCAACTGTTCTACAAAATCCTGGGATGGTTCACGAGGATAATCGTAAACTTGTTGGATTGGTGGTCCCTGATCAGATATTTGAATAGACTTATGTACTAGATAGTCCATAAGGGCTACTGGATTGCGATCAAGGAGTGCCTGAAATTCAGGGTCCCCGCGAGGAACATACTCTATGTCAGAAGCAGATGATATTTCTGAAGGACTGGGGGAAGCTGGACGTGAAGGGATTACTTTAGGCTGATAGAAAGGATTATATGACCAAGATGGGGAACCAACTAACAGCAGTCCCGAGGAAGATCTGGGGGGTGCCGAAACATCCACAGTAGTGGTGATCTCGGAGGAAGAAGGGGCCATTTGAGCCATTCTTCTAGATTTTAATCGAGTGATGACCGTCATAAACAAGCAGAAATATAGCGAAAAAAGAAGATTGACCTAACTAATGCACAGAAAAATCAAGCAGCGTAGGTGATTATCTCTTTTAAATTTTTATGCTTTTAAGAAAGAAAATGTTAGGGAAGGCTTTTTAGAATAGGAACTACTCAAATAGCCAAACTAAGGATGGTTTGGGGAATGTTTGGTGAGGAGTCCCGAAGGCACTTCAAGAAAAAAAGCCGTACATGGCTTGATATAGGGGCCTACCCCGCACTTCACACACCACCGTGATAAGGGATTCGGTGCTTTTCCAATATATACTAGAACTTCCGTGAATTTATAGCGTGGCCCGAGTACCGCGTAGGCTCTTCCTCTTGGATGTCACTTCCAAGTAGGCGAGGCCAGGGGAGGAATTCTTGTTTAAATGCTTTATACCTAGTGATTTTGGCTTTGTGTGCAAGGGTGAAAAATAAAAATCAAATAGTGTCACTACCGATTTTGATAAATTTTCCAACCTAATTAAAACTAGATGAAAAACACACAACATAAATGATGAAGAAAGAGTTCCTTTTAAGCACTAAAAATGAAGTGTTTGATTTCGATGAAGACAAGTCAAACAGATTCTTTCCCAAATGTGATTAAATTCTTTTTAAGCACCAAAATTGAAATGTTCGAATGTGATAGAAAACAAACAAACAAAGTCTTTTTTTTTTAGTTCCTAAAAGGAGAAAACACCGTAAAAGAGAAATACCTGTAGATTTAGCTCTCCAAGGTGTGTGGAATTCAAAAAGTGAGTTGTTGAGATCTTCCCTTGAACAATCCCACGAACAAGAAAAGTGCTCCACAAGAAAAGGTTAAGAAAACACACAAACCAATCCAGAAAGATATATCCAGATAATAGCAAAATGAAAATTTCTATTTAGGGAACTAGAAAAATTTCAAGGAAATAACAATTTTGCATAAAGAGATGGATCGAACATGCAATCTTGAAATCAAATGAAAGATTTACTAATTTTAGAAATAGAAATTGGAATTGAGATTTGCAAAAAAGAAAGGATCTAACTTTGCAAATTTAGAAATGAAAGCAGCAAGACTGAAACGATGGAAGGAAATGCTTAAGAACAACTGATAAAAATCAGTGAAGAAAAAGAACAAAGCTCAAAACTAGAAAAGAGATGAACTTACCAATAAGGGACTTTGGTTCGGTCCCACCGGTGTGCCAGAATGTAGATCAAGAATTTCGCACTTGTTACCTGTCCAAGTTAATGTACCAAACTAAACACAAAAACCCTGAAAAACTCAAATGAAATCGATACCTGATTGATACGACAAGATCCGAAGATGTAGATGGAAAAGAAAGCCGATGTAGACAAGACGGGCGCACACGAGCGATCTTGCAAAGTAGATCCAGAAACTGAGACACGGATGCTTGTGAAGAAGACAATGTTAAAAGATATTTAGATGGACGCCCGAAAAGCAGTCCGGAAGTGATAAGCTCCTCGGCGGATGTCGACCACGTTTTTAATTAAGGAAAAAAGCATACATGATAAAATATGTACGTAAATGACTAGATTTTTTGATCAAAAATAACGAACTGAATCTAAACAAGCAGAAATAAAGTAACAGAAACAGGAAATTCTAAAAATAATGCTGGATTAATGTTACCTGAGTCCTTTTACCTATCTGTAGGCTGATCGGCGTTGGTTAGGAAAATCAGCATCGATGATGCAGGTCGGTGTCAACTGATATAAATCGGCGTCGACTTGGGAAAATTTGTAGGAAGATTGAGAAACAGACAGTGGAGGCTAGATCGTCGATCTCTACTAGATCTGCAAGTGTCGTAGGGATACTGACAAGGCTCCACCTATGCTAGATGTAGGAACAGAGTCACCAAGAGATCGATGAAGACTCACGATGTCGATGTGGCAGGAGCAGAGTAACGGTACTCCTCTCAAGGATTGGTTTGGATAGGATTCTCTCTCACTTGATAGATAATGCTCAGACTTGATGCTCGAAACTCTCTCGTTCTCTTTGTCTAACTCATTGTCTATCTCGCCATCTAACTATCTAACCAGAACTGAGTTCTGGGCCTCTATTTTTAATCCGCGCCGACCGAGATGAAATAGGTGCCATTCAAAAAATCAGCGTCGGCCGAAGTCTTGGTTGCACCGATCGAGAAACGGACTCTCGAAATGGCCAAAAGGAGCGATTTCTAGAAAGATGAGAGTGATCCTTTCACCTCAAATACGGGAAATATCCTATCTCGGAGGAGGAGAAATAGGGAGGATATATGGATAGAATAGATATGGGGTAGATAAGTGGTTAGGATATATGTAAAAGGTGTAATTGAATAGTTAATATTTAATTACTCATGGGTAAAACATAATGGGGTGAATTAAACCTAGGATAGCTTTTTAAATCACAAATTGAATAATACCCCAAGGAGGCAATGGTGATATGAACGTACCCCAAGTTACCCGAGAAGGTAAACGAATGTGAGGGACATTAAATTGGGTAACCAATTTTAGGTTTCTACACCAATGCACCTCAATAGAACTCCATTGATGTCTTTCTTGAAAAAACACCGTCAACAAGAACATATGGAATGACTTGTAATCTAAAGTATCTCCTCTTTACTTTGCTCATTTACTGGAGGGTATAGGCATGTTTGTAGGAAGTGTATCATATTCTAAGTCCAACAAGGAGCGGGAACATCATCATTTTCCCTGTTCTTGACCATCTGTAGTACCAAGACAGCTCTCTTTTTCATCACCGCTTCAACTTGCTGACTTGATGCTAGTTGTTCACATAATTCCTTTCCACGGGCCAGCTTAGGACATTAATTTCAATGTCATATTCCATACACGAGTGATCCATCCTCCATGTTTCTCATTCGATCCATGTTTAGAAGGAATTCCTTGACTCCGCATGAGAGACCAATAATTGGATCTTGTTGTTTGAGACTAGGTGCTTGAATTTATTTAAGCTCCCGATCACCGTAAGGAAATGCTTTTAAATGAAAGTGTACCTAGTTTCGTATGCCTCCAAGCCTTGATCAAGAAAGCAACTAGTTTTTCTAATCCCTCTTTGTTTTGATGTACCAAGATTACGAAAATTGTGTCTCCACCACCGAAGGCATATAGCATGAAATCCTTGAGAAGTCCTGGATTGACAAGAGTCGGAGCTTGAGATATAGCCTCTTTTATTACCTCAAAACTTTCCTTACCTTCGAGATGTCCACTTAAATTCCATGCTCTTCTTTAACATCGGTGGTATTGGCTTTATGAGAGTTGCAAACGTTGGAACAAACTGCGAAAAAAACCGATCCTTCCTAAGAAATCGTTATCCAAAATTCACCCCAGGTAAATTTTGATAACATGCATTAAATTCTCAAGTCCCAGAAAATAGATTGAGTCGGGAAAAGGTCATGTTTAGGGTCCCCTTAGATTTTTTTCTAACTCCCATGTCCAAGAAGAGAGCAAGTTCCGAGGAAAGGTGAAAAATTGCAAAAAAAAGCAGGCTCGGGCGAGAAAAATCATGAAAAATGGCTAAGTCCTAGTCCTCGCAAAAGTCGGGACGTGAGGGACATCTGGCGCGAACCGCCGAAAGAGGCTGCCAGGCGGTCTGCATGACATTTGGGACAAGCGGACAAAGGGACGCGCGGGACGCTGAAATCGAATCCCAGGTGAAAAATGGAAAAATTGACTAACTGTTGAAATAGGTAGTCTGGGACATCGGCGATTAGGTACGCTGGCAAGTCACGCGAACCAGCCGATCGGCCGAAATGAGAACTTTCGTGCGGGACAGCTGGGGCAAAAGGGCGCGAACCTAGAATAACCAACAGGAATCGAGAAAATTTGTCCCAAACAATCCAGGGACATGTGGGACAAGAGTACAATGCGAACCGCCGTTCGGCCGAAATGGGAAATTTCAGCCTTGTGCAAGTGGGACAAAGGGATGCGTGGGGCGAAAGCCGAAAGCGCCGAAGGCGAAAAAGAAAAGTCAATGTTTGACCCATGAAACTTCAAACGGCCATAACTTTTGACTCGAGCTCCGATTTTCACAAAATTGGACTTTCTCGAACGAAACACGACGTCGTCTACACCACGAAACAGGATTTCTTGTTTTTGATGAGGGTAGATATATTTAAATAAGATAAATATATTCGGCTCCAGGTAATTAATGCTCATTCCGTCAAATGACGAAAAATGCGTGTCGAGCCCAAAGTAGTGCCAAGCACTTTCGAGAAGGCCATAAATTTTGCATTTCTCAACGAAATCACAAAAATTTATACCGTTGGAATCGTGTTTCCGAGCCCAATGCACGAAAATCAAGAAATTATGGATTTGATCAAAATTTATTGATATTTTTAAGAAAACGTGGCCGGGTTCGAATGGTGTTTTATTTGGTAGTGGGAGTGCAATTAAGGGGCATGGTCATCATTCTTTCTCTGGCCGCAGACATGGGACAAAGATGGGAGCCTTTTGCAAGTAATATACAATAATTTCACTCAATTTAATGCCTCTTACATGTGGTTGAAGGACAAATTTCGGGATTTCCATTTTCCCTTCTCTTCTCCTTCTCATTTTTTCTATAAATTGGAGTGTTGGGCTCATTGTAAAGGAGAGAGTTTTTGGGTAGCAAAGCTCTGCCAAAATTTCTTTGTGAAGCTAGTGTGTTGTAGGCCCTTGTAGTGGACTCCTTGCATGGTGATCCAGGCCCTTATCTTGTAATAGATTGAACTGTGCATATCATGAAGCAATAAAATACCAGTTTGTGGATGTATCTTCCCCTGCTATGTTTTCTTGCATTCTTCTTGCCCCTTTGATCTTTCTATAAGAATATTGTGTCTATTTATTATGTTCTTGCAGGGATTCATTATCATTGTGTATGCTTGGAATATTGTTGTGAATGCATTTTGCTAGATTATGGTGAACTGTCATCACCTCTTCTAGTGTGCACTTTGCCTCTGTATTTCACACATTTGGAGACTACTCTCACACCCTCCTTTTCTGGTGTATCACCGCTTTAGTGTAGGCTTTCATTTTATGCATTCTCTCTCCCTGGTCCCTTGGAAATTTAGATTAGAACAGTTAGCTTATCCTGCATTAGAGTAGATTGTGGCAGGTAGTTTAGGAGCAAGAACCAGCTTTCTCTGGAGGTCTATCTCAAGTAGCAAGTCCCACAACTTGGAGATAGTACCCATGTTATCCAATCACACCGTGAGTTCAAGTATATGCACAAGGGTGCTGTGATTTGGTGATAACATAAACTTTGACGAGCCTTTTTGTGCCTTGGAAATGGCAACGCTCGAATCGCTTCAACTCTTTTTGGGTCAATTGTCAACCCTTCCTTTGAAACAATATGGCCTATAAGTTTTCCTTTGTGAGCCAAGAATATGCATTTTTTGGGATTCAATGATACCCCAAATCTTCTACACCTCTGAAATACCTGCCTTAGATGAAAGAGGTGATTTGTCTGCATTTTGGAGAATACAAGATGTTGTCAAGATATATCGTAACTATTTTATTGATCAATCCCTTGAATTCCATATCCATTTCCCTTTGGAAAGTGGCTCCAAAGCATTTGATAGCCCAAATGGCATCTACTTGTAGGCATAGGTGCCCCATTTGGTGGTGAAAGCCATCTTGAACTGGTCATCTTCTTTCACCATTATTTGATTATACCCTAAGCAGCCATCTAGGAGAGAGAATATCTTTGAACCGGATACCACTTACAATATTTGTTCCATCAAGGAAGTGGGTAATGGTCTTTGAGAGATGCCATGTTGATGTCTCGAGAAGTCCACACACAACCTGATTTCTCTGCTCTTCTTCCTAACCGAACCAATTTTGCAACCCAGTTTGAGTGCTTTATCGGGAATATAATGCTTGCCTCTATTAGCTTGTTTAGATCTTTCTTCATTAGAGGCCTAATGTGAGGTTGATTGCTCTTTACTTGGGCTTGATGGGCTTATCATCTATATCCAATTCTATGATATGGAGACATCTAGAAATTATTGGCAAAGCCGTATGAAATCTGATTTCTCCCGCTTAGTGGCCACTTTACCAACTTGAAGTGGTTTTCCTTCCCCACCCGAAATTAGCTCGAATCTTCTCTCTTGACTTTTGTATGTTATCCTTTTCCTTACGAACTAGTCGTTAGGGTTGAATATAGACTCCAATGTTACTAAACCCTAGGAATCTTGTTTGTCTGCAAGCCTGCACTACTTGATCCTGTACTACTCCTCTAGACTGTCCCTAATTCCTAGCCGAGAATTGAGCCTCATCTTGCAAAAATTGACGATTTGTTGATCGTTCTCAAATACCAATCGTCGACTTGTGTTATTATTTGAATCACGGCCTCACAATCACATGGATATGTAGTTGTGTTTTTCCCTTCTGATGTTGTCAACCACATCAAATGTTGCTCCAATTGCTGCGAGCCTATCTGTGGCTTCATTTTTCTTCCTAGGTATGGACACAATGTTGAAAGCTTCAAAATCCTCAATGAGGTCCCATACCCTGTTCTTGTAGTTCTTGACAGTCATTCTTTGTAGCATGTCCCCTAACTTGGTTGACGATTAGCTCGCTATCCCTCGAACACTGTAAGTTCTTTATGCCATTTTTCCTAGCCCAATGAAGTCCATGAATCAATGCCTCGTATTCAGCCGTGTTGTTTGAACAGGAAAATGGAAATGAAAAGCTGAAAAATATTTGATGTCTTGTGGTGAAATCAACATTGCACCACCTCCAAAGACTTTGTCTTCTCGAACAATCGAAAAGTAGTTTCCAAACTTCATTTTCATCCTTTTTTTAGGCTGAATGATGTCGAGAATGGGTGAATTTTCTTCGTGTACACAATACACGCCCAATTCAGATTCTTCAATTTCCTTGTATGGGTCAAATTCATGACTCTTGTTTGCCCATTCATCCAAAGTCAAATCAGAATTCCCTCGACCTTAGTACCTATTTCTAGATCATTTGAACAATCCTCCTGATCAAAGGCTAAGCAATTTACATTGATAGGACCTAGCACATGAGGTTCAATATGGAAATTAGCATTTGGTTCTAACCTGATTTTTGCTTTGGCCCCATACCTCATCCTGAAAATCATGTGTGACCAATTTGTAGATAAATATCCACCGATTTTTGCAGTGAAGTCTCTTGATAGACACAATGCAAAGAGTGGCGGAAGGTCAATCACAGACACATCTTATAGAACTGTAACATTAGGATAGGCATGTAGTGTTAGGCTTAACCCTTTTATGACCCCAACTGTTCAAACTGTTGTTCCATCCAACTGTACTACTCCTTTCAACACTGGCTCATACTTTAGACCCAGTTGATCTGCTATTTGCTTCGGCATCACTAAACTACTTGCCCCTAAATCTATCATGCAGTTGTGTACCAAGTGGTTTCCAACAACCAATGACACATAGAATGGTGGAGGCTTCAAATTCTTTCTTGGTTGACCCCCACCCGGTTGCACTGCATTAGTGAGAACTTTCTCCTGTCCCTAGTTTGATACATTCGAGGCAGACCAATTAGCCATTGTAGCTTGCAATAAATCTCATTTCCCTGAGATCACCAGTGATTCCCACATGGAAATGTTCACATGTGTCTTCTTCATTTGATCGATGATGTTGAAAGGGGATGATCTGTCTTTTTGTTTTCCCTTACTTGGCGCAACCTTTTTTGGAGCTTGAACAGTGCATGTGTTGCTACAATAGGTACCTTAGGCTGATTTTACACATTTGGAACTACATTTGGTCTACTAACCCCTTGTTATGTAGGAGTGGGCTAAGAAACAACTGGATTAGACGGTTTCCCCTCTTCTATGCTTCTCTTCTTTGACCATGTGTTGATAGCCACGCCTTGAAAAGGTTGTTGGTTAACTCCTTAGAAGTCTTCTGTTTGCCAATTGGCCAATGTGGTTTCTGTTGGAGGTGCTTCTTGTTGTGTTTCTTGCTTGATTCCCTACTTGGCTTGGTTCTTGAGACACACCAATGGTTTACACCATCAAGGCTTGATTTAGTGCACCATTGAAACATGTTGACTGATTGTGAGGTAGATTGCAAGGGCAACACCATTCGTACTCGTGTGCCATGTTGTTTTGTGTTGAAACCAAGGCTCTTGAGGATGTCATTGCATTTGGATCATATGGTTGAAATGGCCTAGCAACTTGAGCATGTCCTGGTTTTGGTTTTGATTTGTAGCCTTTGAATTGGTGGTCTATTTTGGTGGTATGAGGGCCTAGCACAGTGGTACCGCACTTGAGGGTGATACGGTCCCAGCACCTTGAGGTTGTTGTCTTTTGATAGTCACCAGCTCATTTCCAACGTTCTATAGTTGTTTCATAACCTCCTGTAATTCCTTTGAAGTATTTGAAGAAGTCGATGCCTCATTATTGCTTTGATTTCTAGGAGTTGGAATGGGATTCAACTCTAGTGCTTGACTGGTTGTAGGATTTCCCATATCCGGATAGAGAGGCATTGGTGGCCTTGGTGCAAGCTTTCTAGCTTGGATCAAATAGTTCTCTGCTCTCCGATAGCTTCTCATAGGCCCCAGGTAGTGTTTTCCCTCCCATTGATTAGATCATCATGGCTATGTCTCAATTTATAGCCCTTAAGAAATAAATGAATGTGCCTTTGGCGGTTGGTCTAACAAACTATTGGAATCCTATCCCATGTCCATTGGAATCAAAGTTGAAATTTTCATTTATCCGTTAGGAGCTCTTTTGATTGTCGTCAGTTGTTCCAATAAAGACAAATTGTCTACCCTCTCCCCGAATTGGTTGCAAAGAGCTGAACAAAGTTGGTTCCAATTCGTAATAGACCCTGTTGTTAGGCTCCTAAACCACTATAAGGCTTTACCTTTAAAAGATGAAGCCAACAACTTGACTGCAACATCCATTTCATTTATTTCATGGATTGCACATGCATTGGCAATATCTTGGATGTGGTCAATAGGAGTAGTATGATTTTCTCCTATGAAATAGGGGATATTATCTAGCAAGCTTGAACTTAAACACGATTACGAGCATTTAGGCGAGTGGACTACTACCCGTGAAATTGACAAAGGAATCGGTGGTATATGTGCCATTATCATTGGCCTAAGAACTCTAGTTGATGCGAGAAAAGGTCTATTAGGTGGAGGTGTAGAAAAATTCCGGTTAGGTGGAGATGGTGATCTTTGTGGTCCTCTTCCTCTCCTTCCTCTTCCTGGTGATAGTTGCAAGTAGACAAATAGCCCCTCTTCTCGAGTATCAGACCTAGTTCGAATTCTTCTCATGTGCACAGGTAACTTTTGCTACTACACCACTTGAATTCTATCCCTTCGAGTCGCCAGATGTGTTAGAGAACGAGCCTCGAAAGGCTAGATTCTACCAAGTTACAAACCAAACCTAACAATATTAAAAATATAATTTAAAACTTTGAAGGACCCTAAGAAGATACAGTTCTTCAATTCGATTATCAAGTCTTGTTGTGTAAATGCCTACTAATCCCGAAAATGTCTTGTTATCCAAAATTCATCCCTCAAGGTAATTTTGATAACATGGGTCAAATTCTTCGATCTCGAGAAAGTAAATTGATTCAAGGCCCGAAATCATGTTTTGGGGCCCCTCGGCTTCTTTCTAACTCTCCCATCCAAGAAGAAATCCCAACGAGTTAGAAAAAATGGAAAAAATACAAAAATAAGGTTGCGGAAGTCATTTTAAAAATTTCGGTCTAAAGGGTTCGGGTCGTGCGAGGTTCGTCGTACCAAGTTTGGGGCCAAAATACAAATAAAATCAGCTAAGTCGGACATTTTTGTCCCGTGGCGGTCCAGCGGGAGACGATCGGGACGTCGGACCGAAAAGTCAAACGACCATAGTAAACAAGAAAAATCGTCAAGTCTTTTGTTTCGCATGGTTTGGGACAGCCAAGAAAAAAGTACGTGAGGGACGTGAATCGGCTGATTTTCCACAAGACGGTCCATCGCGGGCAGTTCGGAGATTTTTGTCCGGGGCAGGCAAACTGGACAAAGGTACGTGCGGGGCGCGGGCGTGAAAAGGCGAAAAGGCCGCAAAAGAGAGACAAGGAAGCCCGAATCGGCCGATGCGGGAGAATTCATTGGGGCAGTGAGAAAAAGGTATGCACGGGACGTGAGGGACGTGAAAAGCTGAAATGACCGAAGGCAAAGAAGAAAAGTCAACGTTTGACCCATGAACTTCAAACGGCCATAACTTTTGACTTCGAGCTTTTCACAAAATTGGACTTTCTGGAACGAGCACGACATCCTCTACGCCACAAAAACTGGATTTCTTATTTTTAATGAGGGTAGATATATTTAAATAAAATAAACATATTCGGCTCCAGTCAGTTAATGCTCATTCCGTCGAATGATAGAAAATGCCCGCGGACTCCAAAACAACCGCTACTGCGCTCGAGAAGGCCATAACTTTTGCATTTCTAAACAAAATCGCACAAAATTTGTACCATTGGAATCGTGGCTCCAAGTCGATGCACATCAATCAAGAAATTCAGGATTTGATGAGATATCGGTGGGTATTTTTTTATAAAACGTGGCTGGGTTCATAACAATGTGTTTTATTTGGTAGTTGGGAGTGCAATAAAGAGGCATGGTCACCATTATTTCTCTCTTGCCTTTGGGACCAGACAAGTATGGGGAGACTTTAGCAAGTAATATATAATCATTTTACTCCATTTAATGCCTCTTACAAGTGGTTGAAGGATAGATTTCAGGATTTTCATTTTTTCCTTTCTCTCTCTTCTCATCTTTTCTATAAATTGGAGTGTTGGGCTCATTGTAAAAGAGAGAGGAGTTTTTATAGCAAAGCTCGTGAAATCACTTTGTGAAGATAATGTATTACGAGGCCCTTGTTGTGGACTCCTTGCATGGTGATCCGGGCCCTTTTTTGTAACCTATTGAGCGTACTGCATATCGGGAAGCAATAAAATATAAGTTTGTGGATGCATCTTCCCCTGTTGTGTTTTCTTGCATTCTTCTTGCCCCTTCAACCTTGATTACAAGAATATTGTGTCTATTATTATGTTCTTGTAGGGATCCATTATCATTGTGTATGTTTGAAATATTTTTGTAAATGTGTTTTGTTAGATTATGGGAACCGTCATCACCTCTTCTAGTGTGCACTTTCTGCTTAGTATTTCATGCATTTGACAACTACTCTCACACCCTCCTTTTCGGTGTATCATCGCTTTAGTGTAGGCTTTCATTTTATGTATTCTCTCTCCCTGGTCCCTTGGAAATTTAGATTAGAATAGTTAGCTTACCTGCATTAGAGTAGATGTGGCGGAGTAGTTCGGAGCAAGAACCAAAGCTTTACGTGGAGGTCTATCTCAAGTAGCAAGTCCCACAACTTGGAGATAGTACCCATGTTATCTAATCACACCATGAGTTCAAGTATACGCGCTTGTATAAATATAAGGGTGCTATGATTCGTTGATAATAGGTACAGTGAAACTCGGGTCATGCGAAGGAAACTTACAAAACCTGAAATACACCGTGTAGAAACTTGGGACATGCTCGACACTGGGAAAGCCCAAAATACTAAAAACTATGAAATTTTGAAAGTCAAAATCTCAAAAATATAAGAATACCCTTTTGAAGATTATCCCGATCAATCAACTGCTGGTGAAATTTTGACTTTTTTGAGCAAGTTAAGCCCTTGAAAATCGATTTCGGAGTTTATCCTAGAAGGTGAAAAAATTCAAAATTGTAAAACTTGTGATTTATAAGTCCAAATTTCTTGAAAATTCCTTCAAATCTTGTGGAATGACCTCTTGGTCCCACTTGGGCATGCCGAACTATTGATGGTGAATCACAGCACCCACAGAATGTCTACAACTCGATGGGTTGAGACGCTCCAAAGTGATTGCATACATGGATATTTTCCCAAGTGTGGGACCTTGCGAATCAGGAAATCTCTCTGTATGAAGGCCGGTTCCTATTCCTCTATTCAGATGCACACATAAAAATGTAGAGGTTTTACTCAAAAACCTAATCAAACTTTCCAAGGAGACAGGGTAAGAAGATGCATAAAAATGAACATAAACTAACAAAGGTGATGCACCGAGGAATGAAGAACACCTGTCTTGCCAATAAACACAAACCATTAAAATGCAATGCAAGATCATGCACAGATAACCAAATTTGCGGTGAAAGATCAGGAGAATGAAAATGAACATAGAGAGGGTTGAGAATCATCCATAGACATGTATTATTTACTCCAAATATTGATACAATACACTACAAAATGCCAAGAGGCAAAGTTGCATTACAGTTTTAGATGGGAGGTTTGAACTCCACAAATTTGCCCCAAAGAGAAGAAGGGAGGGCAAAACAAGAATGTCCAACCTTTAGAAAGAATCCCCTCCTTACAATTTATAGGAAGAATGAGAGAGGGAAGAGAGAGGAATTCCAAATCTACCCCAACCACCTCTAGATTGTATTTAATTCATCTCATTATGGCGGTAGGTGAGAACCCTAGCAAACCCAAAAATGGCAAACTATATTTTACATTTTTGAAGAAATTTTTCTCCCAATTAAATATATCTAGTCGTAGTTGGATAGAGGACCTTGTAAGCTTTCCGAAAAGTCTAACCTTGCATGAATCCAAGCTCCTGTGAAAATTTATGGCCATTTGAATATCTGGGTCAGGGTTTGCTTCCTATCGGGTTCGGGTGTCAACGCTCAAAATGTTGTGCCTCCTGAAGGTGCCTTGGTGCACCCATCCTCACATCAACATACTTTTAAGTGCACCATAGGTGCTGAAAATGTGGTGTCGGCACCTTTCTAATCTGCACCGGGGTGCGATCTTTTCCATGTTGGCTCCTTGTCTGCGCCTGAGCGCAAGCTGTTTCCATGTCGGCGTCTTCTAATATGCGCTAGGGGTGCAAATTTTTCCATGTCGGCGCCTTCTAATCTGTGCCAGGGGTGAAAATTTTTCCATGTCGGTGCCTTCTAATCTATGCCAAAGCATGATTGGTGGTGGCACAAATAAATGTCAGGTTTTGAGTTTCTTTGATTTCCATATTCTTGTTTGTCTATATTTACCGGGGAGATATATACAACAATAACTATTCTTTCCTCCATCATGTGTAACTTTTTATCATGTTTCTAAGGCCTACCCAATATTAAACATGGCATGCATCCATTAGGATAACATCACACCACACCTCATCCTTGTAGGTATTCCCAATCAAAAAATTTATTAGGAATATTTATATATCCATGTTACCTCATTCCCTTTCTTGATCCATGATATGCAATAGGGATACAATTGTTCTCACATTTTAGACTAATTTATCAACCATCACAATTGAGCCCATATTTTCACAACTACCACCATCTATAACAATTTTACATACCTTCCCTCAAAAGTGCATCTTGTTCGAAATATACTTGTTTGTAGCTGGATAACCTCTAACACCATCTTATTCTTTATCCTTCATGGGGATGATCATTATCCTCCTTATCATGAGGGTTTCATCAAATTTTTCAAAGCATCCTACATTTCCCCTTCTTCTTCAACTTAAACCAAGTTTAGTAGCTTTTGTTCCACTTTCCATCTATCCTTTGTATGATTTTTAAAACTCAAAATCTTTGTACCTTTCTTCACCACATCCATAACAGTATCCTACCCTTTGGATGTTATTCCAATAACATCGTCCACCATATCCTCCTCCTCTATGAAACCCCCAACCTCTTACTAGTTATCGTGGCCTTGAACATAGTCTTCCCACTCTTCCGCATTAGAGGATTCACCTATCATGGAATAAAATCTACCCCTCAATATCATCAGAGATTATGATGGTCATCTCTTTACTCCTCTTCTAAAATTACTCCTCTTTTTCTTTCTTTTTTTTTTAATGTCACTTGATAAGAATCATCCATGTTATGGATGTGGAGCATACTCAATTCATCTTATATGGTATAACTCAACCCATTTACATACCTTGTAGCCTTCTATTTTTCATAATGTCCTTGTTCCACATGGATTGATAACTTATAAAATTCATCCCTATACTCTTCAATGTTGAGATCCTTTTATCTTAGGTTTTTAAACCTTCAAAATAGTGTCTAGGCATAATATACTTGATGAAACTTTTCATTGAACTTATTCACCATTTTATTCAAGATTCAGATCTTACCCTTTCCTTTTTGTTTTATTTTACAAGTGATCTCACTAGATAAATGTATGTCCGACCAACCTAGTGCATGCATACTTAACCTTATTCTCCTCTCAAAGGGTTTTCCACTAAAAAAATTCCATATCATTCAAACATGTAATCAAATCCTCTCGTTAGAAACCTCCACCATAATTAGGAGGGTAAATACATAATAGTGTGTCTAATTTGTTGAACCAAAAATGTAACCCATAAAAATTAAAATCAACAATTTGACATGTGTTTGGGTGAACACCCCTTCACATGAACCCCCTTCTCTTAATGTTCCATGTCATCAAAAAGGGTTTGGAATGAACCCCTCTTCACATGGAGGGGGTTTGGGAGAACCCTCTTGGGCATATTTTAACTTACACATTTTTCAAACAATGAATCAATGGAATTACGATTAAGGGGGTTCATGTGAACCCTCTTATGTGGAGCCTAGGTGGCACCTATGTGGCATATTTTTCCCTTAATTCATTTGGAGGGAAATTATAGGCCTAAAGATGCCATATGTTTTGTTCTAAATAGTGAATTAAATAATAAACTTTACACATAAATTCATTTTTTCTGATCTTTCCAAAAATATAATTTTTGAAATTACTATATGATTTTTTCTAAATTTTTAAAAATATTTCTAAACTATGATAAATTAGGATTTCGGTACATCCTATTCAAGGCACTTTGAAAAATATTAAATCATTTCCAAAAGAATGAAAAAAATATTTTAATAAATTTTAATGTTTTAGTTACACTTAATAAATAAACAATTTTGAAACAAATAAAGAGATATATCACCATATAATATATATATATACATATCTAAATCGCATTATATATTCACTAAAAAATTAATAAAAAAATTAATATATATCTAAAAATCAAAATAAGATATATTCAATTACTAGATACCTAAGTCTAGAATATATATCCAAATTTTCATAAAAATAAATATTTTTGACTAAATTACAAGATGTTGGCATAATTTAGCTCTACTATAAAATAAAAAACAAACTTTGAAATAAATAACTAAAAATAAAAAATAAAAATAAAAAAATGCATACGTTATGTACACACACACACACACACACACACACACACACACACACACACACATTGATTAGGTAAATAGTTTAGTTTTTAGGAGACCCAAAAGCCACAAGTAAAGAGGGAAAAAAAAAGAAACAAGGGACACAAAACAACCCATCAAGTGGCCGGGATGAGACATGGACAAATTGACTTGACCAAAAATAAATTCCAAAGACATGCCATTCATGGGAAACCCGACCAAAAAAATATGTGCATAGGAAAAGAATATAATTTTTATTTCCTTGAATGTAAATTGCTCTACCCTTCTTCCTCCAATACGTGATCGATAATCTCATTTTGGTTCCTTAAACAAAATGTTTTAAATATATATTCATTACAATGTGAAACTTGATAGAAATTGTAGTGCCCACTTCCCTTTGACACTTTTTTGATACTAATCATGATACTGCTGATTATATTATGAACATGATTATGGACTTTATTATAGTATGATGTTAAATGTTAGATCATGGATTATTGTTGACTTGATTCAGTTATGATGCATGATGATTATTAGAGGCATTTTATATGTTGATGATGATATATTGTTGGACATGGTTATATGATGGATGTTGTTCGGACTTGTGATATTTGGATATTGTGAGTAGACCTAGAAATGGAAAATTATTGGATGATGATATAGTTGTTGATAAAACTATAAATGATATTGTTAGATTGCTTTGATGTTGTTGTGATTCATATATCTAGATGATTTTGGAATTTTAATTATATTTATATTATTTTGGACGTTCTGATATGGCCATGAGGCCGAAGGAGGTATTTTTGTTTTTGCAGGTTAAAATATCACAACAAACATCGGGGATTGGAGACCAACCACATTGGAATTCTAGATGAATTCAATAAGGTCACCATGGCAATGTATTTGTTTGTGTGTGTTGTTTATGTTAGGGATTCCCATGGGGGGGATCACCTTTAAATGTGACCAAGGGATTTTATGTTTTTCTTTTATTTTGTCCCTTTTGTTTAAATTTTTCATGTGTTTTATGTGGTGCACTTACCCTTTCATTATTTATTTAATGTGGTGTTAATATTGTGAGTAATCATATTGTTTAGTTAATTAATTAAAAGATGTCATAAGAATGTAATTAATAGAGTTGTTGGCCATGTTTTAAAGTGTTGTAAGAATGTGTAAGTAATGTGTAAGTGACCTTGTAAGTGATGTGTAAGTTAACTCTTGAGTGTGAAACACTCCACCTTCTTAGAAATTCGAATTTGTCCTTGGAGGGTATTTTGGAGGCTTGTGGGACAAGTTAAACTTGTCCCATACCTCTTAAATTTATTTACCAACCATACCTATGGTTGGGGAGTTGAAATTAGACTTTTATTATGCATTTTGGGAAGACTTATTGTAGGTTTTAATTGCACTTTTCTTACATGTTTTAATTTCATTCCTTTGGGGTGTGGGTTGGATTTGAGTGTGTAAGTAAACTGTCATATTATTCACCCACTTATTTATTATGCATTGGAGAATGAAGTTGACTTTTGGGGGTTGGGGTTGAGGATGTGTGATGTGGCATCCTACATGGATCCACCTCATCCTCTTCTCTTCCCTCTTCTATAAAATTTGAATTGTTTTCCTTGTTTTGGGTTGCTTCACTTTTGGAGACTTCATTTTGGGTGAATTTTTTCTTGTTGTTTGGGAGCTCTTGCTTGGAGAAGTTTTGGAAGATTGTTGCATGCTTGTGCTTGGCTGTTTTAGATTGCTTGCATTGGGATAAAGCTTGTTGTTTTGGAACTTGAAACGACTCCATCATGGAGAGGTAGGAGCTTGGCTCTTGAAATGCTCTTCTTGTATATATGTAAATGTTCTCTTGTAAATGTTTTGGTATATATTGTGGGCTGTTGGGTAGATGGCCTAGGAATGGTGTGGAGAAGACTATGGGGCTATATTGTGGGAGGAACAAGTGGTTTTAGGGAGGTATAAGGGTGGAGGGAGTTGGGATTTTAGTTCCACCTTACAAATAAATATCTTGCATTTCTTTACTCGTTATGGGGTGCCATAAGAGGTTGGGGAGACATAAGAAAATGTGAGGAATAAGGGGTACTTGGGGAGGCATAAGGGCATGACAGGGTTTTGAAATGATATTCATATATATATATATATATATATATATATATATATATATATATATATATATATATATATTGTGGGTTGTTCTCAGGTGGTGATACCCATTTTCCCCTTTGGGAGGCATAAACAGCATCCCCATAGCTTCTTTCTCCTTTGGCTTGCTTGATGAAGCCTTTGTATTTTTTTCATGTTTTAATGTAGTTGTAAACTACATTCTATTTGAGACTAGTGTTTCTTTATGAAAATGTTGCTTGTATGTTTTATGGAACCTGTCGTTTCCATGAGTTGGATCACATCTTTTATTGCTTTTTGGTTGGGGCTTAGGGGCCAATGAAGAAGGATGGATTCTCCTATTCATTGGATGTCTTGGTTGGGTGGAGAGCGTTGCCTTTCCCCTACTCCTATTGTGATCAAATTGGAAGAATGAGGAGTTTGCATGTTGTTGTTCTGGAGCTAAGAAAAGAAAGTTTGTGACAGTCCCTTGTGAAATGAAATCTCATTGTAACCTTTCCCTTGAAGTGGATAAACTTGTAAATGGTTGTAATGGAAAGATGTTGTACTTGATTGTAAGTTGTATATTGAAATGTAAAATAAGATTATACTCTGTTTTCTTTTTGGAAAGTATGTGAAAGAAAGATACGTGTTTTTGTATGTTGCATTTTGAAACCAAAGGGAAAGGAAGTTGTAAGAGTTCATTTAAGTTAATGGAAGTGGTTTTGTCTTTTCCATATGTTGTTATTCCATTGGAAATATGTGTTTAGCATTCACTATGAAATCCTGTTTGAAAATGTGTAAAGTGAAAAACGTGAGAAGAAAATGTATTATTTTGTTATGTATGCAATATATATTTTAGAAGGAATAAAAGAAGAAAGGTTTTAATGTTGTATTTTGGAATCAATAAATGATTGCATTATATTTTTCAATCTGTATTGTTATATTGAAATTGATCATCCATTGTGTTTTGAAATCTCTGTTGAAAAGAAGAATTGTGTGTGAGGAAAAATATAATGCTCTGTTCTTAAAAAAATGTTAAGGTTGGAAATCAGAATTTGCATTTTAGCCCATAGATGGGTTGATTGAATCAAATAAATGTATTAGGCTAGGATTAGAATGAATTTCCACACTTGGGAGATGGAAAGTAATTAAATAGATCCTTTAAAAATTTGTCCTCTATTTTATTCTTTTTAAATCGGCAATTAGCTAAACAAAAAATGCATAGATCGAACCTACAACAATAAAATAACAAATTAAATGATTAAATTGAAGTAGTAGGCCCTAAAAAAACTCAATTAGACAAAAAAACTTAATGGAAATACTTCAAAACCTAGAAAAACCGAGTTCAAAGTTTCCATACCATTTTTATGAAATTTGTAAATTTCAAATTAGAATTCAATCAAATAGATCTACATCACAAAATTATCCTAATTCCTCCTAAGAACAATTCTCCATGTCTATTTGACATGTTGAGAGAGGAAGAAGATCAAATTGAATAAATCTCACAAGTTAAAATTTACTAGTTCTCACTTGTAAAAATCCTACAGCCGTTTTCTTAAAATTGACCCCTTAAAATTTAGGAAAATAAAAATTAATGATCTTTGTGTAAAGAGGACGTCAAGATATTTCAAAAAGTCCTCATTTTCCCAAAATGGAGCTTTCTATCAAAGGTTATGGCCTTCTGAAGTTTTGGTTCCTTGGCGTAAAAAAAATGAGAAAAATTTCCTTGGCGGGCCCACAACCCGAATTTTTCCTTAAGCACTTAGGAAAAAATTTGGAAAATTTTCTAAATTTTCCCCACCACCTCACCATCTATATCCAATCAAGGCTTCCACATGGCACCATGGGGCGTTGGTGGAGGCGGACCCCTTTGTAAACTTAGTGCATCTGGAAAAAAATTTGGAAAATTTTCCAAGTTTTCCCCACCACCCCGCCAGCCTGTGACCAATTAGGTGATGCCATGTGGCATCACAAGGCATCGGTAGGAGGAGCGGGTCCCTTTTTCCTTTTTTACTTCAAAAATTTTGGGAAAATTTTCCATGTTTTCCCATCATCCCACTGACCCACAACCAATCAAGAGCAGCCACGTGGCATGAGGAGCCGATGGAGGCGTGGGTCAATGTTACCCTCTTAGCCCTTTAGGGAGTTAATAAAAATTTTTCCCCATTGCCCTACTTTTCCCATGTTGGATTAGGTGATGACACGTGTCCCTTATGGCTTGTGGACTTGCGGGCACAATGTTGGCTTTTCACCCCACGCGGGAAATTTTTCCCAAATGTCTCCCGTCTGCCCCATTCTCCCCTGCGCTGGCTTTAGAAGCGCCACATGTCCCTTGTGGACTTGCGGACCCGTGGGTGCATGGGAGAAAATTTATTTTTCACTCTACATGGGAAATTTCCAAAAATCTCCCGCAGCCTACTAACCCACCCTTTGGGAAAATTTTTCACCCTTGGGCCCGCAAGCCCGCTCTTGGGGAAAATTTTCACCCCAAGGCCTATCGGCCCATAACTCAAAAATATGAGTTAGGAGGACTTATTTATATCAATGGAAAGGTGAGGAAATTTCCTATCCAATGGGAATGATTTAGGGAATTTTTTAATGCATTAAGTGTGAGAAAAATCAAGTTAAAACTTTAATCCTGTCAGAGGGTGGGTATGATGAGGAATTTCCCTCTGAACCTAATTGAACCTTCTAACCCTAAATTTTGGACCTTATGACCTCTAACAATTGTTAATAAAATAAAAGTATGTTCTAGTGGATTATAATTGTTTTGGAACTTGTTAGTGATAGTTGTTGCCTTGTAACTTGGTTGTAGACTCTTCTTATTAAAAAAATTATTCCATAATTTTCCTAACTATTCCTAGGTTGTTCTTGGGTCTCAAGTGGGTTGTTTTTAGCGAGTGTTACAGAAATAAATAATTTTGAACTTGTGAGGGTCACATGATGATTTCTCCATGATTTTCTCAGCCCTTGAAATAGATTCAGTCATCGAACCCCAAGGATCTTTGATATTTAAAATGATTTTGATATTACCAAGGGTTAGGCTATCCACAAATCCTACATCAACATCCTCATTGGTAATAAAATTGTCTTCATCTCTTCATCTATCTCATTGTCTTTAATGTCACACCCATCATTCAAAACAAATCCAAGTCATGTAGAGTTATCACTTCTATAGTCTTCTCAAGGGCAAGTCGGTAATAATGCCTTTTGGAGCACCATTGAAGCCCTAAGAAAACCAAGCATCGATCAATATGTCACCAATGCCTCCACCATTCCTATAATTTGAACCACATCATCCTGTGAATGGACATGTGTATCCAAAAACACCACCTCTTACATGCATGTCTTCCCTATGTACACCCCTTGCCTTGTACCCCATGTTATCATCTCACACATCCCCTAAATTATGTCTTCTACCTACATCTCACCAACCAAGCCCAACATGACACCAATAAGAGTGTCATGATGAAAAACCTAAAAACATTCAGCAACCACTCAACCATAGTTGGTTACCCGAGCTAGGATTCTTCTTCATCAATAATCTTTGTATCAATATATGCACTAATAAAAAAATGAAGTAGTTTACAAGATTATCAATTTTTTTATATTTGTGTAGAATTTACCTCTAGAATTTCAAGTGACATTAAAAATTAATGTATTTTAGATGTACAAAAATGCAAATAAGTGGGATAAACTTATGTTATTTGACCTAGAAACATTGATCTTAATACCATCATTATTTCCCTCTAACAATTTGACCAACCTCTTCTCAAATTGGTTCTCATTTAATGTTTCTTCATCTCTCTCATTTTCTTTTTCATTACCTCCTTCATTCATTAACGAGGTAATTCTTCAATATTAATTTAGGTCTACATCCCCATTTTCATGTCTTTATTTGAAGGTGTAATTTCTCATGTGAGCTCATTAGTTGTCTCTAGCTCTTGCATATACATATTCATCTGGGTAAAACCTCCTCTCCCACATCTAGCCATGATTATAGAAAATAGAGGTAATAAATCACCTAGAAAAATGTAAGTTATATTACCTTCATATTTCTTGCAAGATCCAAATACTTCTCTAATACCAATTGATGTTGATCCAAAGACCAAGGTTGAAATACCTCAAAACAACACACATGATTTTTCAAAACTCTAGAATATTTAAAATAGTTAACTTCTCATTCCTGAATCCACACTAATATTTTATAGAATTACAATCTTCCTTTTATTTCCCATTATCTCTATGAAACCCCTAAAATGTGGAAAAGCTTAAAACACAAAAATACTAAAAATAAAAACACCTTAGATGGGCCAATTTTTTTTATACAATTTATATGCCATCATAAATTTAGGTGTTTTCCAAACCTTGGCTTATTATATAAAATATAACAAAAGATATTAAAACTCTACATTCTAGACAAAACCCAAAAAATGTTTCAAGCCAATTTTAGACCACTAAACAAAGAAATTTGGTCATGAAAACATGTTGAATTCTTTGTGAAAAGATATGTGCATGGCATATTATTAATTAATATCTACCACCTTGGAAAATTTAAAGATGATCCATAAGTCATATCAAAATTTATCATCTTTCAAATGTTATGCTCCTACATCGATTGAGAGAAGAGAAAATCCATATGTTCATACTCATTTTATATATCAAATTCAATGCGAGATAGTAGTGCAATGTTATGTGTCAATTTCATGGTTGTTTAATGAGGTGATATTAGGTTGGCATACACATAAAATCTATTCTCACTACTCTATGTATTGTATTAAAATGCAACTATCTTTTTGTTGTTTTTCAATGTGTTTTATAACAATAAAGGGTAATAAAACATGTTAAATCTATATCTATGAGAATAATTCTTCTTAATGTTTTAAATTACAAGAGTACTAAGAAATCAAGACCAGAATTCCCTATGTGTAATCAGATTTTTAGTATTTTGCTATTATGAAGACACAAAAAGACCATTTTTGTCTGTATGAATGGTCTTCAATAATAGAAAATATGAAAAAAAAAAAATAGAGTATACAAAATAATATATTGTGGTATTTTTTAAAACCTAAAAATGTGAACAAATATATGTTGTAAGATTAGGTCTAAAATTATGTTTTTGTGTTTTCTAGTTTCTAAAGGAGTTATCCTATGTAGTTTAGAAGAAAAATAGTAAGCACATAATGTTTGCATCCCAATATCTAACTTTTAAAAATTAATTTTTAGTAAACAAATATTCATATACTAAACACAACAAAACAAAAAGTATAAAAATAAAATTAAAAATATCATTTACATTTTATTATATTTGGATAATAAAGTTAGGAGGTATATTTTTATGTTTATCATGTTTAATTAAATATTTTTAATAAATATGTTATCTTTTAAAATTAATTTTTCTTTGTTTAAATATTGTCCTAAATATGCTTTTACTTCTATATTATTTATAGGCCTATAAGATACAAACATGATCCATGATGTAAGATCATTGACTATCATAAGCTAGAAATAACAAGGTAATTCATATATTTTAAATCATTATGGGATTTGTGCAATCTAATTGTAAAATCTCACCAATTTCAATTAAGAATTTGATTTTTTTATTTTATTTTATTTTTTATTTATTTTTTGTGCGAGGGGTTAGTATTTAGTTGGTGTAATAAAAATATATGTCATTAATACTTTCTTATGTTATAATTTTCCATGTCGATCTAGTATATTCTAATTGAAACATGCCCTCACCTCAATAACAACCAAATGTGAAGGCTATCATGGGAAGGATGGAATGATATATAGTTACCTTGATGGGAGTGTTCCTTTTCATAAATTTCTACTCTAAAATATATTAAGATCTGCATCGAATTAGGCCACATTTTTATGAATTACCTTGGTGGTATGAATATAAGTGACAGTCGAAACAAGAGATATAGGAAGATAGTTGAATTGTTAAAACATATCAACATAGGTCAGCATATACGACAGAAAATCAACACGTGAACTTCTTTGCACCCACATCCAGAGGTCGTGGCCGAGTCACCCGATGTGGAATTGAAATGAGAGGTGAAAGTTATGGTGATGACAAAGCTAATTGGGCAACCTTATGTCTTCGACGACGCACACAATAATGAATATTCAAATCTAAGGCAAAGAATGCTCTCCTAACCTAAAGGGTATGATGGTAGGGTTTGATATGATAGCTACTCGAGAGACTCAATCGATGTCTATTTCAGTGAGATTCTATTGATTGGTTGTGGAATACATGTAAAGTAACCTACGGTGCCTCGTATGGGTTTCCGTGATAAGGTCATGGAAATTGAGACAAGAGATGTAGGGAGCTGCAGAACTAAGGAGATTTTATGGTCTTGTTCGTAAAGTCTTATCCTGATTGGGTTATATATTAACAAATGAAATCTATGTGATAATATCAGGTGGAAGCGGTGAAGATATGAATACCAGTGTGCGTAAGCTAGTGTCAATATCTAACTGACTAGTAGGCCCGTTGGGTTGCGGGACCTATGGGTCACAACCAAAGACTCGTTGAGGTTGAGGCCCTTATATGGTCATGCATGCAATCAAATCCTATTTCTAGGAGCAATCCAAAATTCATAGGCCTAATTAGCAGCTATGTTTAATGTCTCTAACTATCTTATTTTCTCTATGTATGTGGCAGGTGTGCGTAAGATTGTTAAGCGCAAACTTGTGTCAATGTCAGTTATTAGCTCTGGCCCATTGGGTTGTGGGACTAGGGGATCACAACTATAGGTCTTTTCCTATTGTGGACCGTTGATGGTCATGTAAGATGAATTGATTTTTTTCGTAAATAAACTATCTATCAAAGGAAATCTAAGCTATATTTTTGGTTTTTTCTCAATATATTAGAACAAAGCAATGAAACAAACTAATCTATGGAAATAAATATTTTTGTGCTTTTCTAACTTTTCAGACAATGCATCTAATCTAATAAACAATTTAAAAACAAATAACTAGCTAGATGTAGCTAGCTATCTATGTAGATGTGTGAATCTAAATCTAAGATCTACTCTAATTCAAATAAAATCTTTCCAACACAACTTCCCTGGCAATATTTTAAAGAGAAAACTTCGTATTGATTTGATCTACTTGCCCTATCTCTATTAATTGAAATGAATCTAATCTATTTGATATGCAATTGACAATTTGAAAAAACAAAGAAAATAAATACCAACTCCACAAACAAGGTCTTTGGCAAATATTGAATCTTTCCTACTTTCCTTTCTTTCTATGAGTGTTCATGTGAGTCAAAGAATTTAAATTCAAAGAACAAAAAAAAGAGGATGGCACTTGATGGTAGCTTGGAAGCAATTTGGATGTCTGCATGTCCCACAAGAGATCTAAACTTGGTATGCCATTCTAGCAAGATTATGACATCACATGTTGAAGATGAAAAATTCTCATGCCTTTTGATTGAATAATGTTGATGGTGAATCACAACCCACAATTTCTACCACTCGATGGGTTGAGCCTCTCGGTGTGATTTCATAAAATGGAGCTTTTCCCAGTGTGGGACCTTGTGAAACGGGAAAGCTCTCCGGATGAAGGCCGAGTTCCTATTCCTCTATTCAAATGCACACATAAAAATGTAGAGGTTTACTCAAAAACCTAATCTAACTTTCCAAGGAGGCAGAGTAAGAATTTCATAAAAATAAACCTAAACTAGAGGTGATGCATGAGAGAATGAAGAACACTGTCTTGCCAATAAACACAAACCATTAAAATGCAATGCAAGATCATGCACTGAGATAACCAAATTTGCGGTGAAAGATCAAGGATGTAAATGAACAAGAGAGGGTTGAGAATCATCCATATACATGCATTATTTACTCCAAATATTGATACAATACACTATAAAATGCCAAGAGGCAAAGGTGCATTACAATTTTAGATGGGAGGTTTGAACTCCTGAAATTTTCTGCCCGAAGAGAAGAAGGGAGGGGAAAAAAAGAATGTCCAACCTTTAGAAATAAGCCCCTCCTTAAAATTTATAGGAAGAATGAGAGATGGAAGAGAGATAATATCCAAATCTACTGAACCACCTCAGTTGTATTTAATTCATCTCATTATGGCGGTAGGTGAGAACCGTAGTAAACCCAAAAAATGGTGAGCTATATTTTACATTTTTGAAGAACTTTTTATCACCTAATTAAATATATCTAGTTGTAGTTGGATGGAGGACCTTGTAAGCTTTCTGAAAAATTCCAACCTTGCGTGATTTTGAGCTCCTGTGAAAAGTTATGGCCATTTGAATATCTGGGAGCAAGGTTCGGGTATAACGCTCAAAATGTTGCACACTCCCGAAGATGCGTCTCGGCATCCATTATCATGTCAACATAATTTTAAGTGCACTATAGGTGCTGAAAGTTTCATGTCGACATCTTCTTACCTATGCCTTCCAACCTATGCCAAGCGCAATGTCGACATATTTTTACTGTGCCTTCCAATTTATGCCAGGTCATCCTTTTTCATGTCCACATCTTTAGTTTCTTTGATTTCCACATATTTACCTAATATATACAAAATACAAGCATGGAATATATAGGAATGGAGGATAGAAGGTTACTTCATGCACAAGAAATGAAGAGGTAGTTCTACTCATTAAATATATTTAAAAATAGAAGGAACAAGGAGAACCAAGAAAACGAAGCTATTTTTAGCAAATTCGGCTCACGGATGTGCTCAAAAAATAAACTTAAGTGAATCATCACATAAAATTTCTCACATGAAGATTCTGGAAAAATTGATTAGGACCACTTCCCTACCTAGGTGGTAGTTTTAGGACCACCATCCCTAAAAGAATGGCGATCCCAGGCTGAAGGCCAAAACAAGCACAAAAAGAAGGGGGAAGCTAGAAAAATGCAAGGAAAAGATAAGTAAGGCTATATATCTTTGAATGGGTTTTGGAGCTCAAAAACCTTCTTGAAAGGATTTTGAATCATCATTGGGGACCTTTATAACCATTTTCCCGATAATGTAGCACATGTAATTTTGGGTGCGTACATATTGCCCCCTCGAGAGAAGCATCTTAGCCATGAAAGAGGCATAAAATGTAGAGTTCGAGTATGGCATTCCCGAAATGGGGAGTTAGAAGCTATACCTGACATGCCCGTGTTTCGAAATCTCTCTGTCTAAACTCCCACTACCTACAAAAGAAAATGACGACTCAAGTGTAGATAGATAAAACATTGAAAAATAAACATTAAATTAAAATGACAAGAGGACTTACCATTTTTGTGGGGATGTAGAAATATACCTGCACCAACACTCTATCCCTGTAAACACATACACTCAAAATGAAGTTAGAAATATCATATATATATCAAAACAAATTCATTTCTCAATTCATTTGTGCATTGTTGATTTGGTTAGTTTGATTGATTTGGAGCTCTGGATTCATGGTGACCATTCTTGACAAGAATACAACCAATACGTTCATGCCAAGATCATGATCATGCCTCTATGAGTGGGAGATCGACCAACGCGCTCTCAGGTTAGTTATTTCCTTCTTTGTCTTTTTGTACCCTAAAAGTTTAAATGTTGAAAATTTCACCTAGGGGAATTTTCAAAATTTCTTGTCTTGAATGGGTCTTTAGGGGGCACCCATAGGGCATGCTTTTATTTTGTCAAAATGGTTAATTTTAACATTTTTGGTCCTTTTTAGGGTTAAGGGAACGTTTTGAAAATTGGTTCAGACCACCGCCCATCATAGGGTCACGCGCCAAGTCAGGGTGGTGGTCTGGGAACCACCACCTTGCCCTAGGTGGTGGTTCTGGAAAGAGTGTCAAAACATGCTCGAAACTTAATTTTTTTTGGATTTTTGAGAGTTTACTATGTTTTTGATGAGCTTATTGTGTGATGTACTTTACTAACTTGCTCTTTTCTCATGTTTTGGTGGATGCAAAAGAAGGTTGAGTACATACCCTGGAGCAGAGAGAGAGTGCAATTGGATCCCTGGGATTTTAGATCAGCTGACCCAGGCTGAGATAGATCTTTTACAGTGGGAAGGTATCTAGTGGATAACACGAGTGCCCCATGTTGTTCCTTCTAGTCACATTCATGTGTGACTTATTATCTTACTGGGATGCAGACTAGAACACTTTCTAGTTCCCAGGTGTTAGAGGGGAGTGGACAATCACTTTGGAGGATGTTTACCATTCTTGGTTTCTCTAGTACTTGATAAGATATTGACATTAGTGACACCAAGGTCTAGATCCATGATGACACAACAGGCTACATACATGGGAGATGCTATTGTCTCTTCTAGCTCGAAGAAGCAATTAAGGTTTCATCTATTGCTACTCTTTGCTCCCACTTCCTATCCTTTGACATCCATCATGGGTATCCTATCCTCAAGACTCGAATGATCATATAAGGAGGAGATACAATTTTGTACTATTGGGCCCCCATCATTGCACATATCGAGGCTCATGGCCATAAGTATGCCTAGGGAGTAGATATTCTAGGGACCACATACCATGATTTATATAGAGTTGTCAAATTGTAGGGAAAGTCCTTAAGCCACCCCACTTTGGTTATGAGTTGGGTCTATGAGCATTTCATCCCTTATGGCAGGGGTACATGTATCAGATCCATGAGGCTTTCCAAGTAGCTATATGGATAGGCATGTCAAGGCTCTCTGGAAACCACATCAATCAGTGGCCTCCCTAACTACAATAGACATGACCACCACATCATATTGGGACATGGTAGAGATATGGGGTGAGGATACTACGACGATGGTGGCTTGTTCTTTCATGAGCCAGCTAGTTGAAAAAGCTAGGAGGCTATAGATTCAGCCCTTTGACTGAGTACCCCAGTAGTTCGGTCTTCTATACCTATCATGCTCCCTCCAGTGGCACCGATTTACATGAGGACTATTTAGGAGGCATAGAGAGGTCCTAGAAGGGATCTTGGTTGACAGTTGTTACTCCTAGTGTGCCTATTGTAGTTAGTGCATAGTTTAATTTCTGGTGAGTAGTTGGTGCTCCTTAACCACCCTTACTTCAGATTGGGATGGCTCTTTCTCATATTGGGGAGGAGGATGGGCCATTGATTGGACTCGACTCGAGGAGGGGGAAAGAGAAGATACGAGAGGGGGAGTCACTCGAGAGGAGGATGATGGGGGGAGTCCTTCGAAGGGAGCCGACACCACCCCGAGTAGCATGATACTCAAGAGATCCTCAAAGAAACACATAAGGAGGTGAGTCTTGAGAGAGAGAATCTTGTCTCATAGGAGACACTTGGAGGGGATGATGAGTCCATGATTGGAAAACACCATGCCTTTGGATTTGGGGATGCTCCATAGCCACCAATAGCTAGTGATGCATAGTATCGTTGATCACAGATGGATGCCTAGAGACTATGAGTATGTTCAATACTCTTTTATGAAATTTGTTTATCAATTTTCACATGTTTAGCTTAGCATTCTCTTTTGATTTGTGTTCCATGGGTTTTCTCTTAGCTCACTATCTCTTCTTTTTTTTCTTTTTGCAGCATCCACACATGAGTGGTGAGATTTCATTCATTAGGCATGTGTGGAACCCATTGATGATAAAATCTATCAATCTACGGTCTCTGTCACATTTTATCTTCCCGTATTGTGCCTGAAATGTTTCCACCTTCCTTTGTTGTCATAATCAGTCCTTTCCTAGACCAAGGATCATGTATAGATCCAAATTGTTTCCTCATTTCTCTGTTCATCTAAAAGGTCTGTATTTGGGTGTAAAACTCAGGTGTCCCATGTTTTCCATTTTCCACAGTCGGGATTTGTTGTCCTTGTCATTTTTTCCCTAAATACTCAAAGAAAAATGAATGGATGTAGCTCGAGAGGAATGTATTTGAGCCTTGTAACATTTCTAAATTCTCTTCCTTGGAGAAAATTTCATCTCTCGGGCTCAAATGGTCATTTTTCTACATTTTACGGTTTGATGGGCATTTCTCCTGGTCAAATTTACATCCTTGCATCAATAGGAAACATGGCCTCTTTTGGTTGGATGCGGCTCGATGGGGTACTTAAAATTTTATGAATCACCTCAACTTGAAAACCTATCTACGTGGAAGAACGACACTCATTTGAAGATTTGCTTTTTGGTTTGGCCTTGGAGTTGTGCGGGAGGACACATGGAGGTTTCCACTACTTTTCCTGGACTTAGACAAAAAATTTATGTAGCCAATACTATTTGGTGGGATAGGGACACGTGGTGAGCCCACACTCATTCAGGGTCTCTACTTTGGGCACCATTTTGAAATTGCACCATGAAGACACATGGAGGTTTCCGCCGTCTTCCCATACTTAGTCTTTTTTTCAAAATATTTTGAGAGGCCTAGGACACGTGGAGGGACCACACATGTTTGAGGACCGCCCTTGAGTTTTATTTTAAAGAAGCACCAAGAGGACACTTGGAGGCCTCCACTCACTTTGTTTTTTGGAATTTTCAATGGCCAAAGGAGATTGCCTCGGACCTTGACACATGGCACCTTCCACTTTTGAGCTTTTAAGCCTTCAAACAAATTTTTTTAGGCCAGGACACATGGTGAGCCCGTGCTCATTCAAGGTCTCAACTTTTGGGGACCATCTCAAGATGTGCCATTGTGACACATGGTAGTTTGAAAAGTCAAAAGGTGGGGAGGTGGACCATCGGGGGAAACTTGGATTTTTTTCCTCTTAAGGATTAAAATATCAAAATGGCCCATATCTCGAAAAAAGGAGGTCAAGGTTGGCTTTGAAAAGTTCAAAGGGGCAGGGAAGTGGACCATCAGAGGCAACTTGGATTTTTTTCCTCTTGTCATCAAAAGGATTAAAACATCAAAATGGCCCACAAGCCCGACAAAGAATAGTCAAAATTTTGTTCCAGTCAATGGTGGAGGTGCGGGAATTTCGGGGGAAATTTGGAAAATTTTCCTTTTGTGAAAAAGGAGTTAAAAGTATAAAATGAAGTGTGGTTCCACTGGGACCCACATCGAGGACACCTGTTAAAGGTGGAAGGGCGGAGCTGGGGGAAACTTGGAAAATTTTCCCTTTTCCAAAAAGGGAGGTGAAATAGTAGAATTTGGCCATGGTTCCTCTGGGACCCACCTTAGGACACGTGTCAGGCTCATTTCTCAAAGGTGGAGGTGTGAGAAAAATGTGAAAATTTTACATTTTTCCAAAAGTTGTAAAGGGAAAAAGGAACCCACAGCCCATTTTAAAGTGGATCTCCCACGTGGATGGTCCAAATTCAAAATAGAAATCAATGGCATTGTGCATCTGTATCTGATTTTTCTACCATTTTCACTCCAAAGCTCCTAGGGATGCGTATTCTTATGGTTTTTTATCATTTCTTGGAGTCTCCTACATGCCAAATGAAGAGGAACATTAATCTAGTAGCCTGGTTTGGTGGGGAAGGTCTGTAAACATATCTCACCATTAAATATGCAATCTAACTATCGATTCACCTAATTTTTCTTTCCTTGGCACGTGAAAGACCTTGTTGATATCTTGGTTTGGTGAGGAAAATCTGGGACGTCTTTTACCATTAAGATGAGATCTGACCTTTGGGCTCGATCTGATCTTCCATTTTTCCTTCCCGGCATGCAAAGGAACCAGATTGGATAGATTAGGGGTGGAAGTGGTTGGTGAAGTAAAAGGAAGAGTGATCTACTAGAGGAAGGAGTTGAATGCGGAGATGTTCAAAGAACAATCTACCCCCCAGCACCTAAAAATTTTTACAGATTTGATTCTAGGGAATCACGATCGGGATCATGGCGAGCACTAGTGCACTCAATGTTTGGGTTTTTTGGGGGAAAACTCTATTGTAAAATGATATAAATGGCATGATTTTTTCCATGAAAAGGGTTTGAAGGTTGGAGTGTTAGAGGTCAGAACTGATTTTCTAAGAGAAAAGCTTGATAGAACCCATCTTTCTGAGAAACTATCTGAAGAAACCTGTTTATCTCCTTTGTGTTAAATTTGATCATGTCAAGGTGGTTGCGAGTGTACAACCATTGACAAGCTCTGAGATTGTTCGAGAAACTTTCCCTATTGATAAATTTAATCAAACTTGAGTTAATCTATGTTATTTTTTGGAAAAAATTTGTGTTTGCTTCATTTTTGAATGTCTACAAGTAGTTTTTCTTGTTCCCATTGCATTCTTACATTGAAATCTATGTGAATCACACAAGATCTTATCCTTGTGATAGTTTGGTGGCATTTGCAATTTCATTTATCAGAAGAGCTTTCATTTGATAGTGAAATAAACAAATTTAAAATCACTGTGACTCCTAGCATGACTATAAGATTGTTTGTTAGCCTTTGAGGGTATCTTAGGCATGATGAAACAAAGATTGATAATGTTCAGTTAAGTTTTCCAATTTGAGCCTTCATTTTGGATCCTTGAAGTTTGTGTGAAAAGTGTTGATCTGGGCCTCCATTAAAGCACATATTCTAGTTAAAGGAACATCCTAGCTACTCTTGAAGCATTCTGTTGTTTGAGCTCTCCATTTTTGTAAAAATTCTCAAAGATTTGGTATAATCAACTTTATCCTACTTCACCTCCCACCAAAATCATTCAAAAATATTAATCTTACCCATACTACCCCTGTTTGTCCTGTGTGTATACATATGCACAATTTCTATTACCAAAACATGCAGAAACACTCAGGTTTTCATTGTCTTTAGTGGCCTAAACCTTGCTTAGAAAATATCTCCATTATCTAGAGTGACAACTCGTGAGAGTTAGGTTTTGTTGTATTGATCATATTTTCTTCAAGGTCTTCTTAAACACTTCACAAGGAAGGAATTCCCCATCTCCTCCATAAACAACAGGCTACAAAAGGGTTCTCTCACCCTGGTTGAAAGGCACAACCATAAAGTAGTGAGGATAGATCAAATCCTCTTAGGGTGCTATCCATTTCTCCACATCTGAGTGACAGAGGGCCAGTTAGATCCCATCCCCAGCTACAAAATGACTCACTATGATCTATCTATCTCTAAGCTTCCTGCCAAACCTGATGCTTGCTCAAACTTTGAAGGAGAATCAATTTGGGTACCAACACCTTACTTAACTGCGCATTTTGGGGACATAGTGATTGTAGTTCATATTCAGACCCTGGTAAACACTTCTTGTATGCTCAAAGTGCTAATCCATTATTTCAAGCATCATCCTGTGTTCAGGCCTATAAGAAGTGTTCAAAGTTACAAGTGCTATGTGTAATATTTCCATTTTCTACAGTTATTGCACTAAGTTTCATTGATAAATATGGATAAAGAAGAGTCAGATCTTTCCATTTCTAGTTTCTAGTATTGATAGACATTTGACATATCATATTTTAGTGCATTTACACAACTAAGGTGGAAATCCTTAGTGGTGACTCCCTGTTGATCTGATTCTTGATGAGTACCAGTGTCTTAACCTCTGTCAAGTGAGTTTTGTTACTAATCTTTGCAAAGCTGGAAGGAAGAAGATCTTTCTTTGCTAGAGATCCTACTAGGACATTATTTCCAGAGCTAGGAAAAACAAAGTCAAGGAAGAAAATCTTGGAGAGTTGTTGAGATCAACAGTCAAGAAAAGAATCCCCATTGATGAAAGTGATCCAGCCTATCATTGAAGATTTCCATTCAAGTGATTCTGAATCGTAGTAGTCTTTTTGTGGAATTAAATTCTCCATCTGGAGAGGGGCCTTCATTTGATTTTGAAAAGTTTTCTTCTCATTCTACTCCTGTCTTTTCAAAAGTTTGATAGGGATTTCCAAGAAACAAGGCCTTTAGGGGATATCCATTTTGAAAGTTATACTCCTGTGTTTCAAAGACCCTCTACCCTTATCAATTTGTCTCCCCTCCAGGTCACCTCCTCAAAACAACATGGCCCTTCCCCCACCTGACCCTCCTTTTTGTTGTAAACACCTTTGGTCCTATAAATTTTATAGGGATAGTTGGTTATCCAAATGCAGTTCCCCAGGATGTAAGAAATAGATTACCAAAGTTCCAAGGAAACAACGCTATAACTGGTGATCAACATTTAAATCTTTTTATCAATATGATGGAAGACTTTGAGATTGAACATGAAGATGTATATATCAAGTTGTTTATCCATACTTTGGAAGAGGATGCAAGGGACTAGTATAAAGCTTTTCCAGATAATTCCATTGATTCTTGGACAGAGATGAACAATGCATTTAGACTATAGTATGGTGATAGAACTGACCCTAGGTTTCTTCTATCAGAATTTGAAAATATCAAGAAGAATCCTAATGAGTCAATACATGATTTCAACACAAGGTTTAACAAGACCTTGAGAAGATTTCCTATTAGCTTAAGGCCATGTGATGAATCATGTTTGATCAAATATTTAGATGCATTTGATAAAAAAATTGCTTACTACTTGAGGGAAAAAACCTACTAATTTGAGGCAGGCCTTCACCATGGCTCTACAAATTGAAAACAACATCAAAGCAATTGGAAAGCCTCCAAAAAGGGAGGGTGTAAAACTAATTAACCTAGAAAATCCTCAAACAAGTAAGGTTACTTGATTTGGAGGAAGTTGTGAAAACTTTGGTAGGGGTTGTCAAAGAAATATCATACAAATTAGCCCAGGCAGAAAAAGGAATTGGGCAAGAGTTCACAAGGTCAACACAAGCAACAAGGCCAAGACAAGTTTACAAATCACCAAAGATCTGATGATAGAGGCAAGGGACCTATTGGATTTGGAAATAGATAGTCCCAAGCCAGGGAAAAGAATGGTACTGATCCTTTGGCTACTAGAGTTGTTGTTGTGGAGGAGACAAATGTCATTGAGTGGTGTGATAGATGTTTCATGCCCCATGCTCCATGTGAGGAAGATCAGCAAGAAGAAGAAGAAGTTTTTGATGATAATGATGATGATGATGTTTGCATGATGGGTTGCTCCATGAGCTCACAACAAGGGGAAACTTCAACTGAGGTAATAAGTGCTAGAACTATTTCTTATTTTTGGGATTACATCCACCGGTACCCATTCTTCCTCCCTCTCATACTTTAGAAGTTGATACTTGTACAAGATTTTGAACTACCCAATAATGACTTTGAATATCTAAGAGCTTTAATGATAAAGAAGTATGATGGAGGAATCCCATCTGAGGAGGACAGGAAGTTATTGATGAATGTTGTTGTGGCTCAAGAAAAGGAATACAACACAAGAAGTAGGGTTGTCAAAGGTACAGGGCCTCAAGCCAAGCCAAAACTCCATTGCTTTCAAATATTCCTAAAGAGGCTCCTAAGAAAGATGCATCTTCCAAAGGCCTTACTGTCCCAAACAAAACTCATACCCCTCCTCATGCCCAAGCTATCAAAAGTCTTGTGCCATCTAATGAGTGTGTCAACCTTCCTTCCAATGTTGCCTTGCCAAAGTCTACCCTTATGATATTTCCCAAGTCTTGAGTCAGATCAAGATCTCAGTTCCAATTGTTGAGTTGCTTAGGATTCCTGAGCACAAGAAAAGGATTTTGAATATTTGGGGCTGAAAGAGGAGAAGACTTCCTTAGGTAGAAATATAAACATTGTGGAAACTCCCCAAGTCATTGAAGAGTTAGAAACACCACCAGTGTTGGAGGAACTAGGTGAACCACCTGAGGTTTATTTGGGGACATCCTTGGTGGACTCTCAGCTAAATGTGGATCCATTCTTCACCACTCTAATCATTAAGGACAAGATTATTGCACAACTGCATGTTTGACTCAGGGGCATCATGCAATGTCATGCCTTTGGAAGTCATGAATGAGCTGAATATTAAAGTAACAACAACATATGGGAAGTGTACTGCTATGGACTCCAGAGAGGTGCCAGTGGTGGGATGTGTGAAAGGTCTAGTGGTACAACTTGCAGCTTACCCAGGTAAAACCTAAAGCTTGATGTTGTTATTGTTGACTGCCCAACCAAGTGGGGTATGTTGTTTATCTAGAAAATGGGCTGCAAGTGTTGGTGGGAGTGTTCAAATGGATATGTCCTATGCCACCATCCCAATTGAGGGCAGCCTTGTCAAGTTGTATGGAGAAAAGAAGATGTTGCACCTTATTGAAGATCCCAACAATGCATCCTATGAAGTATTGTACACAAGTGTTGATGTTGATAACTTCATAGGATATGCTTGATGGAAAAGAGCACAAAATTGAAGAATGCAAGTGTCTTGAAAGGTAGGCTCTCCTTGACTTATTGTTTGATGGAGCTTGCTCCAAGTTTGGAAATGGTGCTTGGTGTTGTTCTGATCTCTCCAGGCCAGAAGTTTGTTTTTCCTTCAAACTCAACTTTGAGTGCACTAATAACATTGCTGAGTATGAGGCACTATTATTAGGTCTGGATTGCTTGGAAATATGGTGTTAAAGACATCATTGTCAAAGGAGATTCAGAATTAATTGTCAAGCAAGTCAAAAATATATGCCACAAAAATCAGCGAATGAAACAATACAAGCATGCAGTTTGGGATTTCATTGAGATGTTTGATTCATTCAACATTGTGCATCATGATAGGAAGTTCAATGATTTGGAAAAATGCTTGCTATGTTGGGATCTCGGTTTGATAATTGTGTAGTGTCCCCATATTGTGAATATGATGTTGAAGTATTGACAAGGCCATCTGTCCCTGACAACATTAAGCATTGGCAAGTTTTTGATGATGATGCTCAGTCGTAAGATTTTCAGTAGAACAAAGGGGAGTTTTCTGATCAAAATATTGATTGGGAGCCAATGGTGTGTGTAGTAGAGGGAAAAGAAACCTTGTTTGGCAAAGGCATCATCCAACTAAAGACTAATACCATTCCTAGAGGGTTGGTTGCTCTTGAATCCAACTTTGATAATGTTGATCACATTATTAATAGATGCATAACAACCTCAAGGGATATTGAGGAGCATGACTTGGCACAAAGGAGAAACCAAGGAAGATCTTGGTTAGGAAGCAATCTCAGCAAGGAGGAAAAAATAGTCCTATGTCCAATTGCTAAAAAATATCAAGATTGCATGGCTTGGACTTATTCTAAACTAAAGGCATACAGAGAGGATCTGTTTCAACATGAGATTCCCTTGGAATCTAATGCAAAACCATTCAGGTAGAAACAAGAGACCAATCAATCCACTCCTATCTCTCAAAATGCAAGAAGAACTGAAGAAACTGAGAGATGGAGGGATTATTCAGCCCACAAGGTATTCTTCCTGGGTTGCAAATCTAGTACCAGTATTAGAAAGAAGAATGGTGACATCAGGTTGTGTGTGGATTTCAGAAATTTGAATAGAGCATCAATGAAGGATAATTATCCTTTACCAAACATGGAAAACATGTTACAACTAGTGACTGTTCTGAGTTACTTTCTACCCTAGATGGTTTCTCTGGTTATAACCAAGTTGTGGTGAAGGAATCAGAAAGAATTAAAATAACCTTTACCACTCCTTGGGGACTTATGTGTATGTCAGATGCCCTTTGGTCTAATGAATGCTGGAGCAACCTTTCAAAGAGCAATGGATGTTTTTTTTCCAGTTACATCAATGATTTTATTGTTGTTTACCAGGATGATGTGACTGTGTTCTCTAGAAAGTGAGGTGATCACTTGCTACACTTGGAAAAGATGTTGATAAGATGTAGAGAGTATGGTATTTCACTCAATCCAAAGAAGTGCCACTTTGGAGTGCAGAAGGAAAAGTTTTGGGTCACATTGTGTCACAAGAGGGAGTAATGATTGATCCAGAAAGGGTAGAGGCCATCAAAGCAAGGTCCCAATTCCAAGAACCAAGAAGGGGATTCAATCCTTCTTTGGGAGATAAACTTTATCAGAGAGATTCATATCAAACTTTGTTGAATTGACCATTCCAATCACTTCCATGCTAAAGAAGGACCAAGCCATCAAATGGGAGGAGGATGCCATTCAAGCTTTCAATGGGATCAAGGAGGCATTAAAGCATGCCCCTTGTTTTAGCAGCTCTAGATTATAAGAAGCCTTTCCAATTATTTTCTTTTTTCTTCAAAAACTATCATTGCATCTTCCCATGTAGAAGGATGATGATGAAGGGGCTGAGAGGCCAATTGCCTTTTTTAGTAAGGCATTACAGGGGCTGAGCTGAAATACACTATTATGGAGAAACAAGCATTTTCCTTGGTGAAAGCAACAAAGGTTTTCAGGCCTTACATTCTGAGTTCCAAAATTGTTTCTTATGTTCCCCACACCATGGTCAAAGACATCTTATCAGAGATGGAGGTCTCAAGAAAAAGATGCAGATGGGTGAACAAGTTGCAAGAATATGACATGGACATCCAAACCATGAAGTTGGTGAGAGGTTTGGGCTTGGCTAAGCTTATGGCTGAGAGAAACTTGCAAACTATTGAGGTGAATGAGGTAGAAGAAAGAAGGGTAGATGTCTTTGAAAAATTGATGAGTTCTGAGTGGTACAAGGATGTGATTTTTTATCTCAGACATTTATACTACCCTGAGTATTTGAGTAAGAACCAGAAAAGGGCCCTTAAGTTGGCTTCCCAGAAATATGTCATTACTGATTATGGGTTAGCTTGGAAGAACCCTGAGGGAGTCCTCTTAAGGTGCATTACTGAAGATGAAGCCCCAAGATAATTGTTGATCTCCATGGAGGAGTTTGTGGGGGGAATTTTGCTAGAAAAGTCACAACACACAAGATCCTGAGGGCTGGTTATTGGTGGCCAAATCTCTTCAAGGATGCAACTCTTTTGGTTAGAAGATGTGAGAGTTTCAACACTTCTCTGGAAGACTGAAAGCTTCAGGCTCCCTTCCTTTGCAGCTTATATCAATTGAAGCCCCATTCAAGCAATGGGGAATGGATTTCATTGGTGAGATTTCAGATCCTTCAAGTGCTGGCCATAAGTGGATTCTTGTAGCCACTTGATTACTTCACCAAGTGGGTGGAGGCAATCCCCACCAAGAGAGCAACACACCAAATTTCATGGACTTCATGTTGAACCATATCATCTGCAAGTTTGGGGTGCCAGTCAAAATTGTTGCTGACAATGCCATGAGCTTCAGAGCTAAACCCTTGGTGGCAATGTGTAGAGAATATGGGATAAATTTGACATATGCCTCTAATTATAATCCCCAAGGAAATGGACAAGCTGAGTCCAGTAATAAAAATTTGCTAAAGATTATCAGAAGAACCTTGGAGCTTAACAAGAGAAAATGGGGTGAGCAGTTGAAATTTGTTGTCTGGGCTGACCAATTACTATTAAAAGAGCCACTGGAAGAGTCCATTTGAGTTGGTGTATGGAACTCAGGCCCTATGCCCCTACATATGCAATTATCCTCATATCAGTTCATGCAACAACTGGAAGATCAAGAAGTAAGTCCATATGATGCCCGCATTAACCAGATTGTTGAACTTGATGAAGAAAGGAGGGCATCCCACCAAAGGCATGTAAAGTTCAAAGAAAAGTTGAAGAAGTTGTTCGACAAGAAGGTCACTCCCAGAGCTTTCAATGTTGGAGATCTTGTGCTACTATGGGATAACAGGCATGAAGATAAGGGCAAAGCATGGAAAATTTGATGCATTATGGATGGGCCCTTACTCCATTGATATTAGAATTGGTGAACATACCTTCTTCTTGAAGGACTTAGATGGGGAATTTCTCAACTACCTATTAATGGTAGGCATTTGAAGCATTTCTTGGATTGATTCCCAAATCAAGGTGAGCATCATCTATACAGTGTATAGTTTGTTGGTTTGTTTCCTGTTTTTGTGTTTTTGCTCATTTTGGTCCTTGGTGACCTATTTTTGCTGGTTTCTCTTGTTTTTTTTGGGGAGATGGCTCTGTTTCTCTGTCTCTGTAAGCTGACTCCTTTTCCCAATGGATATTTTTGGCACTTGGTCTACCTTTTTCTTGTGGCACTCACAGGGAGTGCCCATCCCCGAGTCGGAGCCGATGTTGGTGCTCAAAATAGTCTCACCCCATTTTTCCATTAAAAATCTATCAATTTACGGCCTCTCATATTTTATCTTCCCGTGTGTGCCCTAAAATGTTTCCACCTTCCTTTTTTTTCCATAATCAATCCTTTCCTGGGTCGAAGGATCATGTATGGATCCATGGTTGTTTCCTTGTTTCTCTATTTGTCTAGAAAAGGTCTGTATTTGGGTGTAAAACTCAGGTTGTCCCATGTTTTCCATTTTCCACAGTTGGGATTTGTTGTCCTTGTCATTTTTTCCCTAAATACTTGAAGAAAAATGAATGGATGTAGCTCGAGAGGAATGTATTTGAGCCTTGTAACATTTCTAAATTCTCTGTCCTTGGAGAAAATTTCATCTCCAGCTCAAATGGTCATTTTTCACATTTTACGGTTTGACGGGCATTTCTCCCAGTCAAATTTACATCCTTGCATCAACAGAAACATGGCCTCTTTTGTTGATGTGGCTCAAGGGGGTACTTTAAATGCTTTAATTTATGAATCGCCTCAACTTAAAAACTTGGTTCTACGGAAGAACGGCTCGCTCATTTGAAGATTTTATTTTTGGTTGGCCTTGGAGTTGCACTCGAGGAGGACACGTGGAGGTTTCCTCTGCTTTTCTTGGACTTAGACAAAAACTTTTATGCAGCCAATACTATTTGGTGGGATAGGGACACGTGGTGAGCCCACGCTCATTCAGGGTCTCCACTTTGGGCACCATTTTGAAATTGCACCATGAAGACACGTGGAGGTTTCCACCGGTCTTCCCATACTTAGTATTTTTTTCAAAATATTTTGAGAGGCCTGGGACATGTGGAGGGACCACGCATGTTTGAGGACCGCCCTTGAGTTTTTTTTTAAAGAAGCACTAGGACACTTGGAGGCCTCCGCTCACTTTGCATTTTTCTTGAATTTTCAACGGCCAAAGGAGATTTCCTCAACCCTAACACATGGCACCTTCCACTGAGATTTAAGCCTTCAAACAAATTTTTCTGGCCAGAGACACATGGTGAGCCCGCACTCATTCAAGGTCTCAACTTTTGGGGACCATCTCAAGATGCGCCATTATGACACGTGGCCATTTGAAAAGTCAAAAGGTGGGGAGGCGACCATCGGGGGAAACTTGGATTTTTTTCCTCTTAAGGATTAAAATATCAAAATGGCCCAAAAAAAGGTCAAGGTTGGCTTTGAAAATCAAAGGGGGGGAGTGGACCATCGAGGAAAACTTGGATTTTTTTCCTCTTGTCATCAAAAGGATTAAAACATCAAAATGGCCCAAAGCCCGATGAAAAGAATATAGTCAAAATTTTTTCCAGTCAATGGAGGTGTGGGCTTTCTGGGGGAAATTTGGAAAATTTTCCTTTTGTGAAAAAGGTTAAAAGTGTAAAATGAAGCATGGTTCCACTGGGACCCACATTAGGACACATCATAGACTATTTTTCAAGGGGGGGGAGTTGGGGGGAAACTTGGAAAATTTTCCTTTTCCAAAAAAAGAGGTGAAATAGTAGAATTTGGCCATGGTTCCTCTGGGACCCACCTTAGGACACGTGTCAGGCTCATTTCTCAAAGGCGAGGTGCGAGAGAAAAATGTGAAAATTTTACATTTTTCCAAAAGTTGTAAAAGGAAAAAGGGAACCCGTAGGCCCCATTTTAAAGTGGATCTCCCACGTGGATGGTCCAAATTCAAAATAGAAATCAATGGCAACTGTGCATCTGTATCTGATTTTTCCACCATTTTCACTCCAGAGCTCTTGGGATGCGTATTCTTATGGTTTTTTATCATTTCTTGAGTCTCCTGCATGCCAAATGAAGAGGAACATTAATCTGGTAGCCTTGGTTTGGTGGGGAAGGTCTGTAAACATATCTCACCATTAAATATGCAATCTGACTATCGATTTGACCCGATTTTTCTTTCCTTGGCACGTGAAAGACCTTGTTGATATCTTGGTTTGGTGAGGAAAATCCAGGATGTCTTTTACCATTAAGATGAGATCTAACCTTTGGGCTCGATCTGATCTTCCATTTTTCCTTCCCGGCACGCAAAGAACCAGATTGATAGATTAGGGGTGGAAGTGGTTGGCAAGAGTAAAAGGAAGAGTGATCTACTAGAGGAAGGAGTTGAATGCGGGAGATGTTCAAGAGATCTACCCCCTGAGCACCTAACAAATTTTTACAGATTTGATTATGGGAATCATGATCGGGATCATGGCGAGCACTTGGTGCACTCAATGTTTGGGTTTTTTTGGGGAAAATCTATTGTAAAATGTTATAAATGGCATGATTTTTTCCATGAAAAGGGTTGGAAGGTTGGAGTGTTAGAGGTCAGAACTATTTTCTAAGAGAAAAGCTTGATAGAACCCATCTTTTGAGAAAACTATCTGAAGAAACCTGTTTATCTCCTTTGTGTTAAATTTGATCATGTCAAGGTGGTTGTGAGTGTACAACCATTGACAAGCTCTGAGATTGTTCGAGAAACTTTCCCTACTAATAAATTTAATCAAACTTGAGTTAATCTGTGTTATTTTTGGGAAAATTTGTGTTTTCTTCATTTCTGAATGTCTACAAGTAGTTTTTCTTGTTCCCATTGCATTCTTACATTGAAATCTGTGTGAATCACACAAGATCTTATCCTTGTGATAGTTTGGTGGCATTTTCAATTTCATTTATCAAAAGAGATTTCATTTGATAGTGAAATAAACAAATTTAAAATCACTTGTGACTCCTAACATGACTATAAGATTGTTTGTTAGCCTTTGAGGGTATCTTAGGCGTGATGAAACAGAGATTGATAATGTTCAGTTAAGTTTTCCAATTTGAGCCTTCATTTTGGATCCTTGAAGTTTGTGTGAAAAGTGTTGATCTAGGCCTCCATTGAAGCACATATTTTAGTTAAAGGAACATCCTAGCTACTCTGAAGCATTCTTTTTGTTCGAGCTCTCCATTTTTGTAAAAATTCTCAAAGATTTGGTATAATCAACTTTATCCTACTTCACCTCCCACCAAAATCATTCAAAAACAATTAATCTTACCCATACTACCCTTGTTTGTCCTGTGTGTATACAGATGCACAATTTCTATTACCAAAACATGCAGAAACACTCAGGTTTTCATTGTCTTTAGTGGCCTGAACCTTGCTTAGAAAATATCTCCATTATCTAGAGTGACAACTCGTGAGAGTTAGGTTTTGTTGTATTGATCATATTTTCTTCAAGGTCTTCTTAAATACTTCACAAGGAAGGAATTCCCCATCTCCTCCATAAACAACAGGCTACAAAAGGGTCCTCTCACCCTGGTTGAAAGGCACAACCATAAAGTAGTGAGGATAGATCAAATCCTCTTCAGGTGCTATCCATTTCTCCACATGACAGAGGGCCATTAGATCCCCGGCTAGATCCCATCCCCCTGGCTACAAAATGACTCACTATGATCTATCATAACTAACTAAGATGTGAGGGCTCGATGTCGAGAGTTAGAAGAGCACAAGCCATGAAATTTGTTAAATGGATGTGATGAGAGAAGGATAGAGGTTTGATAGAACCAAATTGGGATGCTACAACCTTACCCTACTCATGTTACTTCATAGTTTATAATGTGAATTTCTTTATAGTTTATCTAGACTTGGATCCGTGAAGGCCACTTAGTTGAAAAAATCTGATTTTTAGGGTTTTGAATTCTCTTGGAATTTTGAACATATAATTCACTTTGTTTTAACTTAGGATTTCACTATAATTGATTTAATTTGATTATGAGTTTCAGATTTGTCAAAGAGACCCCTAAACCTTGCCTCTGTTACCGTAGGAAGAGCAGAGCTTATCACCATGGAAAAGGCATAGGTGAGTAAGGGAATTTTCTTCCTTTCCCAATCCTACATCACTAGTAAGAGATGCAAACTCATCACCAAATGTTAGGAAGGGAAAAGAAATGTATTAAATAAAAAAATTGTTGATTTGCATTTGACTTAATTATTTGGGCAAAGTGTTTAGAATAATTTTATTTCCCATGAGATGTATGTGGGATAGATGTGACATCATGAAGCTTTTAGAATACCATGACAAAAGAACTAAGAAGAGACAAAAGTAAACCTATGCGATTGGTATGGTTACTATCAAAAATTTGTCTTACCTTGTTTAGATTGAGAGTGATACTGAAAATAGTTGATGATAAAGATTCGAAGAGACATGATTTGAATGTTTTTCCATTTTTTAGAAGTGTTTAGTTGCTATAAGAATAAACTCCTTGATCACACTCTTTAAAAATTGAATGGACAAATGAAAATGCAATGCCAATAATGTACATATGAGAATGTTGATGGATCATGTGTAGTATCTCTTCGCCAAGGAGTTCTTTCACTAAAATCCTCACCTTCTAAAGTACACAAGTGGAATGAACCATTTTTATAGTATTCCACCACTTGATATGAACCTAACCACCTAGGTCTTAAATTTATTCCCTCACACTTCTTTTTATTTAGATATCATTTCTTAATACCAAATCTCCTTTGTAGATCTCACGTTCGTACACCTTTTTATTGTATTGCCGAGCCATGCGGTGCTGTATACACTATTTCGTTGCTTAGCGTTCGCCTAGAGCTTTTTTGAGGATTTCTAATTGATAGAGATGATATTCTCGATAACCCTCCTCTCCTAGGATCCCATGTAGTGAAATACGGAGAGGTCAGGTATTTCGACTTTGAGTGGCAAAATTTCCTCAGCACTAAATACTAAGGAAAAGGGGTTACCCCATTAGTGTTCTAACCGACGTTCGGTGAGGCCAATAAGGCTAGAAAAATATTTAAATGCCAATCTCGTTTACTCTCATTAACAATTTTTAGAAGAATGGACTTTAAAGTATAATTGGTAGCCTCAAGCTTGTCCATTAGCCCGAGGGTAGTAGAGAGAAGCCATGTGATGACTTATTTTGAACTTTGTACACAACTCACACACCTCGTCATTTTTGAGAGGTGTGCGATTATCGAAATAATTACCTATGGCACCCCATACCTACAAATGATCTGGTTCAGGATGAACTTAGCGATTAGAGAGCTAGGGACAAAGTGGTAAGGGGCATGGCCTCTACCCACTTGGTAAAGTACACTGTGGCCATGATTATGAAATTATGGCCATCTATTGACAAGGGAGAGAATTTATCTATCAGATCTAGGCCCCACGTGGAGAAGGGCCATGGAGTTACGATTGGTTGTAAAGCTTGTGCCGGTATGTGATCTCATGGGAAAACTCTTGACACTTGTGGCATCTACACACAAACTCTACCATGTCATGCTCTAGGGTGGGCCAGAAATAGCCCATCCGATGTATCTTCCGGGAAGTGGCATGGCTGCGAAGTGGTCACCACATACCCCACTGTGTGACTCATAAAGAATATTTTCAGACTCTTCAACGATCAACACATCTCAATAGCATTCTGTCACACGCTCTACGATAAAGCACCTATTCTAGGATGACATGTACTTAGTGGAAATTACACGTAGTTCCACCTTATTTGTTGTGATTTTTCCCCTTCTGGGTATGTGTGGTCCATGATGAAATTGATAATGTCAGTGTACCAAGGGCATACAGAGATAGGGGGCCTAGTTTCAACAAAATATACGCACTCATCGAGAAAGTCCAAATCTACCAAATCACCCCCATCTAATGGATTATCAGCCAACCAATCTACAATGATTTGACCCTTAATGGATTTTTGATTTACAAACATTAACTCAAACTCACCCATTAATGTAATGAAATGCCCAACCTTTTTAGACAAGGATCCCTACATGAGGAATGTTCGTAAGTGGTCTGACTTGACAATGACCCTTGTTTCTTGATTGAGCATATAATGTCTTAAGTGCTTGGTTACAAAAACTATGGCAAGGCATTCTTTTTCTACCTACATGTAGCATGTCTCATAATCGAGTAACATCCAACTGATAAAGTAAACAACCCATTCTTACTTGTCATCATCCTCTTGAGCCAACATATAGGCTAGTGAAACGTCTATAGCCTGTGAATATAAGATCAAAGGGCGATATGACCTTAGTGGCATTAGCGTGGGAGGAGATAACAAGAATTGTTTAACTACCTTAAAGGCCTCATCGCATTCCTCCATCCAATCAATGCTATAATCTTTCTTCAACAAATTTTTGATTGGATGAATGGTGAAGGTCAAGTCAGGGATGAACCTTCTGGATTGCACCGAGTTTCCTAAGAAAATATCTAATACCAAACTTTTCTAATGGAGGAACCATTTCTAGCACAACCTGAATTTTTTTGGGTCAACATCAATTCCCCGTGAATATATAATGTAACCTAGGAGCTTACCACCTGTTACACCAAATACACATTTTTCTAGATTCAATGTGACACCATACTCAATCAAGCATGAGAGAATGATACGAAGCACCTCTAGGTGATTGTAGTGCTTCTGGCCTTGGCCAGCAGGTCATCTACATAGGATTCCACAATTTTATGAATAAGATCATGGAATATGTAGGTCATTTCTTGTTGATATGTAGCACCAACATTCTTAAGACCAAATGGCATGACAACATAACAATAGGTTCCCCAAGGAGTTATAAATGTAGTTTTGGCTTGATCCTCGGTAGAGATTTTGATTTGATTATATCCTGAAAACCCATCCATAAGAGACAACAACTCAAATATGGATGTTGCATCAATGATAACATCAATGGATGGTAGCGGAAAACCATCCTTGGGAAAATCCTTGTTAATGTCCCAAAATTATATGCAAATACGGATCTTTCCATTCTATTTTAGGATGGGGACAATGTTAGATACCCACTATGAATAATCAATAGGCTTGATAAATCCTACCTGGAGAAGCTTCATCACCTCTTCTTTTACCATAAGGGCTACCTTTGGCTTCATAGGTCTTGATTTATGCTTAATTGGTTTGGCATCCGGCTTAGTGATGAGATTGTGAACTAAGATATGTGGTGCAATTCCCTTCATTTCCTTGTAACTAAATGTGAAGGCTTTTGATGTTCCTCGAGGATTTGGATATGAATTTCTACTTCCTATGGAGTTAAAGAGGACCCTAGTTTTAATATTTTTAGTTCCTCCTCAATTCCGATGTTTATATCAATTGTTTCCTCAATTAAGGAGGTGTTACCCTCCTCAAACTCAAGCGGGGCTAGCGGAAACTCCAAGTCCCCTTCTTCTTCTACCTCGTAAATTTCAAGATCTCTTCCCGAGAGAGGACTCAATCATTGGATTCCCAAAATAAGAAGAAGAATGTGGAATTAGGGAAAGGTCTACCTCGTGACAAGTAAGATGTAGCTCTGCCAAAGCATTTAAATAAGCTAAAGTTGACTCATCCCCATTGATAGGGTCCGAAGAGTCAAGCTGGTCCTTAGCTTCCACGTAGGTCAACATTGACGCTACTGGCATTTTGTGAATCAAAGATTCAGCATGGAGTGAAACCGTGAAGTTGGTATCCTCTAAATCATTACTTGGGGTGAAGCATGAGGCGTAAGTCACTATAGAGTCTTCCAGAAGGTTTTGTTCTCATAGAACTACCTCGATTGATATAAAATCAAACCCCTTAGTTAGGCCCAACACGATAGTTTTATAGAGTTATAAGTGTTCATCCCTAGTCTCGTATACCTTGGATACCTGATTTGTGACTAGATGTGAATCACCCAACACCCTAATATTTAGGATGCCCATCCTCTTATCTACAATGAGGCCTAATAAGAGAGCCTCATACTTAGCCCCATTATTTGTGCATTTGAAATTCAATTTGAAAGCAAAAGGTAAAACCCTTCCTTTGGGTGAAGTAAGGATTCGCCTACCCAGGCACTGAAGCGACACTTGGCCCCATCAAAATGGAGGGTCCAATAACTACTCAGAAAGATAGATGTTGAGTCATCCTTTGTAAGTTCTCCTTTTATCTTGGTCACATCCACCATGAAACCTCATCTCGACAAGGGAACCAAGTCCCAAATCCTATCCCATACCCATGGAATCAAAGGGGAGAAGGATAGGAAAATCCTTTTCTAATAGTTCAACAATATTGGTTGTAGTTCCTAACGATACCATCTCTACAAAAAAATTTCCATCCTTGAGGTCACCTGGAATACCCTCGATCAAACATGTAACTTCTAACTCTATTGTGGGAACCAACTTTTCTTCTAGGAACCATGTTTTCTAGTTTGTTTAATGGTTCGTAGGAAGTTCAAATTCGAAATGAACCCTGGCCTTTTCTTCAAGTTGGCCAAATTTATATCAAAGGGCTTTGGATCACCTTGAGTGACACAAAATTTCCCTAAATGCAAGAATTTGACCTCTTGAATAGGGTGGAGGGGATTTATTTCATGTGGTGGATCCACATATGGCCAAGGATCATACTATAGTGGGTTTCCCAATCTATAATATAAAACTTTGTGAGTACCATCTTTGGCCCAAGAGTAAACTATAACACTATGGTTCCGATTGAGGTTTCTTTGAGGCTATCATAGCCCCTCAAGCGTGTTTCATGTTGAGGAGAAGTTATTCTCCCCATATCCTAACTTCTGAAGAAAAGAGAAGGGGACTATATTAACCGCTTCCCCATCATTGATCATTTCACATTTCACATAATTGTTGTATATCAAACCTCGTAAAAAAAGGCGAGATCACCTCTACGAGCTATTTCAGCATGTGTGGGCATGTTGGTTATGTCAAATAAAACCCAATATCCCTTTCGGGTTTCCTGGAAGGAAAATGTCAATGTCTATATGGTTAATCTGTTCCTCTGGTGGAGAGGTAACGTTAATCGGCGATGGCCAAGACCAATCTCTTCTAAGAGAGCTCGATGGGTAAGGGAATTCTTCAGTAGATCCAAAAAGGAAATGTTTGAAAAGTTCTTGCTTAGATCATTGATCAAATCATAGCCCCTACTGGCTTGTTTAGCGTGTTATGAACACTATTCAAGACAATAGGATAAATTAGGATCGAATGCGATGAATAGTTTCTAGCTCTTGTTGCAGTGTTAATTTGGGGTTCAACGTCTAACTCAACCAAACCTACGATCTTTGTTTGTTGGTGACCATCCAAAGGAGGTGCCACTTTGGGTTTGACAAATTTGAGGCTTAATGATCATGAGTCCCTAATAAAATGCCTTTATTCAAACTATTAGGATCCATTCCATCATCCTTTGGATGCGTGGGGAGAGGATCGTTAAAGATTCCCAATGGTGTGTTAATGTGGAGACACCGGTCCCATATAGGCATTTTGACTAAGTTTAGTTGGGTTGGCAAATAACATGTCGAAAAATATTTGTCTTTGGTCTTCTAGAAAATGTTTCAAAAATGATCACAATCACGACATGTTCTTGTGTCATGCCCGTGGATCCTATGGAAACCACAATACAAGTCAGGATCATAATCCTGAGGCCTTTGGTTTGTTCCTTGTTGTGGTCTAAAACCACGATTATTTTTGGTTGCTAAATGTTATAATTAACACTTTGGAACCCTTGCCCTCACAGTTATGGAATTGGTTGGGGTATTGACTAGGGATTGGGTTTGGCATTTGTCTTTGTGGCTGAGGTTGTTGTTGTTGTTGGGGATGATTAAAATCCACAACATTTACCGAGGGTGAGAAATTGTTGTTCCTTTGGTTGCTGCCATTGTTATTGCCATTGTTGTTATTATTCATTACATATACCAGTGGGATTAACAATATTAGGCTTTTTAGGTTGGTTAGTTACAATGTCGGTCATGACTTCATGATTCTTATTAAGGATATTTGGTCCTTGATTATTATTTCTATTGTTGAAGTAGTCGGGAGTGATTTGAGAAGGGTAACTAACTTCCCATTTTCTCCATAGGTCTTACGACCACTGTCGATGACTGCTTGGTCGATCCAAAGAGCACCCTCTAGCACCTCTTCATAGCTCCTTAGTGGGAAATTTTGAACCTCTTCCTTCATCTCTCTATTGAGGGAGTGAAGGAACAAATCACAAAGTTATGTTTGGTCCATGTTTGGAGAAATTAAGGAAGAGTAGAGAACATGTCGCCACCTCTCGAATGAAGTAAGATATAGACTCGTTATGTTATTGTTTGATATGAAGAAATTCTCTAATTCCTATTTGCAAAAGATTTTTCATATCAAAAGCTTTGATAAAATCTGACATGAGTTGTTTGAAAGAGTGTATTGAAGCCTCCAATATCCTATAATACCATTCAGAGCAATACCTTCAAGGTTCTTAGGAAAATCTTTGCAACGACTTCATCCCATGGGAACAACTCTCAAATGGCCATTGCATAAGCCTTGATGTGGTCATTTGGATCACCATACCCTTTGAACTTTGGGAGATCGTGAAATGGTCTCGGGAGCATGACTTTGCTCGAATGGAGAAATCTAGGGGTTCTTTGAGATATTCAAAATAAGTCCCCATTGCATATGTTTCCACCATTAAAGACCCTTGTTGGGGAGTGGGGTTACATTAGCTACTAAAATGGAACAACATAGACATTTGATGGGGCGTATGACATCCCCTATGGTTGTCCATATGGACCTGGGTAGGTGTACATATCCCCTTGTGGAGATTTAGAGTACATGTGCATATAAGGGGGTTGACTTCCTTGATATGGAATAACGGGTTTAAACCCAGGGAAAATCGCATTGCCTATTAGTGGAAGCATTCGAGAATGCACTTCCGGCCATCCCTTACGTAGGATAAGTTTGTGAAGGATGAGGACCCACCCCTAGTGTGTCTAACCCTATGAGAAGATCACCTGGATTTGAATGAGTTGGATAACCTTGTTGTACATGATATTGAGTTAGTTTCTCATTAGAAGGGATGTATCCTTTATTTTCAACTAGATACCCTATGTTCTGCCCTACTGCATGTGTTGGTTGTGAAGTCTGGGCACTTTATAGTTCTCTAATTCTCCCCACTAAAGTAGAAACAAGATTATTGGGAGAGGATTGAGTCCCTTTTTGGGGTACCTATGGTGTAGGGTTTGATTGAGCAGGCTCATGAAACCCTATCATGAATTGTTCGAGTTAATATTATTTCCTTCCTCGAAATTAAGAATCTTGGGATAGGTATTCAAAATATCGGAGGTTGAAGCCTTCATTCTATCAAAATACTCATCTATCTGACGAAGAGTATTATCTATTCGTGCAAATAGATCATCCTCTATTGATTGCATGGAAATGTGAGGTCTTGACAAGATTCTATGGTAAGACCCTATTCCATTTGTGATAACAATGTGGTTTGCATCGGGTTAACCATGTTAGATGTCTAATGGTTGATCATTCTCCTCCATACTTACATAGCTAAAGCAGGAGTTGAAGTGTAACTATGGGGTTTGGACGTTGCTTTTGTAATTATCACCCCATCTTGAAAGAGAATGGGACTGTTGTGGTTACATGTTGGTGTAATATATGTCGAGCCAAATGGTCCACCAAACTCTCTTCCATACATATTTTAGAAAGTATAAAATACCTACCAAAATAGGGGAAGAAATGGAGAGGTGATGTAATATCAATGAAATAAAATGAAAAAAGAAGGAATTAATCGTTCACATCGGGTTCACCAATTTGTATGATAGAAAATCAACATGTGACCTTCTTCACACCCGACCTCCCAAGGTCGTCCTACACAACCAAGATATGGAATTGAAATGGGAGTGAAAGTGATGGTGATGACCAAGCTAATTGGAAACCTTATGTCTTCGACACGCAATAACAAAATTTACAAATCTAAGGAAAAGAATTCTCTCCTAACTTGAAGGGGTGTGATGGTAGGGTCTGATATGATAGCTACTCGAGACTCCAATCGATGTCTAGTTCAGCCGAGATTCTATTGATTGGTTGCGGAATATGTGGAAAGTAACCTACAAGTGCCTCATATGGGTTTCTAGATAAGGTCATGGAAATTGAGACAAGAGATGTAGTGGAGCTACAGGAACTAAGGGTGATTTTATGGTCTTTTCCAAAAGTCTTACCCTGATCGGGTGATTATATTCAACAATGAAAGCTATGTGATAATATCAGGTGGAAGTGGTGAAGATATGAATACCAGTGTGCGTAAGCTAGTGTCAATATCTAACTAACTAGTAAGCCCATTGGGTTCATGGAACCTGTGGGTCATAACCAAAGACTCGTTGAGGTTGAGGCCCTTGTATGGTCATGCATGTAATCAAATCCTATTTCTAGGAGTAGTCCAAAATTCATAGGCCTGATTAGCAGCTATGTTCAATGTCTCTAACTGTCTTATTTTCTCTATGTATGTGGTAGGTGTGTGTAATATTGTTAAGCACAAACTTGTGTCAATGTCAATTATTAGCTCTGGCCCATTGGGTTGTGGGACCAGGGGATTACAACTGTAGGTATTTTCTTGTTATGGACCGTTGATGGTCATGCAAGATGAATTGATTTGTTTTCGGTAAATAAACTATCTATCAAAGGAAATCTAAGCTATATTTTTGGTGTTTTCTCAATATATCAGAACAAAGCAATGAAACAAACTAATCTATGGAAATAAATATTTTTATGCTTTTCTAAATTTTTAGACAATGCATCTAATATAATAAACAATTTAAAAACAAATAAATGGCTAGGATGTAGCTAGCTATTTATGCAAATTGTGAATCTAAATCTAAGATCTACTCTAATTCAAATAAAATATTTCCAATCCTACCTCATAAATGAAGAAAAAATCATGGCTCTAACAGAGCTATTATTCCCCCAAACTTCCTGGAAATATTGAAGAGAAAAATTCCTATTGATTTGATCTACTTCCAACTATCTGATTAATTGAAATGAATTATTTCTCTACTCTATTTGATATGCAATTGACAATTTAACAAAATGAAGTAAACAAATACGCAACTCCAACCTAGAAGAGCAAGAGCTTTGGAAAATCCAGTAGTATGAGTATTTTTCCCCTCAGTTCTTTCCTTTCTTTCTCTGAGTGTTCATGTGAGTCCAAGGATTTGGGAATGCAAAGAACAACAACAAGAGGATGGCACTTGAGTGATGGCAACTTGGAAGCAATCTGGATGTAATGCAGGTAGAAGAAATATAGCACAAGAGATTTGAACTTGGCTATGCAATTCCTAGCAAGATTATGGCAGCACAAAAATGTAAGATACACAAAATTCTCAAGCCTTTTTCTTGAATACAAGCATGGAATATATAGGAATGGAGGATAGAAGGTTACTTCATGCACAAGGAAATGAAGAGGCAGTTCTACTCATTAAATCTATTTAAAAATAGAAGGAACAAGGAGAACCAAGAAAATGAAGCTATTTTTAGAAAATTCGGCTCACGGATGCACTCAAAAAGTAAACTTAAGTGAATCGTTGCATGCAATTTCTCGCATGAAGATTCTAGAAAAATCAATCAGGATCTCCACCCTATGTAGGGTGGTAGTTTGAGACCGCTTCCCAAGCAAGGCGGCGGTCCCGACACTTTGAAGGCAAAAACAAGCACAGAAAGAAGGGGGAAGCTAGAAAAATGTAAGGAAAAGATAATTAAGGCTATCTAAGCTACAAATATATACTACGAATGGGTTTTGGAGCTCAAAACCTTCTTGAAATGATTTTGAATCATCACTGGGGACCTTTATAACTATTTTCCCAACAATGTAGCACATGCAATTTTTGGTGCGTATGTCACTATAAGATTACTACTATTATATCATCTTTTGGGAGGTAAATGTAATAAAGATGTACAAGTCGAGATGACATGAAATAAATTCAACATCTTCCTCACTAACATAATCACATGTGATTCAAAAGTAATATATAAAAAAAAAAACATGCAAATGTATTGGTTTTGGCGCATAACATTTTCCATTTAATTAATCCTTTTCTAAGTGTTTAAAACGAGTCTTTAATCAATGTACTTAAAATTATACATCACCTGGACTAGATAGTTTCAATCTTTGCAAAGTTCGATCCATTATACTCATATTTTGAACATGTATGTGTTGTAATTACTTTGTTTACATATATAGTATTTTATTTTCAATATATTCTTGTTTGATTATATTCTTTAATGTCTTTATTTTAAATTTTGTTGAAATTTTATGTTTTTATAATTTATAAAATTCGAGAGCGTGAACTTTTTCTCGATACCAAATGTAATGACCACAAATTTGAGACACAAATACAATAGTAAAAATACCTTAATAATATTTTTTTGACTTCCATTGATTGATACATGACAACATAAGGGATTTCTTAGGACAACGCATAACACATAACACACTTGCATAAACATTATCTCAAGTAGATAACATGAAAAATTACATGTTTCACATGAAGGATACCTTTCCCCAAATGACAACACACAACATAATAATTCAACTACAAAGATAAATCCCATGTAGACATCTCCATAAGATAACACTTTCTGGTTTCCATATTTATTACAATCGTATTTTGTTATTGACCTTAATTACTTGCAAATCACTTATCATGTAGTCCTTCATTCTCCTTTAAACTAGACTACATTATATTTATGTTTATTAACATTTTACTTGTAATGGTTCCATCTGACTTTCCTCTTTTCTCTTATCACAATAGAATGAGGTAGTCAGGTACTTGAAATGAAATTGTGTACACACATCAGGCTACTAGTGTTTGTTCTAAGTATTTGTTTTCCAAATTGCATGTTTGTTTGGTTTTGTAATTTTTCTCAGTTATAACAAGGAAGGTTTACATGAAACAAAGGAAGTTTATTAGTTTAAGATTAAATAGATTACATGTTCTTTTCATGATAGCATTTAACTACCAAGATTACTCTATTTTGTTTTAAATTATTACAACTAAACATATATTCTAAGTACTTTACTAAAATCCTTAGACATCAACATCCTATGGAGTATGATGTCATGCTCATCTCTAGGTATAGAGCTATGAGACCTATCCATGTGTCCTAAAATCCTATCTCCTGTCCCTCTCTGGTGACTCTGCTCTAGTTGACTCCATGTAGGAGTTCTCTTCCCTATCTCCTCACTAGGTCAGGATATGTGCAAGCCTTAACAGATTGCTCCCTATCATGTCTAGTTGATTGTCCTCCTAAGGACCCTTCGTGTAAAGTGACATTGACATCCTAAAGTGTATGTAAAATCTGAGGTTGAATGGCCGCTTATGGCCTTCTTTGGAGGTAGAAAATATAGGTCTATGTGAAAGGACCCTCTTCTCGATCCATGCCTCCTTCACAAACCAAGGTGAGAGTTAGTTCATCATTCTAAGCTTTATTCCAGTCTTCTATGTTTACTAAAATATGTAATTTTCAAACAAAGTTGTTTTCAAGATTTAAAAGTGTGCTAGGTTTAATATTGTACTAGGTTTAATGTTCATGTCTCAAGTTTTGTTGTGTTCCCAAGGGTCCAAGCTTTGAACCCACAACTCTAATACCAAGTGTAACACCTACTAAAAATGCTACATGAAACCAGAAGAATAGCTTAGGGTTAGCTAGAAAATTATGGAATAATTTTTTTTGAAAACGTGCCTGAATTTTTTTTTTTTGAAATGACAGTTGGCACATAAATGTCTCTAAGGCGATGATTTTAGTAAATAATTTTTGATGATAAAACAATATTTAAAATCTACAATTATACTTTAATACATTGATTTGATTAAGCATATTTAATCTCCATAAGGATTATTTAAATAAAAAATTAATTCCTAATAAAGTTTAATATTCCCCCATGGGGTGTCAAGAGTAATGAAGTGGCGATGAAATTAAATACCAAGTTTATTTTACTTCTACAATGTTGAAGCAACTATGAGGTCCCTTATTAAAATATTAGGTTAGGATAATGAACACTTCCCTACCCCATAAAGTAACCCCTTAAAAAGTCAACCCGTATTTTGAAAATAAACCATTTAAATTAAAAGGTAATTTCCATTCACCCACTCTCCACCTATTCGTAATGATGAATCTCATCCCTTGGATAGATTCAATTAGGGTCCTTGATGTGGAAAAGGGGAAACTAACCCTAAAGCATCCTTATGAAAGCTTCTTTCTCATTTCATTTGGTTCATTTTCTTTCTTTGGTTTTGCAGGTTGTTGGAAAAGGAAAGGAAGCCATTGGAGTCCATTTCAAGCTCTTGGAAGGAGCTTACAAGTTTCATTTAATTTCTTATTTTTCTTAGACCCTCTCCCTAGGGTTCCAAAGGATTTAATATTTTATTTAGCCCATTTTTTTGGGTTTGCCCAAATGGGTTGTGGGTATTTTTCCTATTTTGTGATTTAGTTAAACTTGATGTGGGTTTTCATTTGAGAAGGATGATATACACACACACACATATGTATATATATGTGTGTGTGTGTGTGGGTGTGTGTGTGTGTGCATATAATCTCGTATATTATATCTATATATACATATCTATTTTAAAAGGAAATTTCTATATTGAATAAACCCGAAAATACAATATTAATGATAAAAAATATTGGTGTGTAGATATAAATAACAAAATATATACATATAGTGATTCGGCCGCGGATGGCTTGCACCAGCAAAAGTGCTGAGGAGAAGAAGACGATGCGCTGAGTCACTATAAAGTTTTTTTTAAAACATTTTAAAAACTATACGCAAGGATTAATATAAAGTTTTTTTTTTTTTAATTTAAGTGTGGGGAGGGTCACTGGACCCACCCTCCATCCAACATAAAGTGGGGTGAGGGGTGGGGTCGATGGCACTCCCCACAAATTAATTTTAATAAAGCTTATTCCCACAAGGCCGCGACTTCCTAGCCTACATGCATTTTCCTTTCGAGGTTTTTAACATTTTTAAAACTATGTTATATTTAATTTATATAGTTTTTACTTTAAAATTTATTCTATTTAATATATAGATTATATATTAATTTTATTGTAATTTATATTAGTAAAATCCCTCCAATATTAAAGTGTTTTATTATTAACAATATTTAAAAACATTGATAATACTATCAAAGGTGGTCAAGGGATTTTATCTAGTAATATTGATAAGTTAGTTACTTGCACTGTCATTTTTTTATCTTAACATTTTGATAAATAATGTAAGAGGTAACAGGAGTACATTATTCCTTCATTAGCAATTTGTAATAGGTTGCAATAATTTTAAAATGAGAATAGCATACTAGAAATAGCAATTAGTCTAGTTCATTGACCAAATGGAAGACAATTTTTTTAATATGAGCTCTTTTTCATCAACAATATAAAATAAGTATAAATAGCCTAACTCTTCCAATACATGCTTTTCAAGTAACACAATGATATGTAACATTTCTTAATACAAATTTCCAACACACTTTTATTATCCAAACTTGTTTCACTAAAGAGTCTTTCCTTTCCACATACATCACAACTATGATAATAAAAATCAATACAACTTTCAAACAAAGATAATAAACTTTCTTTTCTATTTCACAAGACTAGCTTACAACATATATCTTTCTTTCTCTTTTTCAATATACAATACAAATTTCATATCCAATAATTTAATGAAGCTTTTCATCACAAGATTAATACAATGTCCTCTGTCACGGATGGCTTTCACAGGCCCACATGATGGCTTGGCACAGCCGTAAGGAGAAGAAAACGATGTGCTCATCTTAAAGGCTATACGAAAGGATTAATATAAAGTTTTTTTAAAATTTAAATGGGGGGAGGGTCACCACCCCACCCCACATCCAATATAAAGTGGGGTGAGGGGGTGGGGTTGGTGACACTCCCCCCCAATTCTTTTAATAAAACTTATTCCCACAAGGTTGTGGCTTCCTAGCCTACATGTAGTTTCCTTAGGAGGTTTTTAACATTATTTAAACTATGTTCTATTTAATTTATATAGTTTTTACTTTAAAATTTATTCTATTTAATATATATAGTTTTTAGATTAATTTTATTGTAATTTATATTAACAAAACCCCTCCAATATTAAAGTATTTTATTATTAATAATATTTAAAACATTGATAATACTATCAAAGGTGGTTAAGGAATTTTAGCTAGTAATATTGATAAGTTAATTACTTGCACTATCATTTTGTTATCTTAACATTTTGATAAATAATGTAGAAGGTAAGAGGGAGTACATTTTCCTTCCATTAGCAATTTGTAATAGGTTGCAATAATTTTAAAATGAGAATAGCATACTAGAAATAGCAATTAGTCTAGTTCATTGACCAAATGGAAGACAATTTTTTTAATATGAGCTCTTTTTCATCAACAATATAAAATAAGTATAAATAACCTAACTCTTCCAATACATGCTTTTTAAGTAACAAAATGATATGTAACATTTCTAAATACAAATTTCAACAAAATTTTAATATTCAAACTTGTTTCACTAAAGAGTCTTTCCTTTCAAATATATCAAAACTATGATGCTAAAAATCAACACAACTTTCAATTAAATATAATAAACAATCTTTTCTATTCACAAGACTAGCTTAAAACAAATATTTTTTCTTTCTCTTTTTCAATATACAATACAACTTTCATATCCAATAATTGAATGAAAATTTTCTTCACAAGATTATTACAATGTCCTCCACTTAAAGTGGGAAATAATACAAGGATGTAAGCTAAAAGAAATACAAGGTTACAAGTTCCTCCACCCTAAGTGTGAACAACAAAAAGGATTTTCACAAGAATGAATTTCTTAAGGATTCCAAAAAAATCTCCAAGCTTCACAACACCAACAAGAGAGATCCTTCATGATTTTCTTGATCCAAAAAAAATGGGGGGAGAGGCAACACTCTCCACCCAACCAAAATATCCAATGAGGGGGAGAAGCCATCCTCCTCATTGGCCCCCAAGCCCCAACCACATTACTGATGAGAGATGATTGTGACACATGGCAACAAAAAATTCCACATCAAAAGCAAAGTATTTCACAACCATTCCAAATGCACATTCAAATCAAACTAAAAACACAAGAATGTCTAACAAAAACATAAACAAGGCTTAAAATGAAAGCCAAAGGAGCAAGAACCTTTGGGGAGGCCACATTTTCCTCCCAATGGGAAATGGGTGCCCACCTTAAAAAACTCCAATACATATCTCAAATCCCCTACATACTCTTATTCCTCCCTCAAGTACCTCTTATGCCTCCCACATACTCTTATGCCTCCCTCATTCTCTTATGCCTCCCTCATACAAGAACAAGTAAGAAATGCAAGCATTCCTTGTCCAAGGTGGGGAACCCAACCCAAACTCCCTCAAAAACATGAAATAACTCTTATGCCTCCCTACATTAATTATCCCCATAGTTCCCTCCTACACCACACTTAGGAAATCTACCCAAGCACCCAACAAACATTCCAAACACTCAACAAAACAAACACACAAACACAAAATAAAGGAATAACATAAGCAAAAGTAAAGCTCCTACCTTTCCATAGTAGAGCTTGTTCCAAGAGTCAATATTCAAGCTCCTTCAAACCCAAACAATCACCAACAAGCTCCCATGAGACCACAAGCTATCAAAAATCATCTAACTCCAAGAAATGCAAGAGCACAAAAGAATGAAGTAACCCCCAAACAAGCAAAAGAACTTGAATAAATAGAAAAGGGAGAGAGGAGGATGATGTGGCTCCAAGTAGGATGCCACCTCATTTCCTCTCCACTTCACATCACCCTAGTCAACCCCATAATCCAAGGCATAATTAATAAGTGGTTGAAGGAAAGACATTTTACTTACACACACAATTTAAGCCCACACCCCTTAAGGACTAAAAATAAATATATGTAAGAAACTGCAATAAAAATTACAATTTGTCTTCCTAAAACACATAATGGTGTTTTATTTTGACCTACTACCATCTCTGTCTCTCATTTCATCGGTCATTCAGTCTAGATATATACCCTCTATGTATGTCTCTCAATTCCCACCTCCTTATTCGACACCACTATATTACGGCATGTCGTATTCTTCATATGTCCTAGAACAAACTCCTTTCACTTTGGCGGTACCCAATCTTCACAACCTAACAATAAATTTATCAAGTTAATGATGGATAAAATGCGGACATTAGAAGCATTTGTTTACTGCTCCTGAATTCTCTCACCTATGATGAGATTTGTAATGAGCCTATTCATCCATCCATTCCCATTCGTCCATATCCTCGTATTTGGGAGATGCCTAAGTTTAATTGCTTTAACAATATGGAAGACCCGCATCAACATTTGTGATCTTTTAAACATGGGTGTTAATTTCTCTAGATGATGCTCGATTTTGTGAACCTTTCCTATGTCCCTAACTAGTCTAGCATTGGGCTGGTATAGTGGATTACCTAGAAATTCCATCTTCTCATTCAACCAAATAGCCAAAGCCTTCTTAGATAATTTTTCAATTAACATCTTCAAGAAGGTTACCATGACCGATCTTTATTCCATGCATCAATATGACGATGAATCTATCGCATATTTTGTTGCTCATTAGCGTAGTCTAATCAACTAACTCACTTTCCAATTACCGCAAACCGAACTCATAGAGATCTTCACACGAGCATGTGCTAGACATATCTCACCTACCTTACAAGTCCAAACCTTCCAAACATTCGATGAGGCTTTCACCATGGCACGTAAGCTCGAAATTCACACCATTGAAGAGAAGAAGATATAATTACGAAACAAGAATTCGTCGTTTAAATCACATGCTAATTCCTCTTCCTCGAAACCTCAGACAAGTTATTCCAAAGTCAAGGGAACTGCCAACGCAGTGGTACTTAAGGCTGGCCTTGCCCATCCATCCAATCATGCTAAACCTTCATCCAATCTGTCACCAATCCAAGCCTTCCAATTCAAACGAGAACAAAAGAAATACACCTCAATTGGAGAACCATATTCATCTATTTTGGAAAAGCTTATTAAATATAATGCCATCACCCTTCCTCCTATCAAACCACATATTGGTTTTGACCCCTCTCGCCCCATACTAGGTTGGTACAAGGAAAATGACTATTGTAACTATCACCGTGTAAATGGTCATAGTGACAACAATTGTATCACCTTTAAAAACATTGTTCAAGGAATGCTCGAGAGCAGAAGTTAGTCCTGGATAACCCTAATGCACTGAAATCAAGACCTTCATATATTCAATAAACCTTTCACTAACCATTCCCCATCTAACGATTAAACTAGTGATACCTCACACAACAAAATTAATACATGTGAGGTACATGTTATCTTTACCGACTTACGACTTGATTCCCAAATATCACCTATCCCTCCATCGAGAAAATCCTAGCCCGAGATCCTCTACCCACACAGAACCTACTTTATACGTTCCTCTAACCATGAGGAAAGCCCTTCACCTACCCATACACCTGTGGAGGAGTCTCTCGTTAGCACCGACATCATTTCACCTTCAACTTCCCTACCCAATGAACCATTACCAATTGTACCTCCACCCACGAGGAGTACCCATCATCTTCTCCACCTATTCAGACCCAAAATATTTCCCCTTACCACTTGGTGATCATTCTCCAATAGCTACCCAAGATCATACAAACCTACTTTTGGCTCTCTTACGTACGAGAGGTTGAAGCTCAGTGAATTTCTTATTTCTCAAGCACATTTTACTTGGAATACCCATTCATTCCACATATACCTCATCTACCACATTGTTGTTCTCACATTTGGCTAACCACCTAGACTATGTTGATAGGTCTTTACTTTGGGGCGTCTCTTGCTCCCGGTCTCAACCTAAATGCAATCATCTTCCACTAAAACTTCTACCTTTTATCCGAATATGTTTCAACAACCCAAACCACACATGAACATAACTCTCGATCGTCTTCTATTACATCATCCTCATCTATACCCGCCTCTCTACCTACTAGCTGAAATGTTCCAACATCATCTCTTGTATCTAAAACCACTAGTGTTCTAGGGTCACACCCACATCAAACCTTGCACATCCTCCTATCAAGATACACTTGACCACATGTTCCCATATACCTATTGAACTAGTCACTCAACCTAAACGAAAAACCCAACCTTCTAATCCGCACACACCGACCTCACCAACTACACCTTTATCACCTTCACCCCTACCATCCATCTTAGGACCTCACCCTCTCTACCTTAACAAAATCTACTCTCTCCAGGGGTAAACCTAAAATTCCCTTGACCCCTTCACCTCACCTCGCACTTCTACCTAGGTGAACCTTATGTCCTTCATCACCATTTATAATGTTTTTGCCTCTTATACCACCATTACCTTCTATACCTCCTTCACTACCTATGACATTTTCTTCCACGTCACTTGTACCTCCCTCTCGGCTTCGAACAACACCTACCGCTGCACCTCGGTTGTCCCCATGGGTCACCCGTCCTCTCCCATCATCTACCTTTCCATCTCGCATCATGTGCTCCCCTACACCTCTACCTAAGAAAAACACCAACAATAAAAAAACCGTTAATTTCCAAAGAGGTGATTAACCCTACCCCCTTTATGTTGCTGCACCTACACTAAAGAAAATACAACCCAAATCCAAGACTACATCACCTCAACTACCACCACAACTACCCAATCTTCCAACGAAACCTACTTTCACTTCACATTGTGATCCATTGGTGGGATCATATGCCACCATCTTGGCTAACCTCTTGGAGAGCTCTACTATCACTCTCCCTCCTCTTAGACCTTATGACCCTCTTAAACCTAAACCATAAGGGTTTGACGATACTAAAATTTTCACTTACCATCGTGTGCCAGGACATGATGTTGAGAACTATAAGGGTTTAAAGGCTGCCCTCATTCAATTATGTCCTTCTGACCCCAATTTTGATGATGATGACCTCCTAGATGATGAACCTATTTCACCCTCGTCACCTCCTTCATATCTTCCTCCTACACCTATACCACAACCTCTATCCTCACAGCTCATATAACCACCCCCAAAATTTGAGATTAACATGGTTTGCATTAGAGAAATTTCCATGCCTCCACCTAAATTTCATTGCACCCAACTCACCTCACAAGGTTTTTCTCCTCCAATAGTTTTTACTCGTCATGTCGTTAAACCACTTACCCTCCACCTTCTCCATTTGCCAACTTCCCTTAAATCAACATGGTACATGTCACTACATGTGCGCAGAAGGGCAAAGAAAAGGTAACTAACCCACCAACCAATCATATACCCAACTTACCACTTACACCCCTACCTAAAATAACTATCTACGAGTCTCACGTACCCCATTTCTAATGTCATCACACATCACACCATGCTCAAACAACTACACCAATCTCCCCTCAAAATTTTCTTATACATTCTCATCCAAACCTCGAGTTGCATCATCAAGCTCTTATGGAGGTCCTTCAATCTATTGAGGTTTTACCTAATGACCCCACACACTGTAGCATCAATTATCACACCTCATCATGTCGCCTCACTCACCAAATTGCCTTCTACCTTAACACCTCCACTGTTCATCAAGTGGCTATCCTTAGTTTCTCGGATGACGAAATTGTCCCCCAACAAACCAATGACCGAGATCCTACACTTTTCATCTCCATCCATGTTGATAATATAGGTGTTCGACATGTTATGATCAATGGGGATGATAGCATTAACATCATCTCCTCTCATGCATTTGAACAAATGTGCATACCTAACAACTACATGCATAAACATCCAAATCATGTTGCATTCATTCAATGACGTTATTACCTCTACACTCAAAGACTATCATCCTCCACGTTTGTTTGGGTCCTCGTACTATTCCCGAGTTGTTCTACATGTTGGAAGGGGAGTTACAATACAATTTATTGCTCGGCAGGACCATAGATTCGTGCCATGGGTTGTGTTCATTCTAATTTACACTTGATGTGTAAAGTTCAAACATGAAGGATGATCCTATACCATTCCAAATGACCCATCACCTTTTAAAACTTGCAACATGCTTTCTCGGCCCAATGATGTCCTTATACCCGTTAAGGAGTCTACCTCCTACCTACATTTTCTTCACACATGAACCCATCCACCAAAGGTGTAGTTACAACCTCACCTTCACCCACATCTTCTATTCACACTTTGTTGTTGTCACTTCTACCATTCACACACCAGCTTTCCCAAATAATTGACACCTCCATCGATCTAACTTCTAACACTTCCTCCACTCTAGCCACCAATATATCATTCACCGATCCCTAGGAAGGTTTTTTTCAATGCCTCACTATGCGGAGTATTGCTGTCATGAATGTCAATACATTCTTTACTCCACAAGAGTATGGAAACCTTCACCAAAGATCCTTACTATGATCACCACATAGGAAAGCATCTCCTTTATGGTCCTCCCCACCTATGTACCGATCTTACCTATGTGGGACTTGACATTTCCACTTACACACCCAAACCACCATCACAAACCTAACCTTTTTGGCTAACCTTCAATCGCTTACCAACCGTTGCTTTGCTCACACTTCCCTACACTGTTATGGCTGGAAGGGTTTCAGCTTTGCCTTTATGAGTAGGGTCATCAATCTATTATTTCATGTACCACGCGTAAACACAATGATCGGAGTGGAATTTTTTTACCGAACTACTTAAAAAGCCCCGTATTGAACTCATTAAAGAAATTGACCCCTCTCCACCTTCTTCACCTAGCCCACCTTCACCATCTTCACCAATGGATTCGATGGATCCTGAATCTATCCCTCCTACCTTTTTTTTTTCATAAATACCATTTCCTTAGGGCCTCTCGACCTATCACCGTGTGATGGCGAGGCTCCTTCCTCTCTTCCTTTCTTGTATCATAATATGATAGGGGACGACACTCCTATTAATGTCATTCAATGTTAGGATGATGAATCCATACTCACTTACCTTGGTGCCAAAGACTCTTACATTCACCTGGTCGTTACCTTCAGACGTAAATAATGTTGAATGAATCGACTATCTAAGTCAACATCCACACTCAGGATGACCCCCACATTCTTAATATTGGCCAATCTCTAGATGCTACTGAATAGGAAGCCCTCACTTATTTTCTTAAAAATCATAGCCATGCTTTTGCTTGGTCCTATGCCGACATGCACGATATTGATCCCACTATCGTGGTCCACAATGTTGTAACCATTTCCTATGCCAAACCCGTAAAACAAAAGTTAAGGAAAATGCACCCTTGCATTGCTCTTCTCATCTAAGAATAACTTCAACACCTTCTCTCGGTTTCCTTCATCTTACCCATCGATTACCCCCAATGGATTTCTAACATCATCCCTATCACTAAGGCGATAGGGGACTTCGCATTTGCACCAATTTCCGTGACCTCAACCTTGTTTGCCCAAAACACTATTTTCCTCTTCCTGGTATTGACTAGTTGGTTGACCTTACCGCTGGCCATGACATGCTATCACTTATGGATGGATTCTTGGGTTATAACTAAATCTTGCTTACCCTGGAGGATCAACACAAAACCAGATTCATTACCCTTGGGACCTTACGCTATCGGGTCATGCCTTTTGGCCTTAAAAATTCTGGTGCCACCTATCAAATGGGCTATGACCTACATCTTCCATGATATCATGCATCGCATATTGGAAGATTATGTGGATGATCTCTTGGCCAAATCTAAATGTTGGGCTGATCATCTCACTGTCCTCGAAACCATCTTTGACCGCCTCATTAAATATTGTGTCCTCCTTCAGCCTAAGAAGTGCATCTTTGCAGTTCTCTCAGGAAAGCTCCTGGGATTTATCATTTCCTTACGTGGTACAATTTGACCTCGCTAAAGTCAAGGCCATTTTGGAAATGCCTCCACCCACTATCCTTAAACAAATTCATACCCTACAAGGTAAACTGCAATCTATTTTTTGATTCATTTCCCAACTCTCCGACCATTGTCAACCATTTCATCACCTCCTCAAAAAGCATGTCTCTTTCAAATGGGATGACGATCATCACAAATCTTTTGAGGCCTTAAAAAATATCTTCTCCAACCACCCGTGCTCATCCCACCTAAAGATGACCAACCGTTCTACCTATACATCTCAGCTACCGATCACACTCTAGGGGCCATGCTCACTCATCGTGATGAACAACATACGAGCGGTGATTTATTATATAAGTCATACCCTTCTCAACTACGAAACCCGATACACTCACCCCGAAAATCTTTTCTTAGCCTTAGTTTTTGTTGCCACCAAACTTCTCGATTACCTAATCAACCACAAAACCTATGTTGTGACCAACACCGACCCCTTACACTTCATGTACGTTAAACCTTACAAAAATTAACGTGCCACATGTTGGCTCATGCTTCTTGCTGACCTACACCTAGAACTCATCCACCAAAATCTATCAAGGGCTAGGCAATTGCTGAGCAACTCATTGATGTGCCTCTTTACGGGAATCAACCTTCAAATTTTGATTTCCCTGACTTAATCCATTGCTAACCTCTCTTTGGATGATGACCCTTACCATATGACCTTATTCTTTGATGGTTCCAAATGTCGGCATGGGGGGGTGGAGCAGGCATTATTCTCATTCCTCTTGATGGTGAACCCATGCCTTTGTCATTCAAACTTGACTTTGAGTGTACTAATAATATCACTAAATACAAAGCACTCATATTGGGTCTCATGACCGCCTATGCCTTAGATGTCTTATCCACTAATATCTTTGGTGATTCTCAACCGGAAGTAAACCAAGTCAATGGTTTTTATCGTTGTCATAATGAAATACTTCAAGAGTACAAATGTTACGTCGGCATCATGTTGACTATGTTTCATCGCTATAAAATTCAAACCATTATGCTATCCACCAATAAATTTGGGGATACCATGGTCCGCCTCTCACTTCCCAAATACCTACTTCACCTTCCGACTTAGATATCTTTGATACCATAAAACACATACCGAGACCTTCTTATAAATCTTGTTGTGTCAACCTCATCTCGAACTGCCTCCCTAAACAAATAAGACCATTGGTATAAGCAACTTGCAGACTATCTTTCCCTTTCTATATTGCCTCCTGACCTCACACGTAATGGACACCATGCCTTTCTCAAAAAGGCCTCTTGTTATGTCATCATGGGAGGTCTTCTCTATAAATGTGGCTTTTATGGAATTCTCTTATGATGTCTCACCAGCTCAAATCCCCTATAGCATTAAAGAAGTTCACGATGGCATATGCGGGGTCACTTGATGCTTTGACTATTGTTAAATGCATTCTTTGCCTATGCTATTACTGGCCAACCCTCAATCATGATTGTTGTGACTATGTTAATCATTGTGTAAAATGCCAACAACATGCCAACGTCCATCACACACCTAGTCATGCCTTACAGTCACTCGTAACCTTAGGCCCTTCTCTTAATGCGGTTTGGATCTTGTTGGAGAGATCAATCCTCACTCTTCCCTAAGACATCAATGGATCATACTGCTACCGAATACTACAAAAATGGGTAGAAGCCATACCACTCATCTCAACAAAAGCCGAGAACATATGTGAGTTTATCAATCATCACATTATTTGTCACTTCTGTTTTCCACATCACCTTATCACTTATAACGGAAAACAATTCAAAAACAAAACTCTGCTGTAATATTTGTGACACTTTTGGTATCCAGTTAGCTTCTCCTCACCATATTACCCACAAACCAATGGCCAAGCCAAATCCACCAACAAAAACCTAAACAAAATTCTCATGAAGGTGGTTAACGATCATCGGGAAGGATTGGCATACACACATTCCTTTCGCTTTTTGGGCATACCATACTAGTATTCGCACCTCCACCGCTCGCTACTCCCTTTTCTATGGTCTATGGTACCGAGGCTATTTTTCCTCTCAAAGTATAGATCCCATCTCTTCGTATCTCTCTTCAAGATATGCTTACTGATGAAGACTTTTTCCAAGACCGTTTAGCACAACTTGAGTTATTAGACGAACATCATCTTTATGCCATCGACCATCTTCAAGTCTACTAAAAACACATTAATCGCTGTGCCTATGAAAAACATGTCCATGAATGAAATTTCAAGGTCAGCGACCTCATCCTCAAGGAAAATCAACGCGTGACCAAAGCGAAAAAAAGCAAACGGGAAAATTTGCTCCTAATTGGCTTGGACCATACATCGTGACCCATGACTATAGATCCGGTGCTTATCACTTGTCTTCACTTGATGGTATGCCCAAACCCGAGCTCTCGATGCCTTGCATCTTCGACCATTCTACTATTGACTTCTAGTCCTACATCACTATTTATCTAGTTCATGCTCTTCCCTTGACCTCCATTTACCTTTTTCTTTTTCACACCTCATCTCCAATGACTAAACAAGGATCATGTGATTACCCGTCACCCTTTTTCCTTTTCTTTAATATGTGCACCACGGCTCTTCAGCACATGACATGATTCTCATGGATAATTTTGATCTTCTTTTAGATGAGATCCCATGGTCTTTCACCATTTCCTTCTCAACAAGAACCACATGCTTTGTTATAGTCTCCCATGACTTAAAAGTCAAAAAAAAAAAAGAAGATGAATCCCTCGGAAGGACGTCTTCCAATATAATGGATCAACTCCTTGAGTAAAACTTCCAATATAAAAGATGAATCCCTTAAAAGTACATCTTTCACCTTCAATTGTCTCTATATGTAGATCGCTCCTTGAAGGACAGCTATAAAAAGCTCACAACTCTCTACATAGTCTTTCCAAAAAGAAGACTATTTTCTCAAAAACCAACATTCAAAAGCTTACCGCATCGATTAACTTCACGAAGACCTCAAGGATCCATATATTCATCCCCTATAGACTTCTGCATCGAACAATTTATCTCAAAAGTCAAAAAGCAAAAGAAAAGAAAAGATTTTTCATCATAGACTTGCCTATTGTGATCTTGGCTCTGTTGCCCATGACATTCTAATTCCCATTTTATGACCCAATTACCTTCACCTCCTTATGCATTGTCTCCTCACCTCATACCGCCTCAAGGGACCTCGCTTGAACCTATGACATTTGGTGATTTTGTGACTATTCTTCACCTTTAGAGTAATCAATCATGCAATGTCTTTTGGGTCTTACATTCACTAGCCTACCCGTAGATATGTTTCATACGCTTTTGATCCTTGCAAATCGGGTGGCTTTGTTGCCCCATATTATCTTTTATCTTCTTCATTACCTTTTGATCTTCCTATATAGGACTAGACCCTCAACACCTGTCTTTTGGGATTTTCTTCTCACACCTCAATCAACCTAAAATCACCCATACCTATCTACCTATATTCCACCTAACCTAATCGACCTTGACCTAATCATACCCATGGCCTGGAATCAACACTACCTATCGACCTAAAATCACCCATACCTATTTACCTGTATTCCACCTTGACCTAATCATACCCATGACCTCGAATCAACCCTAATTATCAACCTCACTACCTATTCTCGCTATCTTCTCATATTATTCCCTAGCTCATGGGAGAACTACATCGGTCCGAGGTCCCTTTGACCGGGACTATGTAGGCAACACTTCCAAGGCATGGGGCCCTGAGGGTAAGTTCGACCACTATTTACCCTAACCATTTTCCCCACCTTTACCTAATTTCCTATTCATATCAAAACCTCGACATCTAAACCATATACCACACAACTTTCACCACTTATATTATTTAACATTTTCATACATAACCAACATTGTCCACATTTTACACTATCTCGTGCATTTATATTGCTATTTTTTATCAAAATACTGCAATGAACATCCATGCCTAAAACCAATCTAACTAAACCATGCCTAAAACCAACCTAACTAAACCATGCCTAAAACCAACCTAACTCCACCATGCCTAAAACCAACCTAACTCAACCATGCCTAAACCAACCTGACTCGATCCATGCCTAAACCAACCTGACTCAATCCATGCCTAAACCAACCTGACTCAATCCATGCCTAAACCGACCTAACTTGATCCATGCCTAAACCAACCTGACTCGATCCATGCCTAAACCAACTTGACTCAATCCATGCCTAAACCAACTCCGACTCAACCATGCCTATCAATCTAACTCAACCCATGCCTAAACTAACCTCGCTCCATCATGCCTAACTCACCTAATTTCCATTCATATCAAACCAGAAAATATAAATTAACACATCCATATCTCATCTAACATAATCCATAAACGAATATCTCATCAACACATTAGCACATCACCAAATAACATGAATCTCATCACATAAATCAATAACCCTATATCTCAAAATACATGCCTAGATCATCTATTTTCCATCCATATCATAATAAAGTAAAACTCATACACATCACCTAAATATCATCTATCTCCTCATATATACATGTGTGTATCAATACAAAGGGACACCCATATCACATAAATCAGATCTCCAAAATAATCATCATCACTCATAGGTTGCTATCTAATACAAAAATGTCTTTGGCTCCCAAGCCGATTATCATGTACAAAAAAATACAATATCTCTTCAGCTCGCAGGCTGGTATATATCCAAAATCCAACAATAAAAAAATAGGTGATATACTATCTCACATCTACTATAACATATCTACCTCATCTATAGTGTCGACACCCCTCTAACCTCGGAGCGATGGCTCACTACTCTAACTCTATCACTAGTGTTATCCCGTGAAATTGACAAGGGCAATTTTACCGATAACCATACCGAAAATTTTGTTCCGATCCCTCGTTAGGGATCCCTCGCGTTCGAAACGTTGTAAAATCCCTTCCCGGGAAATCTAGTTTTCGAACTTAGTCTTTTTGAGCCTTTTTTGGCTGGGCGCATGAAATATCCTTGTAACACTAGCTTTTGATGCGCCCCCTTAAAAGCCTTTGGCGCATGGTTTTCCATGTTAACACATCTTTCGGTGCGCCAAAGGATGTTGAGTCTCTTTTGCGTGCGCCAAGGCGCATGCGCCTTATTGTTGACACAACTTTTGTTGCTCCGCTTTTTGGTGCGCCAAAGGGCGCACATAACTTCATGTCGACAATGCTTTTGGCGCGCAAAGGCGCACTTCGCCTCGCCATAGTCAATAACTCTCATGCGCCAAAGGGCGACGCTTTCTCCCCGTCGACAACAAATCTCTTGCGCTTCTCGAAAAGTGGTTGGTGCATTTATAACCAGTTTTCTATATATATGTGAGTGCGCGCCAAAAGTGTCCTTTTCACTTTTGTTGAGCACGTGATCGCTTCTAAACTTGTCGCCTCTGCCCGCCGCTTTTCATCGTCCCCGTGGACCCATTGCAACTTTTGCTATATATCCGTAAGAGGTGTTATTTCTCTCTTGTGCGTTTTGTGCTTTCGCCTTCTGATGTGTTCCTGGTTTGGTTCTTGCTTGTTGGGTGGTTGTTTATATATAAATGTGTTGGCCTAGCCTCCTCCGTTTGCTGTTTGCCCCCCATGCTATCCTTCCTCTTTCCAGATTTGGTGGGGAAGGTCATTTTCTTGAAACCGTGGTTGTAATCCTCTTGGTTTTAACCATTTCGTTTGCCCACTGAGCATGTTAAAAAAAAGAGGAGAAGAAATCTAAGAATCATGTAAAACCCCTTTAAGAGTTTAGTTTTCTGCTTTTCTCCTCCTGGCGCGTCTGTCACCCCCGCAACTCTAAGAACATTGCGCCCCATGGCACATCTACCCGCCTCTTACAAGAGCAAAATCCGCGCCAATGGCGCACCCTTTCGGCCTGCTGCATCATGAGCTCATGCGCCCTCAAGGCGTGCCTTTTCCGCGTGCTACAAGTGCTGAAACTGCGCCCCAATGGCGCACCATCCATCCATGTTGCATCCTTTTTCCATGCGCCCATGGCGCACCCAGCTTCCATGCAACAAAAGTTTTTTCCGCGCTAAGTATGAAGCTATAAAGGCGCAGGCGCATCCCCGATTGCAATAACACCATGTTGTGTGAGTTTTTCGTGCACCGCGCCATATTCCCTTGGGCGCATCCTGTCCCAATGTAACACGCGCTTCTCATGCGCCCTATATCAAATGCAATATGCAGATCCATGCGCCGTCGCCTTTGGCGCCAATTTAACCTCTCGCAACACTCCTTTTACGGCGCTTATCTATTTAGCCTGGTTCCATTGCCGGGAGTTAGAGATTTTAAGGCTCAGGGGTGCGGGCGCATGAAAATCAGCTAACATTCCGATGGAAGATCAAATGGCTAATTCAACCTTTTTAGATTGGGTCTCGCTTCTTCTTCATGCGAGATCAGCAATCAATTTGAAAGAACATATGTCTACATCCAAGAAGAGACCCGTCAAATCAAAAAGGAAAGGCTAAGCTTACATAGGAAGAGATGAAGTACAAATATCAACGGTCGTGATGCTCGAATCACGGGCTAAATGTAGTATGGATGTCGAGACTCGGATTAGGTCACATTGACATGGAAGAATTCTCAGGTTAGAACTCGAAGGTTACAAGAAGTCCATGGATGGACAAGTTAATAGGCGGTGCACCCGCACTCCCATGGCCACGAGGAATATCTGCGCTCGCCTCCACATATCATCTCTGAGCAAAGATCGAAGCGAAGTGCAACCCCTTTCGGCCGCGGGATGACGATGATGAGTAGCTTCTTCTTCTTCTTCTTCTTCTTCTTCTCTCTATTCTCCGACTTTCTTGTTGAAATGTCTAAAGTGTGTTGGCACGAATGATGACATCATCCATGTTGCATCATGGGATGATGTCATCCATCAAGTCTTGTCAAAAGTCAACATGACTTTTAGATATTTTGTAAATATCTTTGTAAATAGGTGGTTGGCTCCTTTTTGCCTTCTTTCCTTCTCCTCTTTTATATAAATACTGGAATATTTGTTGTATTCGTGGTGAACATTTTTAGATGAAAATAGAGGTGAGGAGAGAAAGACTTTGAGCTTTCTTGTAGAATGTAAAAAAGTAATACACAAATATTAATACTTTGTGCTCAATAGTTGTGTTATGCATTAGATGTTTCTTACGTTAGATTTGTGTGTGTTTAATCTATTGGATTCATATCTACTTTTCTCGTCATTTGCTCATCGGTATTGCTTTGTTTATTTATGCAAGTAGGATTGGCTCTGCTTACTACCAACCCGAAAACATAAATCTTCTCGACCTTTCTCGCTTTGGAATTCATTTCTTTTCTTCCTTCGGATCTGCTTCTTTCTCTTTTCCCTCTTTCATTCATTTCTCTTCGCAATGGAAAACACTCTACTGGGATGAGATCCCAAACCCCCGAAGGTAGAATCAGTGAGACTTGCATAGATTCCTGCTGGTAGAATAGCAATAAACCAATTTCGCTTTGCTGACTCAAAGAGGAGCTAAGCCCTGCACACTGTTGGCTCGTCTATCCATAGATCTGTCCTGTGCGATAGATTTTGGACCAACAGCTTTTGGCGACTCCACTGGGATCGAATACATCATGTCGAGATCTAATGGCTGGTAGTAAGATAAAAAATCGGAAAAAACAGACATTCTTTGCTTTTGTAAATCAACCTTTTGTTAAAAAACCTTGAAAATTTGCAAAAGTGCTCAAATTGAAAAATTTTCTTCGAGGGTCATAGATCTGGTCTAGTTATAGATCTTTAGTTCATTTGAGTTTTGAAAAATCGCAGTATTTTGCCATAGATCGAAGTTTTGATTTTTGCAAAAGTTTGAAACCCTCCGAAAAAGTCAAAGTAAGATCCAAAATCAGCTTACTAATCTTCCCCTCGCTATCTTATCCTTGTTGTAAATTGTCATTTAACCGCAATCGGTTTTCTAAAGAGGATAGTTTTAATATTTAGAAAATTATTTGCTCGCTTAGTTTTTGTCAGAAAACCAGAAAATCAGCCAAGATCAACCAAAAAGAAAGTTTAAATCAACGCCGTAACGCGTTACAGATCCGGAAGGTACATCAAGGCGAGTGAACCTTTACGTGCAAAGCGAGAAGAGCCCGTGGAGAAGCTGATCCCACTTTTGATCTCGCTTCAAAGGCACAATTTCAACGTGACACCGACGCTTTTCAGCCGCTAAGTTTGGCTAGCCGGTCATCTAGGAGTGTCTCACCTCCACCAAGAAAAAGTCTTTTGCAGGGGGCATCCACATCCCTTTGTAGTGCCTTGCTACTCAGCAGAACTACACTTCCAGCTCGTGTTCTCTTTCCGACTTTTCAGATGGCGGTACCATGGGGAAACACGATGGGTCCTTTGGCTTTACCACATCCAGTTCACGTGCTCCCTCACGGAAATCGAAAGAATTTTCCTAAATTTGATGGGAGCGGAAATCAAAGCACGGATTCCCACATATCTGCATTCATCATGTCGTGCAGTATTTTGGATGTGACCCACGAAGATGTGTCGGTTCACCTTTTTCTGGAAACCCTACAAGGACCTGCAGTTGAATGGTTTCAGCATTTGGTTTGCCGCCGTCTATTACCAGTTGGGCCACCTTACGGATGCTTTCGAAGATAGATACAAGCCTTCAGAGGATGCATTTGCATTATTATCATGGATCACTCACCTAAAGAAGGAGGCAAATGAGACCATGCGTGATTTTATTGCCCGGTTCAATGCGCTAAGCAACCGTGTCCCCGTTGCCATGCTTCCGACGCCGAAAATCAAAAAGTGTTTCTTAGAACGCTATGAGCTCGAAAGTTAGTTTCTTGCTCCTTCAGAACGAAGTTTCCACTTTGGTTCTCGCCTGCCACCGCCATTCGCATAGAGGATAATCTGATAATATCCGTGAATTAAGAAAGGAATCAAGCAAAGCCTAAATCTTTGGGCCCCGTGCCCACTACTTCGCCTCGATCCACCTTTCAAAAGATGGCAAATGACTTGCTTGCATTGAAAGAAGCAGCTTGCCCAGTGCCTCTCCTGCTTCCTCATACCGGGATATCCTGCCAAGGAGTTTCGCTCCTAATAATGTTTCACAAAGGCCGCGCTCACCCCGCAATCGCTCCATGGTTGGCGCTTGAGGCTCCTCTCGTCAACGCCTGCCAAAATTGAAGAAGAGCAAGATTATGAAGAACCTTCGCCTCAAGGCGAAGAGGATCAAGATGTCGGTGAACCGATTGCTACTCTACTATTGGATACATGGAATTTGATGAGGAAGAATCGATGAAGAGGAGAGTACCTGTGGGTACGCAAGCGGCAGTCATATACGCTATTTTTACTCGCTCGCAAGGAAAAGAAGCGGAAGTTGCTGCCCATGTCCAAAGAAGAGAAGGCCGTATCAAACGCGCCTCCGATCATTTCTAAAAGAGGTAATCCTCTTCCTACTCAACTCCCCTGGCAAATCTTTTACAAAGAAGTCTTTTCCCCAATCTCTCCTCCAAATCAATCCTCTCACATTCCTATTAAGACCACCAATCCTATTCCAAAGATCGCGAGGTGAGGGACTCATTCCTTTACCAACGCAACCCTTGGCCGCATTTGATATTATAGATCATGCAAAAAAGACCAAGATCCAAATGTCCGAAGCTGAGTATCTTCAGTCAAACCCCGAACAGCTTGTAAGATTGACTAAGTATATCCAAAGTCAAGCTGTTATATCTAATCAGGTTTCCCCAAAAGGAATCCTTTCCACTCCCCCTGAATCCCATATAAATGTTGCTTCAACATCTCATAGCAAAGATAGAGCCTTTCTATCTCTCTCTTCTGATCAATGGACACAAGCTGAGTAACTGCATAATTGATTCCGGGGCTTCTGATAATGTCATGCCGGCAAAAGTCACCCATGCTTTGGGCCTCACTCTTACCAAACCTTTCGGCAGATGTTATTCCTTAGAAACTAAGCAAGTCCCGTTGGTTGGCCAAATCAAGGACGCGCAATTTGCATTTGCGGCTTTCCCGGATAAAAGAGTAAAAATGGCAGTCCTCTCGTTGCAGACATTCCGGCAAAGATATGGAATATTGGCTGGGAAGAAGTTTTTGCAATGGGTTGGTGGAGAAATTCACATGGATCGGTCCAAAGCTAGAATTCCAACATCAAAGGCGTAATGCAGACTTTGGAGCCAGAATCACAAAAGAAATACTTGGTTACCAGCTCTGAAGACCCCAAAGCTCAAATCCTTTTTGAATCATCAGGGATGGGGAATTACTTCTTATCTACTGAGACGGATAAAACAGGGGCTGTTCTTGTTCAAGAAGGAGATCTTAATAAGATCTGGACCTTGCAATTCGATGGCACTGTGCAACCAGGGATGTGGCGCTCGGGGTCCGTGCGGCTGATATCTCCCGAGGAAGAAGTCATTCCTCTCTCTTTCAAATTGTAGTTTTTCAACACTAACAATACGCACTTGAGTATGAATCTCTCTTACTCACGCAGTATACGCCGCAAAGAAAGAGGAATTAAAAATCTAAAAGTGCAAGGTGATGCTTTGAGCTAGTTGTAAATCAAGTCAAAAGGATTTACCAAGTAAAGAATGAAAGGCTCAGGCATTACCGCAATGCAGTATGGGACAACATCGAAGAGTTTGATGCCTTTTCAATTGAATCAATTCCAAGAGCTCAAAATGACAGGGCCGATTCGTTGGCCATTTCAGCATCTCTCATGCTCCCACACCTAGGTTTGAAAACGAACAAATACACCATTGAGGTGGTTTTCCTTGAGCGTGCGCTGACAACTCTCAGCATTGGCAAGTATTCAATGACGACAATCAACTCATTGCCTTTCTGGAAAAATCAGAAAATTTTGATGAGTTGTATTTTGAAGGATCCACTTCTACATGCCGCGAATCAATCAACGGTCAAAACCACGAATCGAAGGAGAATGACGGCGTATGTCAGCTCAAAGGAAATAAAATTCCGAAGGGCCTGGTTTCTCTGGAGCGTCTGTTTGACAGGCATGACCGTTTTGTGAAAAAGAAGAGGCGGGATGATCCTGACTCATCCCCAGAGACCGAACCAGTCAATTTAGGTTCGGAGGCGCATCTGCAATTTGTGAACATCGGGAAATGTTGCACGCCAGAAGAAAAGCATAAATTTGTCAAGCTGCTAAAAAAATACATGGATGTATTGGCATGGTCCTATGCCGATCTAAAGTCTTTTAAACCAAAAGACGTTCAGCATGACATCCCGTTGAAAGAAGATGTCAAAGCCTTTCGCCAGAAGCAGAGGCACTATAATCCTAAGATCTCGGGTACCATCCAGCCGAAATTCGAAGATCTTTGGATGCAAGAATCATCTTCCCTATCCATCACAGCACTTGGGTAGCAAATATTGTGCCAGTACGCAAGAAAAACGGCGAGATACGCATATGCGTAGACTTTCGAAATTTGAATCAAGCTTCGCTAAAGACAACTACCCTCTTCCGATAATGGATCAAGTTCTGCAAGCAGTAACTGGATCAGAGATGCTGTCCATGCTTGACGGTTTTTCAGGTTACAATCAGATTGAAGTTTCACCTGAAGATCAGTTTAAAACAACATTCACTACTCCCTGGGGTACATTTGCCTACAGCAGGATGCCTTTTGGCCTAACTAATCTTTGGTGCTACTTTTCATTGGGAAGGTCATTGTGGTTTATTTAGATGACCTGACTGTGTTCTCCAAACAATGAAGCGATCACTGTGATCACTTGGAGCAAGTATTGGCTAGATGCCGAAAGCATGGGATTTCCTTAAACCCAAAAAAGTCTGTTTTTGGAGTCACGGAAGGGAAGTTGCTAGGGCATGTGGTTAGCAAAGAAGGGACAAAGATAGATGCCAAAAGAGTTAAGGCTATTCAAAGCCTTACTCTGCCTACAAGCAAGACTGGTGTTCATTCTTTCTTTGGAAAGGTGAACTTTCTCAGGCGTTTTGTTCCTGACTTTGCCGAAAAGACCCGTCACATATTGAACATGATGAAAGGATCACCAACTTTCAGATGGAGTGAAGAAGGGAAAAGGTCATTTGAAGAAATAAAAGCTTCTGTTGCCCATGCACCAGTCCTGGTATGTCCCGATTTCTCCAAGGACTTCATCATGTATAGTTATGCATCTGAGCATACTGTGTCTGCCATCTTAATGCAAAAGAATTCAGAAGACATTGAATCCCCGATTGCATTCATGAGTTCTCCCCTCAAGCCTCACGAACTAAAGATGACTCAACTGGAAAAGCATGCCTTTGCCGTTGTCAAAGCAGTGAAGAATTTCAGGTATTACATTCTAAACTCGCATACGGTGGTGCTGGTTCCAGACACGGCGGTGAAATCAATTCTAACTCAGCAGGAGTTAGGAAGCTTGCGAGGAAATTGGATCGCAAAGGTCCAGGAGTATGACCTGGATATTAAACCAACCAAGCTGGTAAGGGGCAAGGGCACGTGTCCGCTAATGGCTCAAAATAAAGATTCAGAAAACCCTGATGAAAGGGGTGACTACATCGATGAAACACAGGACCGGCAGGAAGAGCCTGATTCTCTGCCTCTGGTTCTATTTGTCGCAACTAGTGATGAGTGGTACTCCGACATCACTTTCTTCCTTACCTACGGTGAATGCCCCATGCACCTAACTGCAAAGGAGAAGCGCACTATAAAGCTCAGAGCGGCTAAATATGTCATCTGGGATGACGGTTTATATAAACGTGGGATAGATGGCATCTTTTTGCGATGTGTTGACAAGCCCCAGCAAGTAAAACTACTGGAAAGTTTTCACAATTCAGCCTGTGGAGGACATTTTTCTTCCTCCGTGACGGCACACAAGATCATTCGGGCCAGGTACTATTGGCCAACGCTCTTTCAAGATACAGCCACCTGGGTGGCAAAGTGTGAACCCTGTCAGCAATTCGTCGGCAAGCCCAAGTTGGCTGCCTTTCCCCTAAGGCCGGTCATTATCAATGAACCATTCAGGCAATGGGGAATTGATTTTATTGGCGCACTCAATCCTCAATCGAGTGCCGGACATAGCTATGTCCTTACAGCAACGGATTACTTCACCAAGTGGGTGGAAGCCATACCTGTCAAGCATGCCACTTCTGAGGTGGTTTGCAATTTCATTAAAGAAAATATCATTGTCAGGTTCGGCGTTCCAAACAAAATCATTGCTGATAATGCTTCTAACTTCTCCTCTCGAGAAGTTATTAGTTTTTGCTATGAATATGGGATAACTTTGGCTCATGCCTCAGATTATTACCCTCAAGGAAATGGTCAGGCAGAATCCAGTAACAAGAACTTGGTGACCATCATACGGAAGTTAGTAGATGAGAATCAGCGGATGTGGCACAAGTCTTTGTACGACGCTTTGTGGGCGGACCGCATTACTCCCAAGAGATCTCTCGGCATGTCACCTTTTCAAGTGTTATATGGCACTGATGCCGAACTTCCCATTTCCGTGGAACTTCCTGCTCTGCGCTTGGCACGAGCGATTGAAGATGAAACTTTCCAGAATTCTCTAGAAAAGAGAATCATGTATCTGGCAGAACTTGAAGAAAAGAGAGTGAGAGTGGTCGACAGGATCACTGAACATCAGAATCAAGTTAAGAGGCTTTTCGATAAGAAGGCCAAGCAGAGAGATTTTCAAGTGGGAGATCTCGTCCTTTTGTGGGACAAGCGAAGAGAACCAAAGGGCATGCATGGAAAGTTTGATTCCCTGTGGAGAGGGCCCTTCAAGATCAAGCAGCTCAACGGAGAGAATAGCTTCTATCTCTCATATCTGGATGGAACCGAACTCCCGCTTCCTTATAGCGGGCAGCATCTGAAGATCTTCAGGAAGTAGAGCTTGCTCTCTTCTTTGTACAGTTTGCTTTTCGTTGTGTGTTTGCTTTTGTGTGTGTGTTTGCTTTCGGTTTGTTGTGTGTTTCCTTTGTTCTCCCTCCGGTCCCCCTTTGTTTTTGACTCTGTTACCCAATGGATAGGCACAAGTGATCTGGGATTCTCTACCCCGAGTTCGCTTCAGGATAGTCCCCAGAAAGAGCCATCTGTTATCCCGTGAAATTGACAAGGGCAATTTTACCGATAACCATACCAAAGTTTTGTTACGATCCTCGTTAGGGATCCCTTGCGTCAAACGTTGTAAAATCCCTTCCCGGGAAATCTAGTTTTCGAACTTAGTCTTTCTTGAGCCTTCTTTTGGTGGGCGCATGAAATATCCTTGTAACACTAGCTTTTGATGCGCCCCCTTAAAAGCCTTTGGCGCATGGTTTTCCATGTTAACACATCTTTCGGTGCGCCAAAGGATGTTGAGTCTCTTTGCGTGCGCCAAGGCGCATGCGCCTTATTGTTGACACAACTTTTGTTGCTCCACTTTTGGTGTGCCAAATGACCTTTTATAACTTCATGTCGACAATGCTTTTGGCGCGCAAAGGCGCACTTCGTCTCCTGTTGTCAAACAATCTCGTGCGCCAAAGGGCGCACACTTTCTCCTGTCGACAAAAATCTCATGCGCCTCGAAAAAGTGGTTGGCGCATTTATGACCAGTTTTTCTATATATATGTGAGTGCGCGCCCAAATGTCATTTTCACTTTTGTTGAGCACGTGATCATTCTGAACTTGTCAGCCTCTGCTCCATCGTTTTCATCGTCCTGTGGACCCGTTGCAACTTTTGCTATATATCCAGGTAAGAGGTGTTATTTCTCTCTTGTGCGTTTTGTGCTTTCAGTTCCTGGTGTGTTCCTGGTTTGGTTCTTGCTTGTTGGGTGGTTGTTTATATATAAATGTGTTGGCCTAGCCTCCTCCGTTTCTTTATCTCCCCCCATGCTATCCTTCCTCTTTCCAGATCTACTGGAGAAGGTCATTTTCTTGAAACCATGGTTGTAATCCTCTTGGTTTTAACCGTTTCGTTTGCCCACTGAGCATGTTAAAAAACGAAGAGGAGAAGAAATCTAAGAATCATGTAAAACCCCGTTTGAGAGTTTAGTTTTCTATTTTTCTCCTCGCGCGTCTCACACCCCCTCGTAACTCTAAGAAACGATTCGCCCCATGGCGCATCTACCCACCTGCTACAAGAGCAAAATCTGCGCCAATGGCGCACCCTTTCGGCTTTCTTTGCGCTCAGCATCATGAGCTCATGCGCCTCAAGGCGCGCCTTTTCCGCATGCTACTGAGTGCTAAAAATGTGCCCCATGGCGCACCATCCGTCCATGTTGCATCCCTTTTCCATGCGCCCATGGCGCACCCAGCTTCCATGCAACAAAAGTTTTTTCCACGCTAAGTATGAAGCTATAAAGGCGCAGGCGCATCCCCGATTGCAATAACACCATGTTGTGTGAGTTTTTCGTGCGCCGCGCCATATTCCCTTGGGCGCATCCTGTCCCAATGTAACACGCACTTCTCATGCGCCCTATATCAAATGCAATATGCAGTATCCATGCGCCATGCGCCTTTGGCACCAATTTAACCTCTGCAGCACTCATTTTCTGTGCGCCTTATCTATTTAGCCACGGTTCCGTTGCTTTTGGGAGTTAGAGATTTTAAGGCTCTGGGCGCGGGCGCATGAAAACTGCAGCCAACATTCCGATGGAAGATCAAATGGCTAATTCAACCTTTTTGGATTGGGTCTCGCTTCTTCTTCATGCAGATCAGCAACTGAATTCGAAAGAACATATGTCTACATCCAGCAAGAGACCCGTCAAATCAAAAGGAAAGGCTAAGCTTACAGAGGAAGAGATGAAGTACAAATATCAACGGGTCAGGATGCCCGAATCATAGGCTGAATGCAGTATGGATGTTAGAGACTCAGAATTAGGTCACATTGACATGGAAGAATTCCGGTTAGAACTCGAAAGGTTACAAGAAGTCCATGGATGGACAAGTTAATGGCGGTGCACTGCATTTGGAGGAATCTGCGCTCGGTTCACATATCATCTCTGAGCGAGATCGTGAGCAGTGCAACCCCCTTTCGGCCGCGGGATGACGATGATGAGTAGCTTCTTCTTCTTCTTCTTCTTCTTCTTCTTCTCTCTATTCTCGACTTTCTTGTTGAAATGTCTAAAGTGTATTAGCACGAATGATGACATCATCCATGTTGCATCATGGGATGATGTCATCCATCAAGTTGTCAAAAGTCAACATGACTTTTAGATATTTTGTAAATATCTTTGTAAATAGGTGGTTGGCTCCTTTTGCCTTCTTTCCTTCTCCTCTCTTCTATAAATCTTTGGAATACTTGTTGTATTCGTGGTGAACATTTTTAGATGAAAATAGAGGTGAGGAGAGAAAGACTTTGAGCTTTCTTGTAGCATGAAGAAAACAAAGATAATACAAATATTAAGACTTTGTGCTCAATAGTTTTGTTATGCATTAGATCTTTCTTACGTTAGATCATGTGTGTTTAATCTGTTGGATTCATATCTACTTTTCTATCATTTGCTCATCGGTATTTCTTTGTTTATTTATGCAAGTAGGATTGGCTCACATTTACTACCAACCCGAAAACATAAATCTTCCGACCTTTCTCGCTTTGGAATTCATTTCTTTTCTTCCTTCGGATCTGTTCTTTCTCTTTTCCCTCTTTCATTCCTTTCTCTTCGCACTGAAAACACTCTACTTTGGGATGAGATCCCAAACCCCGAAGGCGTAGAATCTGTGAGACTTGCATAGATTCCTGTTGGTAGAATAGCAATAAACCGCCAGTTTCACTTTCTTTGACTCAAAGAGGGGCTAAGCCCCGCACACCGTTGGCTCGTCTATCCATAGATCCTGTCCAGCGATGATTTTCGGACCAACAACTAGACAGCCCGACATCTTATGCTGACCCTCGTGCACTGCGATAGATGTCCTCTACTCTCTCCTTTGGGCTCGCCGGCCACCTACACTCTCAACACTATACGTGCGAGACTGTGTCTGCTCACTCGAGACTGTCCGTGGTGGTCTCATCACACCATCTACTAATATCTGCAGCTCGGGCTCCTCCTCTTGTACCTGTACCTAAGGCTCTCACCTCTCTACCTGTATCTATGGCTCTGGCCTCTCGACATGTACCTGTGACCCCTTCCTCCTAGTTGTCGCTGCCTGACCCTACCTCTATACAGCCCACCACTGGCTATATTCCACTATCACCCCCACATCATCTGTGTGCGATGGTCCATGGGCTCCTCCTCCTCCCCTATCGACTCTGCTAGATGGGGTGGAGACAAAGGTCTCTCCACCTCATCTCTCCTATACTGTGGGAAGGGCAGGGGCACATCCTACACTAAACCAAACTGTCGCCTCACTCGGTTGACAGGTATCATCTCATGCTCCTGGCATGGTGTCCCTCTATCCACCTCTATAACTATAATCTCTCCACTCTGCTGCGTACATCCCTTTGTAAGAGGGATAGGTCACATAGGGTCTCTAGACTATATCCACACTAGACAGGCTCTCTAGTCTCTATCTATAATACGCTACATCGTATATAGCCCGGGCTCTCGTACACCTTTCCGCGACATCGGATGTCACCGAGTAAACCTGGTCTCCACTAATAGGTAACCTCAATATCCTATATATATCCTCTAGGGTAAGGGTCATCTCCTCTATCGGCAATGGAAGGTGTTGGTTGCTAAGTCCCATCTATCGATGAGGGCAACCATAAGACCACCTCCCGGACTACATGTTGGTAGCGCGCATGACTATCAATCCCACCTTTGCCATATGCTGCAATTTCACTGTGTCATGATCACTGTCTTGTCAATAACAGGGGCGGCACCTGAGCCCTCATCCGCAACTAGTCTCGAGCTTGCATCCCATAAAAGCAATATATTAGTACACCTTCCCAATTTACCTTATTTTTACCCCACATTTCGACCTAATCTCTTTTCGCACCCCCATCATGGTAACCTAATCCTCACCAAAACCTACCCAAACCTATCTACCCTACCTACCTACCCAAACCCATCCACCCGAAACTATCTACCCTACCCTCACACAAAACCACCCTTAACATTTACCTACCTACCCTATTTTATCACCCTAAACCCTTCCCCTCTCACCTAACGTCTTTCCCATTTTACCCTTACTCTCTTCCCTTTTTTATCCTAATTTACACTTAGGATTAATCGACCTCGCTTTTCCTTGACTGACCACGATCTCCTTTAAGCGGCACTGTCATTGTTCTTATGACCGATACTTGGTCCCTACCCATTGACATCAGCCAGAATGATCGACAAGCCGGTCACTGCTCAAGTAACGCCCACCCCGACTTTCCAACCCTACTTTTTCCCTTCCTCGACATTCTACCCACCCAAATCCCTCTTTACACCCTTAATCATTCCTACATTACCATTTTCCCCTACCCATATCCTTCAATATTACCTTTTCCCTCTCTTTTTCCCATGTTTTTCTTTCCCCCAGGACCCCCATTTTTAAAAATATTTTTTACATTTTACATCAAATTAACTCAAAATCCAAACCAAAGGTTCCAATCCTACCTAATCTCACTTGCCACCATCGTGGTGGAACCTCGACCTCCGCACCGCTCCTCTCAATCCCTCTCCGGCCTGCCATTCTCAACTAACCTCCAACTCTCTCCATAATCACCTCGCTCGATCCAATCTCGCAGCCCCACCTCTTGCCCACTCAATATCACCTCTATGGCTTGCCAACCAATCTCTCTGTCGTAATCTTTTGTCCTCTTCCTCTTTTCTCTCTTCTTGTCCTTTTCTCCTTTTCCAAATGCACAAATGAATTTTTAAAACGTGGGTTTTTCACTTTTTATAACCTACCCGACTCAATCGACGTCGGTTCACCCTTGACTATGACTAGTCGATGCCCTAGCTCACCGTGGTTAGTTCCTCTCCACCATCCTTGATTAATCTTGACCGATGTCGATTACCCTGCCTACTCCTTGCCCTCACATTGACCTCATTTTCCTTACCTCCCCTTTCTTTTTCCTCCCCTACACCTACCTAGACCCCTTTACCTTCCCCTCTAGCCCTCCACCTTCTTTAACCTCACCTTGTTCGCTGATTGGCATTTCCTTATTTTACCCCTACCTCGGCCTTACCCATGTTATGACCTATTTACTGGACCTTGGAACCCGTTTGTGTCCTTTGACCTCATGTGTTCGATATACCAGCGGCGGCATCATTACTGTGTTGATTGACCGAATGACCTTACCTTTCCTATTTCCATGCCCGTTTATCCCGACCCTACCTAGGGTGTACCAAACATACCTAAACATTCTTGCACCTAACCTACGTTGTGTTTTCTCGACCATATCCTATACCTTGATACTGAAATCACTTCAACCTTGTTTGGAAAAACCTATCGACCTTAGATGATGTAGAGTTTGCAATCTCTTCAACTGCACTACCGTGTCATAGTTTATAGTGTGCATGCATTCAACTATAACTACCTTTGATTTTGGAATGTTTACCTACTTACCTATATGCCCGATTTTCCCTTTACCACATTCCTCCTTTCTCACTATTCTTCTTCACATCCACTTTTATCAAACCACTCACTGATTTTCCCTGTCACCTCATCGGTTCCTGGTTTGAGGGGGATCACCCTCATTCCCACTTGGGGCAACCACACTCTATTCTTGTTCACATCGCTTACCAATACAAGCTACGCAACAAGAAGGGGCAAAATGTAGACACCGAAATCATGTCGTAATCACCTTGGTCCCCTACCGCACCCTATATCACCTACCTCCCGCACCCCACACCTTATCACCTACCTCAACACCTTATCACCCACCTCCTACACCCACACATTTTAATTTAATTACTTTAATTAAATTAATGCCCTTTACCTCCATATATATTAATTTAATTATTTACATTAAATTAATTCACCACCCTCACACACCTATTTAATAAAATTTCCTTTATTAAATGCACTTCACCTAACCACCCCCATCGTTTGACCCATTAACCTAAACCTTAAACCAATATACTAAATAAAACCTAACATTAGACCCATCCCCTCACCTCACATTAAAAGCCTCCTAAGGTAAGTTTTTTTCCCGAGAAAAGAAGAGACCCTTATCAAAAGGCGGAACAACTTCCCAGGAAACTTTTGAACAAACCCGAGAGATCTCGCCCAAACCAACATCGGTTTACCCTAAACCGATGCCGGTTATACCGAGATGGACCAAACAGCCTATATAGACCCATCTAAACCTTTGTAATCAAGGTTGAACATTCAGCCCTGGATTTCCTTATCGTAAATTTGATCTTTTCAGACGCGGCAGCAAAGAAACGATTAATGTGATCAACCAAGATAACCAGGTTCACTGGGACAATAGTGAAGCCTCTTCTCAACACCTTCCAACATAGCCACTCTTCCACTAGGCTTTAGATCAGTAGCTCACCAGAAAGTAAGTGTTTCCCTCTCATCTATTTCAGTTTTTTATTAACATCGGTATTACTCCTGACAAAGGATCTTATCCCTTTTACCGTTTCTTCATTCCTCCTATCTAGTTTCAGCCACCCTCCTTACCCAACCATTGTAATACCTTGCCCAACCACCTACTTGACTGCCTCACCAACCCCAGACCTTCGCAACATACCTATACCTCCTCTGTGATCACCCAACACCTTCTACTAACTCCATTCTTTCCTAAAAACCTTTAAAACCCGGACTATGTGAGTCCACCAGCCCCTAACCTAACCGTCGTTAGTTCTCCCTAACCATCATCGGTTACATTCCAACCATCATCGGTTTTATAAAACCATGGTTGGTCTCTATGTCACTTGATCTCTGCCACCTCCCTATACCTACCTGAACACCTATTTGACCTTCAGATCTATATCTAACCTAGCATGTTAGCTCAAATTCACCTATAACTAACCTATTTGACCTCTAGATATCCTTCTAGCCGAGCCTATTAGATTAGATCTAGTCTATTGCATTTGTATGAGATGCCTAAATCATATTAAACTATATTAGGAAAATATTTACCTTATTTCAACATTGAATTGTTTTAAACGGTGGACTAACAACCATCTTGGAAGTATCACACTTCCAGGACCTAGCACATGTTAGGAAGTCCACTTTGCATATATCATTTAACTCTCTTTTGTGGTCTTGTTTTGATTATTATACATGTAGTTCCTCCTATCCAAAAGGAAGGTCTCACAATCAATTCAATCCAGGACTCGAATACGTGCGCATACAACCTACAACCATCCCGAACTAGGTATTCCTCTTACTACCTTTACCTTATCTATTTCGTCAAGTACTTCTCGTAAAAAACTAAGAAATCAGGTGAAACAGATATAGCAATGCATTTTCAATTACTTTGTTTTTGTTTTAATTATATTATTGTAACCAAAGAGAATTTACCATTGTGATATTCATTGGTAGTGGTTAACAAAGGTAGGAGAAATGGAACTTCAACGTGGATTCATTATCAATATAATATGAGGTTCACTTTCAAAAAAATTCCATCTCATTTTTAATTAGTTGATATTATATCGCTTGATAAGGTTTCTTTTAGGAAGACAATATTTTTCAAAATACTCTTTTACATAACTTGAGTTGTCACTACAACCGGTAATTGCATTTAATGTCAAATCCTATATCGAATAAAAATCCATTTATATTTCACACCTTATATTGTAATTAAATTGGTATCATGAATATCAACATTAGCAATAACTCAAAAAATTTCATTTATTTTTTGAATAAACATTCACAAAGTACACCACCGATATCAAGAAAAACATTTTTTTCCCTTCACTATAGATTCATCTTTCATCTTTTACATATAAAAATAATTCTTGTGAATAAATCCCTCATTACGGTTGCACCTTAAATAAGAGTTCTTAAAAAATATTAAATCATATAACAATATAAATCTTTCTTCTAAATCCTCTTATTCTTTTGCCTCTCTACGGTGGTATAAGTTCATAGATAGAATCATGTGTTTAACCAAGGAACACTAAAATTAGAAGAGTGATGGTAGGTTATGTGTTCACCTAAGTTACAAATTTCTTGGGATACTCATCTTTAAAACTTCATATGCCAAGAACAACTACCACCTTTGAAATTCATCATTTGAGACGTTCCTAGAATAAGGGATTCATATCTCATCATTCCTACCAAAATAGCACTTACTACCACTCAATTTTAAATAACAAGCCCATATTCATGCTATTTTAGTATAATTTTGGAATGGGATGTTAGGTACCATTTACCGATCCTTCACCCCGTAGTATCTAACATGATTTTTTTCAATATTTTCCCTTCAAAAAAATTTCCTATTCTTGAACTTATCCTCTTTCGATGTCCTTCTTCAACTATACTCTTCCTCCTAATATGTTTCACACCATCAAATTTACCTTCTTTTATGCATCCCCTTCGACATATCCATTGCAATTTTGGGATTTCCTTACTAGTTACATAATTGTAAATGTACCCTAGATGTGAACATAATTTTATAATCTCAATCACATTATGGTAATCATTATAGCCATCATAGTTATATTATTAAAAAAATATTTACGATGGAATTACATTGTAAATAACTAGATATATATCTAATACACATAAAATAATGTGTATAAATATAATGAATACTAATGTATCAAATTGATAGTAATGAAGTGTGTTACAACTATAGATAATTTATAATTATGACATGTTTTACAAGTATAAATTTACATATAGGGAACCCATTTACTTTATTTTAAATAAATATTAATTTTATTTATAGCTATAAAATAAATAGAGGGTTGGAATTCAACTTTGTATTCGAATATAAGGTAATATCATATTTAAATGGAGAATGTACCATACGTGGTTTATTTATATATTTCCTCATGAAATTTGGATACTAACAATAAATGAGTGTCATACATATTGATTTTTATGTAAATTTTGTTAATGAAACTATAGAATAGATTATGATGGTAGGAAACAAATCCCACTAGAAATATTCTAAATATACACCTCTTAATACAATCCCACTAAAAATATTTTAAATACAAGTGACTTACTACTTCAGTTGGTTATTAATTTTCACTACATATTGACATTCTTTCGAGATTCCAAAATCAGATTCACTATACAAATATCTCACTTTAGTTTACATGGTTGGTCTAGGATATACATATACCGAGAAGACAACACTCTTTATGTAGTTAGTGATTATTATATATAGGATGTTTCACTCATACTAACAAAATTATTATTAGTTTTTTTAGTTGCAAGCTCAAACTCTCCATGAGCTCCAAGAATCCAAAAGATCCTGCCAAACATCTAGATTTTCCAATTTCTATTCACCCAAAAATCTCCATGTAAAAAAAGATAAAAATTCCTCCAAGCTTCAAAGTGGAGGTATATGAAAATAAATCCTAAGTATTCTCACTAATGAGTGGGTGACATGTGTCACCCTTTTCCTATCCCAATAAGAATTCCACAAGTCCCTATCCAAAAAATACAAAAGTACTAATGGTGGAGAATCCCCAAAATACCAAATTAATAATAAAACTAAATTTCCTTCACTCCAAGGATGCTCACAAATCAAGATCATTAACAATTATGTGGATATGAGGCACTTAAATGAGAGGGAAAATATCATTTGAGCATTGAAAAAGAAACTCCTCATACATAAGGTCCAAGGGTTCTGATTTGATGAAAATGAGATCCCCATCACAAAAACAACACTTATAATTTCCACTTTTATGCCAAATTCGGGTTTGGGAAAACTCACACATGGAGAGGTGGTGGGGCCCTCCAAACTCATGTTAAGTGGTCCCACACCTCTAAGAATATGATTAACAATAACAAATTATCACTAACACAAGGATCCATAGGAACCATGGGAATTATATTTTGTTAGCGTTTGAATGGGGACTTCCAACCACGAGCATGTTTTCCTAACCCTAGTGGAGTTTTTCATTAGCCTTGCGATGGAATCAGAATCTAGAATCTAACATTGTGGCACATCAAGATCATGGTTGATCGGTTTCTTTTATAGGATCTACCACATCTGGAAAATGTGATGGAGTTAGGGTTTCATCGTAAGAGCCCCAAAATCTTGCACGGGAATGGTTGTGGTATGGTGGGAAAGAGTAGTGGTGCTGGAAGGTAAATCATTTGTAGCACTACCGCAAGGTTTGTGAATGGTGAAAGAGTTGAGAGGAAATCCCTGAAATCCTCATATAAAATCCCTATTCTTAAGTTATAAGTGGATCTTCTTCTTCAAGTCCAAGAAAATGAGGAAGATATTTGCAAACGAACTCATCTCATTTATTTCTAACATCTATGGAATAAACTTTCTCAATCACACGAATGGATTTCAAAAACTTGGAGTCCTAAAATTATGGGTAAATTAGAACTTTATCCTTGTTTGAAAGCATTTTTTACTATTGTCTTTAAATATGGTCAAGATAGGATGCTATCAGTGATACCTACTAGGTTTAGGGTGATCATGGTCTTTTGACAAAACCATGGTACCCAACCTTTGATCCTCTGAGATATTCATTCAACTAGGATGCTTATATGGGTAAGGCTTCTAGGTCTGCCCTTACAACTCTAGTCTGTATCACGTCTTGAGATATTGGTAATGCATTGGGAAGCCATGTCACTATGGATAATGTTTCCACCCAATGGTGCATCATTCTTATACTAATATATTGGTAGAGGTAAGTGCAACAAGTTAGTCAGACAATTAAGTGGACATAAAAACCCAAAATTTAAGTACCGTAATCACGGTTTCTAAACCGCACTTATGCAAATGTTTTTAATTAGATTAATTATTTCCAAACCTAAAATAGTGAGTGAGGTTTAAAATTGTGCTCACGGTTTCAAACCGTGATCGTGGTTCTATGAGACAAAAAAATAGACCTGCGACTCCTCATTTTCCCCCATTTTTCCTTTCCAACCACAATTTCTCCTAGACCTTTGGCACTCACGCTTTGAATACCCCCTAAAAATTTCTCTTTGACTTCTGGATCGTGATATTTTCAACCATGCCACCAAGAAAAATAGGTAAGCCCTCCATTTTGATCAATTTGTTTGCATTTTAGGTTATTTTTGTGATTTTCATGGGTTTTTCAATTTTTTGTTTATGTTTACAAATTTTTTATTTTGTCAGTTGCTCGGATAAGCTTGTAATCCTACAAACCATCAAAATATTCCTCAAAACCCTCCTCCAAACATAGATCTGCCTCTTCTTATGGCTCCTTCTATCCCCACGAAACCACAGGAACACAAGTTGATATCGTTGGAAGAATCCAAAAAAATCAAATTGTCATTGAGAACCTTATTAAGACTATAAGACAAAATCATGTCACAAATCTATCCCGTATGACTTTAGCCAATGATGCATTGCAAAACATTGATTGGAGAAGTTGACTCATGCAACTAATCAAATATATAGATGGAATACCTTTAGAGGGGATTATAGGTGGTGGTATGTAGATAAATTATCCCATGTGACCGTAAAAGACATTTTTTTTGGAAAAGACCACATTTGTGAATTATTTACTGACCCAAGAACCAATGCCCCACAAAGCTACTTGCAAATGGTTCCCAATCCATTGGTGCCACGATGACCGAATCAAGAACAATTATTGGGACCGATGGTGGATGATTTTTTATTATCCACCATGCAAAAGCAATGAAGTTCCTCTCTATTTTTTGAAGAAATTATATTGCAGAGTTCATGCTTGATGAAGTCCTAAATTATTTTGAATTTTCTGAGTTTTATGGGCGAGGAGGTGGCTCTGTGAGTAGAGTAGAAATGGTGCATGTTTACATCAACCAAGGATCCCCATGCCCCAAAACCTCCACTGCCTTTAGTTATCCCTCCTACAGTGAAGGAGGTTGTGGAGATTGACACATTACATGCATTAAGGGAGCTCACTTTCAGACACTTTGACCCAAAGATAGAGACCACATTGCATCTGGTGATGTTGGTGGAGGCGCCAGTTCTAGCGCACCACACCACTATGGATCATGTGGTGCCGTATGCACTGCGGGTGAGACATCATTTGCTAGATCACATGATTTCTTTTCTCTAGATGAGATGATGGCGGATGTTTTTGGAAATGGTGCAAAGGATCTTGGTATTTCACAGGTAAATGTCAAATAAATATTTAATGTATATATATATACAATAGTTTAATTCATGTTTGAGATTTTAATATATATGTATTTGATTGTACGTCATGTACATACATGTAAAAACTAATTTTTATTTTATTTTAAATAGCAAGAGCCGATGAAGGAAACATTTTATGTCGACATACTAGCTAATTTGCAGTTGGGCATGTTACAAATGTAAGTTTCAAGTTGTACTTAAATTTCAAATTTCATTTGATTGTGCACTTTTATTATTATAATGTTTCACTTGTACATGTACATATTAATATATGTTTGTCTTTTATACGTAGGAGCTTGGCGGGTCATCATCTTCTCTGGGAACTGAGGCTACTGACACGCCTCACGTGACTTTTACACAGGTTATTTTCTCTTTACACTTTGTTTATAATTATGAAAGTTCACATGGATTATGCTTTGGGTCTATTATGTGGCATTCATGTAGATGAATATTGATTTGTACATGTTTTTGTATAGCTTATGACTACAGAGAGACTCCTCCATATATGAAGAAAATGGAGGTTGATGTAGATATCGCCATAGATCTGCAGATCCACTAAATAAGGTACAATTTTTAAAATTTGTTAAATTTTGGAGGAATTATTTCTTATTACTTAAATCTACAATATCAAATTTTATACATGAAATATTTAATTTGAAATTTAATTATTTGTATGTATCTTACCCTCGTGAGTCTATTGTTGTCCCACTGTGATGCGTGTCAACAAAAATTGATAGGGATCATGACATTATAGTAAGATTTCACATACATTTTAACTAAATTCTAAGTTTCTAAATTTTGAATGTATTTGAAAAATATTGATGTTAAAAACTTGTTGTTTATGAATGTGCGGAGTTAGGTTGTAGGCTTACATAGAGATGCCTAGGACTACATCGATGAAATCCGTAGTGATCTCCTCCATTACATCCCGAAGTCATGGACATGCTACTTCTAGTATAGAAAAGAGAGGGAAGATGTTTCATGATTAGATTCATAGGACATGGATGTACATAGATATATATATATATATATATATATATATATATATATATATATATATATATATATATATGGGTCATATGTTCTAGTTCATGATTTTCATATAGTCGATTGTATATATAGCCTTATGCGACCGCATGTGGTCCTATATGTATTACACACTATGCTCAATATGTACACATGTTATGAACTTATATTTTCGAGACATGCGTCCAACACACTTAGTTTAAGATGTACACATGTTATCAACTTATATTTTCGATATGTGTGTCCAACAAAATTAGTTTGATACATTATATATCCATGTGTTGGTTTTCATAATGATATTACTTCTATGTTTGATTTGATTTCATTGCATTTGATATCCTTTTATGTATGTATGTTCTATGTATATTAGTTCTATATGTATGTTTGATTTAAAATTAAAAACTATGGTGCAACATTGCATGGTAAAATTGTTAAGAAATTAAGGGATTAAGGACCATTTAAACATGTATTGTTTTAGATATTATCCCATTAATAGGGATTATCTTCATTGATCAATAGATACACTTTAATATCTCTTTATAATATGGTGTTGGGTAAGTGCAACAAGTTGGGGGACCAAAAAGGGGTCATAAGTGGATGTCATATTGCAAATAATAACATAATATCAATTTGTAGAGAATATTAGCAATGCATACACTCAAAATTAGAAAAAATTATATAAAAATGAATCATAGTATCAAGAATCTAGTTTCTAAACTACTATTTTTTTTTAAATGTACAAGTTTAGCTATATTAAACACTCAAAATTCAATGACTTGGTTTTTTTAAAAATTCCTATAAGACTATAGTCCGTTTGCTCGTGAATTGGATGACCAAAAATTGATATCTATTTTTTTTTCCTTTGGTGAAAAGTTAGATGCCGCTATCTAACTTAGGATAGATTTTATTTTGTATTTTTTTGTGTAATATTTTTTTAATGATTTTTTCCGTGAAAGTGGTCTGAAAACATAAAGAAAACATAGCAATTTTTGTTTTCCTGCCATAACTTCATCAAAAATATTGAAATCGAATAATTTTATTTTTGAACATGTATATAATTTCACCATGGTTGGGATGGTATAAGTTTTATCACATTCGACAAGCTTAAACAAAATTTGCGTCTTAAACGTAGACAAACATTCACGGAAAAAGTGTCTTAGAGACCTATTATTAGTAAAAAATTATAAAATGATATTTATCCTATTATATTCAATTTAAAATCAATAATTATAAAAATCTAACACTCTCCCCTACGTGATGGTACCATTTTTATGACATATTTTTGACTTTTCAAAGCATGGTTTAAGTCCGAAAGACTAAATTTGATGTTTTGTTGTTTTTAATGTAAAATTCAAGATTTGATGTTCACTTAATTGTCCCCCAACTTGTTGCACTCACCATGCTATGCCAATCAACTAATAAGTTACACATGATTTGATTATCATGAGTAGATTCACTTCCTATTAAGTCCTATATGTTTTTGTATTTAAGTACACACGTTTGAAAACCCCAATTTTTGTATATCCTACAATCCTTCTAGTCCAAAATACACATTATTGTGAGGGGGTTTGTCAAATAATTCACATCCTTACCATTCTAAGGTATTTGAAAAATTTCAAGGTTCTTGAATTAATTTTAAATGATATATCACTTGGAATTTTTGAACATTCTTTACATATTTATTGAGGATGTTTGTACATATGTTATGACATATCAATCTAGATAAGAACACATAAATATTTATGTAATGTATATTGTCAAATAATTCACATCATGGAGGGATCTACGGAGGCAAAATTGGTGTTAGACCACCCAATCCAGAGCCTTCCCGCATTCCTTGAGCCTTCCTGGCATAAATGTTTACAAACTACCTTTTCTAAGCAGTCCTAGAAATGAACGGAGGTGAGTAGTGAGAAGTCATGCCTCGGGATGTCATGGCCCCAAAATTCTGTGCGAAACTTCCAGTGGTTAGGTGAATTATATACGAGGTGAGGCATTTTAGTGCGCGAAAACTTTGTTTCTTCCAAGCTACTTCGTTCGGACGTAGTCCATTAAGAGCCCCGAGACCAAAAATTGTTAACTTCATGGGTGACTATGTGAAATCATGTGGCACCTAAGGATATATCATCTTTGATCCTACACAATTTTAGGACCCTCTAATATCCTATATGTGGTTTTTTTCCTTCTCAATAAGTGCTCTCGCTGCCCTATTGTTTGCAAATGCGTGAAATAGTGCATTTTGAGACAATGTAAGGTTTCATAAACAATATATTTTACAAACGATGGATCGTGGCACCAAACCGACTATGCCAAATTGTTTGGATGGATAGGTAAATGCTAGAGGAGGCATATTTTTGGTGCGTGAAATTCGTCATTTCTTCCGAGCTACTTTGTTGGGGCATAGTCCCTTAAGAGTCCTGAGAACAAAAAATCATTTAACTCCATCCTGGTGACTATGTAGACTATGTGGCACCTAAGGACATCTCGTCCAATCCTACACCTTGATGTAGGGACCATCAAAATATCCTATCTTGGTTTTTCCTTCTCTAATCGGTGCTCTCTCTGCCATATTGTTTGCAAACACATGAAATAGTGCGGTTTGAGATAGTGTAACGCTCTCAAATGCTATATTTTACAAACGGTGGGTCATGGCACCAAAATGAATGCGCCGACATGTCTAGGTGGCAAGTTGAATGCTAGAGGAGGCATCGTTTCATTGCATGAAATGTTGTTTCTTTCGGGCTACCTTATTCTCGTGTAGTCCCTTAAAATCCCTAAGACTAAAAATCATTTAACTTTGTGGTGTCTGAGGACTCCATGGCACCTAATGATCTATAAAATCTTCAACTTTGGAATTATTCACAAAATCACAATTAATCGTTGTTGTTTACTTTCTATTAGAAAATAACAGAGATAGCTAGTGAATGAATTATTATTGTGCTTAGAATCAACAATGGTAGTAAAGGAAAGAATATAAGCTCACAAAACACCAACAATTTTTATCTTGAAAACCCCCAAAGGAGGAAAAACTAGTCGGGAAGGGAAATTGCTCTTTCTTCCCACTTTTATTGGCCAATTCAAATCAATAAGTATAGAAATTACAATAAGTATGAAAGAGAAGTAGATAATATCCCTACACTTCCTCTCAATTACTTGCTTGCTCTATCTCACACTCCTTTCTTCTACAAAATACAATTCCAGCACTAAGAATTTCTTGCTCACTTGCTTTCATGCTTCGATGATCTTTGTTTCTCCTCTACAACATGTATTTATAGCCTTTCTCATGTCCTCCCATGCACTAGAGAATGGGAAAGGTCATGGAGGAGAAGAGAAATGAACATCCTTTCAAATTCAGAGGTTGTTCATTTCAGATTTTATTTTGGCTTTCATCATCCTATCTAGACCTTTGGTCCTAGGACCACCACCCTTACTTATCCATGGAGGTTCTCGTAAATGCTTCTCTATACATGGAGACGATCCTTGTTACTTAAAAGACAAAACCTTGTTTATTGTTTTTCTTTCTTTGTGTTGACTGATTTTGATGAAGTAGAGTTATTTTGGATCCCTATGGATCACACCTCCCCTACTTAGGAGGATTTTGGTCCCACAAAAGCTTAGTGGGGGAGTAGATGAGGAAATAATTCCCTCACTTTCTCCTTCAAGTACCACTAGGCTTGCCTTGGTGTCTTTCCTTTCATTCCAATATGCCAAGACTCCTGCGGACCTCTTCTAGTCTCTCTGACCTTCTATTGCAGCACTACATCCTCCTCCAATTCACCTCGTGAGTCCAAGACACAATCCTCAATGGAAGGTAGCAACTGTATTTCTTCATCTTCATCTAACATGGATGGCTCATATAGGTGCAATTTCTCACAGTTTACTATAGATTACATCCTCATAAATGATGGAAAATCAAATCGAAAAGCATTTTCCCCAACCTGCTCCAATATGGTGAAGGGTTCATATCATATTGGATTAAGCTTCCATGCTTGACATTGTAGTCTCTCCTTGCTCAAGTAAAGCCAAATTTATCTCCAACATGAAGCTTATGTTCCCTCCCATGCTGATCGTGCTAGCTTTGTACTTGGCTTGAGATTTCTCTAACTTTTCTTTGACTTTGAGATGGATTTGTCGGATCCTCTCAATGAATTTTTTTTCTCTAGTCACCTCGTGTCTCGTGTCTCTTTCTCATCTTGCTTTCCAACTACTATCTCCAGTGAATTTTTAGGTAGATATCCCAAACATGCTTCTAACCGTGAATTCATAGTGAATGTGTGTATTACCTGGTTATAGGAATGTTGAATGTAGGCTAAGGACTCATCCCAAGTCCTTGGTTATTTGTTTTTATACCCTCTCGATCAATGTACCAAAGTCGTGGTTACCACCTCTATTTGTCCATCTGTTGTGGATGGAAAGTTTGCTCCTTTGTAACCTAGTATCCATCTTGTCCCACAAAGTAGTTTGAAAATTCCCCATGAACCTAGAATCCTATCGAAACAATATACTTTGGAAAACCAAAATGCACCCATACATTAGTAAAGAAAAGATTTTTCCACATTATTATATTTTACTATCTTTTTACATGCCATAAGAATACACATTTTACTAAATCTATCAACAACAACATAGAGATAGTCATGGCTATGTTTAAACATAGGTAATCCTCCTACAAAATCCAAAGAAATGTCCTCCCACGAATTAGTAGGGACCGACAACGGAATATACAACCCTTCCTTCCTTCTTAGTACAAAAAAAATTTACATCCCCGTATAAATTTTGATACTTCTTCTTGCATATTGGGCCAATACATGTACCTTTGCAAGTGGGCTAGGGTCTTACCAACACTAAAATGTCTCGATACTTTCGAGGTATGTGCTTCGCTCATCAATAGAATTTTCTCTTCTTTTGGCACGCAAATCTTCCCCCATCGGTAGAGCATCCCGTCTTTGAGATAACAATCTTCAATCCCTATCCTTTCAGCCCCTTGGGACTGCAATTGCTGAAATGTCACCCCAATTCTCTTCTTGGGCATATGCCTCTCGTAAGCTTCCTTCGTGAAGGGCTCTATCCGAGAGAAAGTGGCCAAACAGAAAAATTCTCCTACATGGGTGGCCTAGACAAATATGTCTACCACCAAGTTTTTACTACCCTTCTTGTATTTATCACAAGATGGAACTCCTGAAGGAACCCCATCCATTTGTAGTTCCTTGCTCTACTGATTTAGACTATGTGCTTGTAAATACTTGAGAGGTTTGTGGTCGTGTGCACAATAGTTGCTTTACCCAACAAATAATGTTTCCATTTTTTAATTGCCTAAACTAGTGCAAACATTTATTTATCATATGTTGAATATCCTTTAACTACTGAAGTGAAAGTTTTAGAATGATAGCATACGGGTTCACCTCCTTGAAGTAACAAGTGCTCCCATAGCATAATCACTTTGGCATCTTGTCTCTACTTCAAAGGCTGCTGAAAATTAGGAAGAACAAGTATTGAGCATGATTAATCTTGTATTTCAATAACTCAAAGGATTTGTCTTGTTCTTACCCCAGTCAAAACCCTTACTCTTTGTGGCCATTGTGTGTAGACGTGCTTTAATCACCAAGAAACACGAATGAATTTCCACATGTATTGTTCTTGCTCCCACAAAACTCCTAGTCTCTATGCCTCCTATTGGTGTTGGTTAATTAGTGATGGATTCCACCTTCTTTAGTTCCCCTCATAGCTCTCCTCCTCCCACCACGTGCCCAAGATAGACAAGTTACTATTTGGAAAATTCACATTTCTTCATATTATAAAGTAGTTGTTTCTCCTTGAGAACTTACAAGACTCACTTGCAAATGAATTAGATGTTCTTCCCATGTGGCACTAAAAATCAAGATATCCTCTAGATATAAAATGAAACACAAATCTATGAAATCCCACAATACATCATTCATCAATCTCATAAATGTAGTGGGTGCATTGCACAATCCAAAAGGAAGTACTAACCATTCATACAAACCCTATTTCTTCTTGAAGGAAGTATTCCATATATCCTCCTCCTTTATTCTGATTTTTGATAACCTAACTTGAGATCCAACTTTGTAAAAAATTTGCATGTTGAAGCTGGTCCAAGAGATCATCTATGCGGGAAGTGGATATCTATTATTTATGGTGATCTTGTTCAAAGTGCGGTATTCAATGAATGCACATTATCCAAGAACCATCCTTCTTTGGCACCATCACAATAGGTGAACCACATGGTGAGGTGCTTAGATGTATCACCCCTTGGTCTATTAGTTCCTGGAGTTGTTTCTTTACTTTAGTACTCTCAAGCAAGGATTTCCTATACAACCCGATGTTCAGTAGAGGTGACTCTGGCAATAGCTAAATCTCATGCTCTACTTCTCATTTTGGTGGTAACCCACTTGGAGCTTGAAATACTTCCTAAAAAGACAGAATAATACTATCCAAATCTTGTTTTCCCTTGTTAGAAATCTCTGAAATTTCTACCCCATCTTGTTTATCCTTTAACTAAAGTAAACAAAACTGATTATGATTTTCTTGAATAAGTCATTTTTCTTGGTTAACACTTACCATAGTAAACCATGTCTTATGATGGTGTGTCCGGATGTTGTAGATGATCCCATCCTCTACCCATCGAATGTACCCATTTTCCCTTCTCATAAATATAGCATCCCTAACATACAAGTAAGGATCCCCGAATACAACATCAAAAGCATCAAGTGGGATAACGTCACTTCAAAAACATCTATATATTGGGAATTTATCCCAAACTTGACCTTACATATTATTGTTACCTAAATTTCAACACCCTTCTTAACCCAATGCAAAGGATAAGGGTGCGGATGATCAGTAGTCTCAAGACCAAGCTTCCTTACAACGCATCATAAATCTAGTTAGATTGAGAACCAGTATATCACCAAAGCATTTACCTTAGTTCTCTTGATCTAGAATAATTTACTCATCTCTTCTTCTTTGTCCATGTTAGTGTCCGTGCATCTAAGCCTTTCATCTACATCCATGTCATCTTTGATTTCCACCTCCTATTCTCCATCTTTTACTTTACAGCTGTCCATGGCCTTCTTGAGTCCTTGGTTTGGTTCTTTTGATGTAACTCTGGATGAAAATTCCAACATGTAGTGTCAATATGACCATTGATATCAAATTATTTCAAAAATTCTTGGGATCTTTACAAGTATTTAAAGAAGTGGCATCTTGTTTACCTTTTCCTTTCCACTTATTCTTGCTACTTGTTTGCCCATAATCCCTTTTCTACTGATTTGTCGACTGCTTTTACCCTCGTCTCTACTTCTCCTTGCTTTTCTCATCATCTATGTAGTATGCCTACACACATGCTTTATTTATGTCCTTGGGCTTTGTGGAGATGACTTTTCTTTGAAAATGAGTGTGAAGTCCTCCCAAGTACTTAGTTAGAATATCCTCATCCTCTAAATCAATGTTTAACAACATTGCTTTCCATCAAAATTCCATAATATATTCCTACACACTTTGACCACTGCCTTGTCTAAAATACTACCATTTAATCATTTGGTCGGGCTTTTATGGCCAATAGGATAGAAGTTAGCTTTAAGTAATTCCTTAAATTCTTGCTAAGACTTCACAATAGGACGCTTTCTTCTTTTCACAAGTAGTTAGATGATTTTCCCACCAAACTAGAGCATGTACCTCCATTTTGAGACGTGCAAAGGTGATCCTTTGTGCCTCGGTGACATAATAGACACCAAAATAGAATTCTAACCGATTCAACCATTTATTAAGTAACTCTAAATCTACTTGTCCTTTAAAGATTTTGATTTCAACTTTACTCTCAACTTTAAAAGGAGCATGTTCAAATTTTACCTTTTCTCTTATGTTAGAAGTCTATTCTACATGCTCTTCCTCATAATATTCCTCATGGTGGCTCTTGCCTATACTAAACTTTTCAGGCTAAGCCTCGAACCACTTTGAGTCCACGGAGTCTTGCTTGACGAAGTTGTCTTCTACAAAATGTAAGTTCCTCTTGCCTTCTAAACATCCTATCCATCATGGTCTCTATCAACTTGATTCTATAGACCAAGTTCTCTTCCTCCATTTGTCCCCTTATTCTCTGTTTCCACTTCTTTGTAGAAATTTTTGATCACAAGGTAAAGCTTCTTTGTCTTTTGATCTTGTCAATGTCATAAAAATTCAAGAATGAATACCACAATCCTAGATACTTGTTAGCTCGATATCAAAATGATCTCAGTAAACTCTTCAACTTTTGAATTATTCACAAAATCATAATTAATCGCTATTGTTTAATTTCTATTAGAAATAATAGAGAGACAAAGGTTAGTGAATGAATTATTACCGTGCTTAGAATCAACAATAGTAGTAAAGGAAAGAATATAAGCTCACAAAACACCAACAATTTTTATCCTAGAAAACTACCAAAAGGAGGAAAAACCATTCGGGGGGAAATTGCTCTTTCTTCCCACTTCTATTGACCAATTCACATCAATAAGTACAAAATTATAATAAGTAAGAAAAATAAGTAGATAATATCTCTACACTTCCTCTCAATTACTTGCTTGCTCTATCTCACACTCCTTTCTTCTACAAAATAAAATTCCAGACTAAGAATTTATTGTTCACTTACTTTCATGCTTCGATGATCTTTGTTTCTCCTCTACAAAATGTATTTATAGCCTATCTCATGTCCTCCCATATACTTTAGAGAAGGGAAAGGTGATGGAGGAGAAGAGAAATGAACATCCTTTCAAATTCAGAGTTTGTTCGATTCAAATTTTATTTTTTGTCTCAGAATGGCAAGGACCATTGCCCTATACAGACCATCGGTCCTAGGACTGCTGCTACCTGGTTGGTAGGTTCTCTAACCGTCGGCCTGTATAGCGGGTGGTCCTATTACTTAAAAGACATAACCTCTGTTTATTATTTTTCTTTCTTTGTGCTGACTTATTTTGATGAAGTAGAGTTATTTTGGATCCCTATGGATCACCTAAGGAAGTATCTTCTAATCCTATACCTAAGAGTAGGGACCCTTTATAATAGCATGTCTCGTTTTTTTTTCCTTCTCCAATCGGTGCTCTTGATTCCTATTGTTTACAAATGTGCAAAATAGTGCGGTTTGAGATAGTGTAAGGCTGTCAAATGCTATATTTTTGCAAACGGTGGGTTATGGCACTGAATCGACTATGCCGACACACCTAGGTGGCCAGTTGAATGCTATAGGATGAAATTTTTTGTTGCATAACAACGTCGTTTCTTCCAGGATACCTCATTCGAGCGTAGTCCCTTCATAGCCCTAAGACCAAAAAATCGTTCAACTTTGACGGGTGACTACGCAGACTCTGGGCACCTAAGGATGTCTCCTCTAATTCTAAACCTCGGCGTAGGGACCCTTTGCAATAGCCTATCTCAGTTTTTTCCTTCTCCAATCGGTGCTCTCGCTGCCCTATTGTTTGTAAACGTGAAAAATAGTGCGGTTTGAGAGCTGTGTATGGTTGTCAAAAGGTATATTTTGCAAACGGTGGGTGACGGAACCAAACCGACTATTCTTACATGTCCGGTGGCTAGGTTAAGGCTAGAGGAGTCATCATTTTGGTGTGTGACAACGCTCATTGCTTCAGGATACCTCATTTGGGCGTAGTCCCTTAAGATCCTTAAGACCAAAACATCATTCAACTTCAACAGTGACTACACACACTCTGTGGCACCTAGAGATGTCTCGTCCCAATCCTACACCTATGCATAGGACCCTATACAATAGCTTATCTTAGTTTTTCTCTTCTCCAATCAAGTGCTCTCACACGCCTCTATTGTTTGCAAACATGCCAAATAGTGCGCTTTGAGATAGTGTAATCTTTGTCAAACGATATATTTTGCAAACGGTGGGTCAGGCACCAAGCCAACTATGCCGAAACTTATGGGTGGCCTAGTGAATGCTAGAGGAGGCATCATTTTGGTGCACAAAATGTCGCTTTCTTCTGGGCTACTTCGTTCGAGCATAGTCCCTTAAGAGCCCTGAGACCAAAAATTGTTCAACTTCATGAAGTGACTACGAGGAATCTATAGTAGCTAAGAACGTCTCATTTGATCCTACACTTGGTGTAGGGATCCTCTACAATATATTGTCTTAGTTTTTTCATTCTCTAATCAGTGCTCGCTACCCCCTATTGTTTACAAACGCGTGAAATAGTGCGGTTTGAGACAGTGTAAGGTCATCGACGCTATATTTTGTAAATGGTGGGTCGTGGCACCAAACTGAATATGCTTTGACACATCCAAGTGGCTAGTTGAATACTAGAAGAGGCATCGTTTTGGTGCATGATAATGCCATTTCTTCCAAGCTACCTCATTCGGGCATAGTCCCTTAAGAACCTTGAGACCAAAAATTGTTCAACTTTGACAGTGACTATGCGGATCGGTCAAGCGGGCACTTAAGAATGTCTCATCCAATCCTATACGTCGACATAGGACCCTTGGAAATATTCTATCTCTATTTTTTCCTTCTCTAATCGTGCTCTCATTGCCCAATTGTTTACAAACACGTTATATAGGCAGTTTGAGACAATGTAAGGTCAAAACGCTATATTTTGCAAATGGTGGGTCGTGGAACCAAATCGACTACGATGACACGTCAGGTGGCTAGGTTAATGTTATAGGAGGCATCTTTTCGATGCGTGAAAATGTCATTTCTTCCAGGCTACCTCATTCAGGTGTAGTCCCATAAGAGCCTTAAGACCAAAAAATCATTCAACTTCAATGTGACAGTGACTACGAGGACTTTGTGGCACCTAAGGACATCTCCTCCGATTCTACACCTCAACAAAGGGACTCTCTACAATATCCTATCTTAGTTTTTTCCTTATTCAATCGGTGCTCTTACCGCACTATTGTTTGCAAATGCATGAAATAGTGTAGTTTAAGACAATATAAGGCTATCAAAAGTATATTTTGCAAACGGGGCATCGTGGCACCAAACTGACTATGCTAACAAGTTCGGTTTGCTAAATGAAGGCTATTGAGGTGTCGTTTCATTGTGTGAAAATGTAGTTGCTTCCGGGCTACCTCATTCGGGCTTACTCCCTTAAGAGCCCCGAGACCAAAACATCATTCAACTTTAATGGGTGACTACGTGCACTCTGTGGCACGTAGAGATGTATCATTTGATCCTACACCTAGGCATACAGATGCTCTGATACCACCAAATAGTGTAGTTTTAGACAATATAAGGCAAGCCAAATACTATATTTTTCAAACGCGGGTGGGTTGTGGCACCAAAATGAATGTGCCAAAACATCTGGGTGGCCAAATGAACATTAAAGGAGGTGTCGTATTAGTTCATGACAATGTCATTGCTTCCGGGATACCTAGTTCAGTCATAGTCCCTTAAGAGCCCTGAGACCAAAACATCCTTCAACTTCAACGGTGACTACGCACACTCATGTGGCACCTAGAGACATCTCGTCGATCCTAGAATCGGGTGTAGGGACCCTTCACAATATCCTATCTCAATTTTTTTTTTCGCCAAAAAATTCTCTCGTTGCCTTATTGTTTGCAAATGCGCCAAATAGTGCAATTTTTGAGACAATGTAAGCCATCACAAATAGTATATTTTGCAAACAAGTGGGTTGTGGCACCAAACCGATCTTGTTGACGACACATTTGGGTGGCTAGGTGAACACTAGATGAGCTATTATTTAGGTGTGTGACAACGTCATTTCTTCCGGCTACTTTTTTTGGGCATAGTCCCTTAAGAGACATGAGACCACAAAATCATTCAACTTCGACATGTGACTAAGAAGACTCCGTGGAACCTAAGGATGTCTCAATGATCCTACACCTTAACGTAGGGACCCTCTATAATATATTTTCTTGGTTTTTTCCTTCTCTAATAGGTTCTCTTGCTGCCCTATTTTTTGCAAACACGCCAAATAGTCAATTTGAGAGCAGTGTAAGGCTGTCATACATACGGTATATTTTGCAAATGGTGGGTTGTGCCACCAACCGACTACACCAAAGCATCCGAGTGGCCAGTGAATGCTAGAGGAGGAATATTTTGGTGCACGACAATGTTGTTGCTTCGTGCTACCTCGTTCGAGGGTAGTCCCTTAAGATCCCTAAGACTTAAAGATCATTCAACTTCAACGGTGACTACACACTCCGTGGCACCTAGAGACGTCTCGCTTGATCCTAAACCTTGGCATAGGGACCTGTGACAATTTTCTGTCTTGGTTTTCCTTCTCCAATTAGTGCTCTTGGTGCCCTATTGTTTGCAAATGTGCAAAATAGTGTAGTTTGAGACAGGTGTTAGGTTGTCAACACTATATTTTTCAAATGGTGGGTCATGGCACCTTCTTGATCAAGTGACGAAACATCCAGGTGGCTAGGTGAATGCTAAAGGAGGCATCTTTTTAGTGCATGATAACGTTGTTTCTTCCGGATACCTTGTTCTTGCGTAGTCCCTTAAGAGCCCTAAGACCAAAACATCGTTAAAATTTGATAGGTGACTACGTGCACTCTGTGGCTCCTAAATACATCTCATTTGATCCTACACCTCAGTAAATAGTAGGGACCCTCTACAATATCCTATCTCGGTTTTTTCCTTCTACAATCATTTCTCTTGATGCTCTTTTGTTTGCAAACGCGTGAAATAATGCAGTTTGAGAGTGTAAAGGTCATCAAATGCTATATTTTACAAATGGTGGGTCAGTGGCACCAAACCAACTACACCGACACATCTTGGTGTCCAAGTTAACACTAGAGGAGGTTTCAGCTTGGTGTTCAACAATGTCATTTCTTCTCGGGGCTACCTTGTTTGGGCATAGTCCCTTAAGATCCCCGAGTCCAAAACATTGTTCAACTTTGATGAAGGACTACGCGTGCTTATGGTACCTAGAGACGCCTCTGTCTTATCTTACACCTCAGTGTAGGGACCCTATACAATATCCTATATCCATTTTTCCCATCTCTAATCGGTGCTCTCGCTTCACCTATTGTTTGCAAATGCATGAAATAGTGTAGTTGGAGACAGTGTAAGGATGTCAAACGCAATATTTTGCAAATGGTGGGTTGTAGCACCAAACCAATCAAAAAAAAAATCTAGGTGGCTAGGTGAATGTGAGAGGAGTTATTAGGAAATAAGGTATAAAATATGTGGAATAATCCCTCATAGAATCGCAAAAGTAGAAACTAATATGCAAAAAATATTACATATCTCAAATAAAAGTGTAGAATAAAATAACACAACACTAAGAGACAATATTTAGCGTGGTTCACCCAATTTAGGCTATTTCCACCAAGATTCACTTGCTTAGATTTTATTACAAGCCACCACTCTCTCAATACAATACCCAGATCTGTTTGGAGCTATGCTTAACAAAATCTACAGAATTCACACGCGAATTCAAAAAACATCTGCAATGTTACATTATTCCTACCATATGCACAAAACCATATAAATAGACAACTACTTAATTATTTTTACAAAACAATGGGTATCAAAACCATGGGCCAAAACTATCCCATAAACCTATGGGTCAAAAATCCCACCCATATGAGAAAATCACATTTCCCAGGTGAGACAATTGTGGAAAGTGTATAGTACTTTTAGTGTACAGTCTTTCAAAGACTTCCTCATAGGCAAACAAGCTCCACAACCTAATAATTTCCCACTGGAGACTATTTTTCCTCTCCGGCAAGCTTCTTAACTCTTCACTAGTTTCCGTGAAGACAAACCAAAGCTTAACATATCTTAATTTTTTCCCTTTTGACCACCTTGGTCATTATGTCTCGCAAGATTCTGACTTGTATGAATCTTCTCTAGCTTCAAATTTTCCTCCTCCAAAGTTTTCTTGATGAAATGGTACCTTAACTATATATGCTTCATCCTAGAGTGGAAAGTAGAGTTCTTAGCTATGTGTATAACACTCTGACTATCACTATGTAGCTTTCCTTCCTCCTGCTTATGCCCCAACTCCTCAAGCAATTGTTGTAACCAAATCATTTCTTTTCTTTCCTCTATGGCAGCAACATACTCAGCCTCTATGGTTGACAAATCCACTAGCTTCTATAGTCGTGAAATCTAGCTCACTATTGTCCCACCTACAATGTAAACATAACTTGTCGTGCTCCTCTTGTTGTCTACATCTCCAGCCATATCTGAATCTACATAACCACACAAAGTGGTGTCTGATCCACTATAGCAAAAATGTCCCCATGGTCCCTCTCAAATACCGAAGGATCCACTTTACTACCTGCCAATGATCTCTTCCTGGATCACTCATAAATCTACTCACCACTCCCACTGCATGGGCAATATCAGGCCTGGTGCACACCATGGCATACATCAAACTACTAACCGTTGATGAGTAAGGTACCTTGGACATCTGGTTTCTCTCCTACTTTGTCTTGGGACACTGCTCCTTTGATAACTTGAAATGGCCTACTAAAGGGTCCCAACTGTTTTAGCATCTTGCATATTAAACCTCTTCAAGACCTTCTTAATGTACTCTTCCTGAGATAAATTCAACTTCCATTCCTTCCTATCTTGAGATATCCTCATACCAAGGATTTTTTTGGCTGCCCCCAAATCCTTCATAGCAAAGGATTCACTTAGCTACTTCTTGAGTACTTTTATTTCCTACATGTTTTTATGTTCAACCAACATGCCATCCACATACATACATAGGATAATATATTTGCCATCCTCAAATTTCTTTGTATACACACAATGGTCGAATGACATCTAATATAACCTTGCTTCATCATGAAGATATCAAATTTCTTATACCATTGACGTGGATCTTGTTTCAAGCCATACAAGCTCTTCTTCAGGTTTGCACACCATATCCTCTTTACCTTTGACCTCATTGACCTCTAGTTCCTGCATATATAGTTCCTCCTCCAAATCAACATGGAGAAATGTAGTATTTACATCAAGCTATTCTAAGTGCAAGTCTTTTGCTGCAACTATTGGTAGAATAATTCTAATAGAATTAATTTTTACTACAGGAGAAAAAATCTCATCAAAATCTATACCTTTTTTATGTGCAAACCCCTTGACCACCAACCGAGCCTTGTATCTTTTCTTTCCTTATTCTTCCTCTTTGACTCTAAACACCCACTTGTTTTGTAATTCTATTTTGCCTTCAGGTAGCTTTACCAAATCCCATGTCCAGTTCTCCATGAGAGCTTGATGCTCCTCATCCATGGCTTTCTCTCACTTCTTCCCCGGCATCTACCTACATTGCTTCATCAAAGATCTCTGGATCTCCATTGTAAGTGAGTAATAAATAATAAAGAGAAGGATAAAAATGTTTAGGATCTCTTCTTACCCTAGAATACCTCCCGAATATAGTAGTTTGGGGTTCCTATTAAGGAGGTTCCCGATTGATTAACGTATCACTTTCCCATCCGTAAGATCCTCTACTACTACATATTCTTTCTTGGATTCTTCCCTATTTTCCTACAACCTGCTTCTACTTATACATGAATTTCTCATTAAAGACCACATCCTTAGATCGAATGATTTTCTTGTCCTTAATACTCCAACATTTATATCCAAAGTCATCACCACCATAACCAATGAAATTACATTTTTCCGATTTAGCCTCTAGCTTGGTCCTATCATCCTTTTCTATATGGACAAACACCTCACATCCAAAGTCTCTAAGAAATGAATAATCAAATTTCTTACCATACCAAGTCTCCTCGGTATGCCTCCATCCAAGGAACTTGAAGGTCCTCTGTTGATCAAGTACACAATTATGCTCACCGCTTCGCCCAAAAAGAAAGAGGTAGTCCCGCATGTAACCTCATGCTCCTAACATGTTCCATTATTTTTTTTTCATCGCTTCTCGACACCCCATTCTGCATGGAGTTCCCGAACCATCTTTTACCTACTGGATTCCATTATTAGAACAATAATCATCAAATTCATTGTTGTAATACTCCTCCATTATCTGACTTGTGACATTTTAGCTTAAGACCTGTTTCATTCTCTACCAAGGCTTTCCATTTACAAAAGTGTTAAATACATCAAATTTGTTTCTAATACAATAAACCCAAACTTTCCTTATTGATCATCGATAAAAGTAACATAATAACTTGAACCCCCAAACAATGATACCTAATCCAGCCCCCACACATCAAAATTCACCAAATCTAACTTACTCTCTTTCTTTGTAGGTCCAACCTTGAGAAACATTACTTGCTTATGTTTCCCATATATATAGTCCTCACAAAACTCCAAACCTATTTCTGTATATCCAAGAAAATCATTCTTTATGATCTCCATGCCCTTATGGCTCATATGATGAGCATGTGGTGCCCCAATGTTGTATCTACTTATGAAGGGACAAGATTACAAACATTAGTGCTATAAGTGGTTAAATACAAGGTTCCAACCTTCTTACCTCTTACCACCACAAGATAACTCTTGGTAACCTTCCAAGAGTCCACTATAAATTTCACAAGACAACCATCACTTCTCAACTTCCCTGCCGATATCAAATTTCATCCTAATGTAGGCACGTTTCGACATCCTTAAGTAGCCAAGTATTCCCATTCTACATCTTAACCTAACATAACCTTTTCAAACTATGTTGTAAGGCTCATCATCACCAAGAAAAACATGCCCAAAATCTCCTTGAACATAATCAGCAAAATAATGTTTATGTGGAGTAGCATGAAAGAAGCCCCCGAATCTAAAACCCAAGATTCGTAATATTCTGCAAAGAAAGAATCAAAGCATCCTTACATACATTACCCGTTGCCACATTTGCATCCTTATTTTCTTCCTGTTGTTTCTTTCTATCCCAAAGCTCAAAACAATCCTTCTTTACATGCCCAAACTTTCATAGTGCCAATGTATACTATCTTGCTTTTGGATTTTGACTTTGCCCGATCCTTTGATTTTCCAAAGCTTCCTCTATTCTTTTGTCTCCCTCTAGTTTCCACTATCAAATCATTCCCTGGAGTAGAAGATTCCTCAGAGATTTTTCCTCACATTTCCGCACTTAGAATCACACCTACAACATCCTCAAAATTCAACTTTGAGTTAGGCTGGGAATGAGTTGCTTACCACCATTACCAAGTTATTCCAACTCTCGGGTAAAGAGCACAAAACTAATAAAGCCCTAAATTCTTCATCCAATTATATCAGAATCAAAGCTAGCATATTTACAACCGTATTAAAATATTTTAAATGATCTTCACTCTTGAACCATTCTCGGACATCTTCATATTAAAAAAATCATTAAAAATATATTATTTGAGGCGAGGGTTTTTCATACAACTTCCATAATGCATCCATCAATTCTTTTGTAGTCTTTTCCTTTGAAACATTAAATATTAATGAAGATGCAAGACACAAATGGATTATCCCAAGGGTTTTCCTACAAAATACCACTCCACATCCGTCATGCTCGAGGGTTTTTCACCTTCTCGAGACAAAGGAATATAAAGATCCTTATGATAAAGGTAATCTTCCATCTGCATCTTCCAAAGACTTAAATTATGCCCATTAAATTTATCAACCCTAGGTATTCCATCATCTACCATATATTCCACTCAAGATAAAAATTTCCTATCATTCAACACTTCAGAAAACCAAACCAGATCTAATGCCAATTTTTAGGAGATCATGGATAAAATATGTGGAGTAATCCCTCACAAAATCGTAATAGTAGAAACTAATATGTAGAAAATATTACAGATCTCAAATAAAAGTGTAGAATAAAATAACACAACAATAAGAGATAGTATTTAATGTGGTTCACCAAATTTGGGCTATGTCCACCAAGAATCACTTGCTCAGATTTTATTACAAGCCACCGATCTCTCAATATAATTCCTAGATCTGTTTAGAGCTATGCTCAACAAACTCTACATAATTCACACCCAAATTGAAAACACATTTGCAATGTTACATTATTCCTACCATATGCACAAAACCATATAAATAAACAATTGCTTAAGTAGTTATACAAAATTGGGGTATCAAAACCATGGGTGAAAATTGTCCCATAAACCTATGGGTCAAAATCCTGCCCATATGAGAAAGCCACGCTTCCCAGGTGTGACAAATATGGAAAGTTTATAGTACTCTTAGTGTAGAGTCTCTTATTGTACAATATTCAACACTTCCTCACATGAAAATAGGATCCACAACCTCATAAGAGGCTCTTGTTTTGATGCACGACAATGTCATTGCTTTTGGGTTACCTCGTTTGGGCATAGTCCCTTAAGAGCTCTGAGACCAAAACATCGTTCAACTTCGATTAATGACTAAATGCACTCCATGGTACCTAGATATGTCTCGTCTAATCCTACACCTTGGTGTAGGGATGATCTACAATATCCCGTCTCAGTTTTTTCCTTCTCCATTCGGTGCTCTCTCTGCCCTATTGTTTGTAAACATGTGACATAGTGCAGTTTGAGCCAATGTAAAGCTTGTCAAATGGTATATTTTATAAATGGTGGGTCGTGGCCCCAAACCGACTGTGCACATGCATAGTGATGGTCTTATAAACACTTGGGGAGGAATTTTTTTGGTTCTCTAAGCTCTAGGTGCTTCGGGATACCTCCTCTGGAGAAAAGAACCCCCTCCATAGGTACATAAATCATTGAAAATTGCTTCTCTTTTCTCGTAAAACAATGAAATCTTCTCTTAACTTCGAGAATTTACAATTCTCTAATAATAGTGCCAACCAAGTGAGGGTGGAAACTTTTTTGGCACCACTAATGTGTACATAAAAGTGTTAGTCAAATAAATTTAAGTTTCAAATCAAAACCATACTAGATATATACAAAATACACAAATTTAATAAAATATATAAGCTTAAATTTATCTAACAAATTTATATATACCAAAGAAATTATATCAAATAAATTAGATATAACAGACATGAGCATTGTAAATTCATTTCAATGAACCATCAGATCATATCTACTTTAAATAGCGGATAAGATTGCTTCATGATCGACTCTCGAACCTTCCAAAGAATCTTGTTATTAGGACTTTCTCGATATCTATACAACCTAAATATTTGTCGCTAGAACAAGATGCGAATATAAAAATATTTTCTTGTGTGTCTAAAAGTCTTAAAACACCTAGATAGATGAGTTTTTTAATGGATACCATCGAATCCATGTTCCAATAACTACCAATGACCTTATAGGGTACTCAATATCTTCACCATCTATAACGGAGAAGTCAACTTCTTTCTTTCCTTGATTTAACAATATAAGAAATAGTTTGTTCCTTCTTCATTGTCTTCATTGCAATAATTTCAAACACATGTGCTACAAAAAAATAAAGGTTTCAACTCATATTTAAATTTTACATATTAAAATTTCAATGGACATAACTCAATACAAAAATTGTAAATAACCAAAAATACCTTGTCACACAAACATTGAAATTTTGTCAAATCCCTTAGATGTTGGAACTTCATCTACTGAAACAAGTCATAATTCTTATGGAGGTTGATAACTAGGAAGCGGAGTTAGATGCCTACAAATCCATCCATCCACCCATTCTTGTGAATCACACTCAGTAGTGAGTGAAAATTTGATACAAGATGCACAAAAACATGTCAAATTTCTTGTCCATGTGGCCCACGAAGTAACGTATGACCGAAAACATCAATACATATCATGGACCCAATGAGTGTCATATAATCCTCATAGTTAGCATTTTTTTGTTCCTTTATAAACCAAAAATATTTGTGAACTATGGAATTTTCTTAAGAACCTCGAGCGATGTTGTCATTAATACACCATTCCTCTATGCTCTTTGCAACTTTCAATTTAGCACCATCTTTGTACTTCAACTCTTGTCTTGCAAGAGCTCTTTTCATACATGCCCCTACACCGTCATGTTCTCCTTTTCCATGTCCATCCTTGGTGAAAATCCAAATATTTTGCACACCCATCTTGATATGCATGCTTCTCATCCAATAAAATATTCATGCATTCTTAAACTCGAGACGTGTAATTACCCACCATATATAATGTTGTTTGAAGTGGATGTCCTATAAAAAAGTTTCCATAAAATAACCGAAACACCCTTACACAAATTCATTAATGAGTATGATCATTATTTTGATATAAAAGTTGTACTCTCTTAAAAAATTACGATCATTATCTATAGTTTCAGGAGAATGTATAAATGTTATATGCACAAAAATGACAACTTGTACTGAGTTGTAATATTGTGATTGAACCTCCATTTCTGGTTGAATGTGTAATTCTCGAAATAATGACCACTAAAACAATAGTACCAATAGGAAATGTGTTTTTCATATCCTGAACTATTCATCCAACCATCGAGCTCTGTGTGTATGCCTAGCATACTCATAAAAAAAATCATCCTTAAATTTTCTCATAAATTGAAAAACATGCATATATTCTGTAATTAGCTCACACTGTTTAGACTCTTTTCCATCTTTCAACTAGTATGCAACTGATTTATATTTATCAAACTCAACTAAATTATGTCCTATTACACCTTCAATTTGCTCATGGATGCAACTTTCCAATTTAGGTAATCCGCCGCATGTACCATAACTTCCATCTAAACAATCCTGACTATAAAAAAATTATCCAACTTCTTTTTCACAAAATATCGTAGGAATGAAATCCTTAGAAGATATTGGTGGAACTTGAACACCACATTCCGATAACATAGTTTCAAAATGAAAATTAGAAACGAATACGTAAAAATTTAGCATAATGCATCGCAAATTCAACATGTTTCCTACAACAAGTGGTGTGAGCATGGTTGATTTTCACATAGAATGGTTTCAACATTTCAAAAACAATTGACTAATTTTAATTTCCAGATGCTCTTGTTCAAACTTACGAAAAAATTAAGTTTGAGTCATATCTAAGAAATGCTTTGGATGTGGTTCACAATTAGTAGAACCAACTCTTTGTTTTACAACATCTCTTGTATTAGGTGAAACTCTAGTGTTATCATGCCAAAATTGAATAACAACTTCTCTTATAGCATCAAAATTATCTTTTTCCTTACATGGTGCTCTAGCAGAAAATGCCAAAAAATTGGTGTTATTGAGTGATTGAAGGATATTACATATTTCAATTTCTTTCATTAGAGTTTTTCAATTACTTTGCAACATTCAACTCATTTATGTAATCAAACGTTGTTTTTATTGACTCACTTACACCACTAGTAAGTAAGCAAGTACATGATGCACAATATTACTATTTGTAGTGCGTCTCTTGACACCAACAATGTGATATGCATCATGAAGGTTTTCAATAATTGTAGAGGTTTGACCACATATATTAGATGTTTTCAATCCTAAGGTGTTTAATGTAGGTCTCATTTTAATCAATTTCATCAAACTAACCAACAACTGACATCTTTGGGAATCATTTAAAATTTCAAAATGATTATCCCAAATTTCAATGGCTTTTCTTTTGATTTGTTGTTCAAAAGTTTGTCAGGACATTGGTTTCAAAATGTTTTCATCAATTTCAATAAAATAATTAGGTTTCTTACGGAAAATCATAGGAGGTGTTTTTGTCAAATTTTTCTTGTCTACGCTTTCAACCTGAATTTCCTTATTCACATTTTCATTGTCTACTTCAATTTCAACATTTTCTACATCATGAGTATTTAATTCTTCTTCAACATTGATGGTAAAAACATCTTCATCATGAGTATTTAATTCAACTTCAACATTACATATAGAAATATTACCTGGTTCCTCATTGCTTAATAGTAGGGGTTGTTATACCTTAGATAACAACGTATAAGGTTATGTTAGAACAATAAATGACTTGTCAAAATCGTGAGTCGATAAGCTAAATCATAAGAAGGATTTTTTATTATTTTCAAGATAATAACCTGATTATAATATCTAATTGTATTGTTATCTAATGGTTCTATATTTTTTATTTATTGGATAACCAAATTCTACGAAAATTATGAATGATTAAGGAAAGGAAGACCATGCTTGGGAAGTATTAGTGTCTTTAGTGTATGAGGTGGTTCCAAAGGCGGGTTCACCGCATTCCTCAAGGCTCCAATTCTCTTTTAGCATTTCGTCAAACTTGTTTGTGTGCACTCGAACACTCGTCCATTTTTATTTTCTTGAAAGTCTCTAAATCCCTCACCTTTTTCCAAAAGCCATGTTTTTATGTCTAACAATAATCGCAGTCCAAGAAACCACACACATCTTTGAGGAATTTAATCAAATAATTTTTGTACCTTCTATACACTTCCACATTTAGCACTTGTTTGAAGTTCTCAAATGTATTTCCTTTAGATGCATTCCACACAACCACCGTAGGATTAATTGGTGAGTTGAACCACTTACCCAAATCCCCCATAATAGTGAGTAGAAAAAATAAATTATTAAATGAGAATTACAAAGCATACTAAGGCAATCATGAGGAGGTTAAATTCACCGGGGCATAATGCAGACAATTTCAAACTTGAACCTTTCAAATTACTAGACATAAATCCCAACTCTTACAATAGAAAAAATAAAACTATACACCTGAAAGTGATTTATCACCAATAACTTATGGTTGAAAAGCATTAGATTTTCAATACCCAAATAAGTGTTTGGGGTCAGGTTGGTTTTCCCGAGTTCCAACATTTAAGGGAAACTCTAAGTCTTCCTAATAAATCAAGTCGAGGTGATGCTGGCCATGATTGTGGAATTTGGATTTATTCGTGCAAGTACATTTTCTTGGATGTTTCTAAGCCTTTTAAACAAACCCATTTTGTGCATAATATGAAGTCCATGTTGTCACAAAACCCATGTTTTTTTTTGACATTTTGCAAAATAGTTCATTCCCTATCTCGACTTCTAAATTTTGCACCCATGTCTACTGAGCACTTATAACTCGCAACACCGAAAAATTCCTCTAACTTTTATGCTTCGTTGATGTCCATACCATGTTCCAATGTTCACCTTTACCTCAATCTCAAATTTTTTTCTATATCTAATAACAAAACAACATGTAATTAAAATTGTTTTGATCGATACAAATCTAGATCAAATAATTTATAAATAGGAAAATGTGGAGATATTACGGCTACCAAATTCTCCATGTGAAAATTTTATTAACCTTAATGGAACTGATTTTGGGACAAATTTTAGTGAGAGCTTCATTTAGCAAAATTCCCTGTAATGTTTGCATTCACTGCAACTATCTTCTCACTGCTAAATTTACCATGTGAACCTGGGTTTCAGCTGTGTTAATGCCTAGGATTCCAATTAAAGTGATTGTATTTATTAAGCAAGGAGAATGACATGTTTGACTAGCTATTGTAGGGTGCCCATGTGATGTGTAAGAACCCACCTGCCACACACCTCTACACACTCACCTACCTCCTTTTATTTTAATTTACATTACTGATTAGTGTGAAATCACAACACCCCCAAATGAGTTCTAAAAATATACTTTTCTAAGGAAGACTCATTTGGTGTGATTGCATAACATTGAACTTTCCCCAAGGTGTGGGACCTTGCAAAAGTGGGAAAGCTCTCCAAGAGAAAGTTGGTTCATGTTCCTAAACTACCCGCACATGCACTACTCCAATGCAGAAAACTAAATCCAACCTAATCTACAAATTCCAAGGGACCAAGGAGAGAAAGAAAATTGAAAAAATAGAGTCTACACTAAAGCGGTGATACACAAGTGAAGGAAGAGATATTCTATTGAGGGAGAAAGGAAAAAAATGGAGATGAGGGAGGTGAAACAAAAGTGACATGGCCCGGATCTACAAATCATCAATTAAAATCCATGAAGCACAACATCCTACACCCGAAAATGTGAAATAAATGAACATAAAACCAAGAATGAAAGGGAGAGGCATGAAGAAACAACAAAATGATGCTAAGGGTTGAAGAACACCACAAAAACATGTTTTTATTGCTCTAGAAGGTGAATAAATCATTACATTTCTGGAATAGAGGCACAAATACATTTTCTAGGCATGGGAGAAGGTTCGCTACTTAGAAATGGCATCAAAAAAATTTAACAAAGTTTCTCTATACTTAGAATGTCTCCCTTTTCAAACGAGAAGTGCTACAATAAATAGCAATAATAAGAGAGAAGGAAGAGGGAAAATTTTGAGCTACCAAAAATTTTTCTCTATGGTTCACCTACCAGGGCTTGAGAAAAATGATTTCTTATCTTTCCTTGGTGTAGAAGAATTTGAGACGCTTCCAACGGTGTTCGATTTGCAATATTTTGAGCTCGATTCAAAGATATGCCCCTTTGAATTTTTACATCGATTAAGCATAAAATGGGCAAGAAACGTAGTTTAAAAATGGGCCCCTCTTTAATATGGGACACATGGCAGCAAGATTAGGGAAAAATCAAGTCTCCTAGGCTCTGGACTTAACTTTTCTCCTTTTCGTTAAAAATTGCATAATCAAGAAAACTCACACGGCCCCGAAGCTCTACATGGATACGTGGCACCCTTTTGTTAGATGGGAAAAACACTCCTATTTTTACTTTTATGCCTTTTGGATGAAAAGGCAAATTTTCATGTGTTTCCCGAATCCCTACCTTGGGTTTAACTCGAGTCTAAATGTTGAATCTTTCCTTGGGTGGAGTCACGAGTGCCTTTTTGCAACTTTTACTCCTTTTGGGGCAAAGGGTGAAAAACTAATTTTTCCCAACTACGCGCTTTTCCCTTGACAAGTGTGACTCTGAACTCACATGGAAACCTTTTCTCTATTTAACCCTTGAATCAGTTCCATTGAGACACTTGGCATCCTCCACCGGTCTGTTTGTGCATTGACTATTCAACTAAAACTACCCCCTTTGAGGACACGTGAAGGCATCACACTTGCTTGCAAAACTCTGTTGGTTGGATATTTTGTCAACCCAAAATATGAGGTTCAACTACGTATATGGGATTAAATCCTCCTCAAAGACAGTGAGGCTGCTGCTTGCTACTAATCTAAAACACAAATAAAACAATATATATACAAAGTATTCACACTAATCTAACCATTGGGGTTGGGATAGAATCCGAAATCTGCATTCACACGATTCAAAGGTATTGCTTTCGTAAATGAATGGGGTTAGAAACTACTACAATGAAATAAGCACAATGGAAAGGAAATGAGAGAAACGTATTTTCTTTCGAGTAAACACAGAGCACGAAATAATCATACGAGATTTAGATCATACATATAATGTCCGAGATGATTAGAAACACTAAGATGCTATGCAAAGAATAGCTTAAGATCATGAACATAAGAAACATTGTCTTAAGTAAGATATATCTCACAACGCAAAGTTTGTAAAAAGATATCAACTCCTATTCTTCAAAATGATTGAATGAAAACACAAAGTTTTTCTTCTTTCCAATAGCTCCTGAATATTCCAAAAATCTCGACCCTTTGGAATGCATAAGCATCCCTTATTTATAATAAAAGGAAACGAGAGAAAATAGGATAAATCCTAGAAAATAGTGTTCTTTAAAATAGAGTTCTATTTTTCTTGACTCTCACGCAGGAGACCAAGTCAAAATTTGCTTCCTATGTGACGAAACAGAAATGAAAAAGACATGTCAATTTCAAGATTGAAATGACATGAAACATTGGGACTTAGTCTGAATCGTCATCCTTTGCTCCTTCATCTTTTTCTTCCTCCAGCTGAGACTGTTTGTTCTGAAATTCTTGGAACTTCCGAATTATGCCTTGCATCTCGTTCTCATCAGGCGCAGTGGAATGATCATTCCAAATTTCACAAGTTTCATGAGTATCGCTGGCATTTCCGGGAAGCTTTTTCAATCCTTTGCTGAGCTTTCTTAAGGCCTCCAAAGAATGTTCAATCCTTACAAACCGATCAATGATCTCAAGACCAAATCCATGCACTGGTTCATATTGAACAGACTCTTGGACTTGTTTGAAGAGATCATCCGCTGATAAGATACCTGAGTTCCCAACTGACACCTTTGGACAAATCTTCAGCAATTCTTCTTCTAGATCACTTTTTCCATCAATCAATTTATCCCTCGATTCTCTCAACTTGCTGCAGGCTTCATTGAGAATCTTTACTCTGAACCTGATGGCCTTGGTCAGCTGAAAATGCTTATCCGTATGTGGGAGAATACCTTCTTCTACTAAGAGATGTGCTGGTATTTGCTTTAACACATGGAGAGCTTCAAAAGTCAAATCAAGATGTCCAATTTCTTGAGAGAATTCATCATCCATCTTCTCTCCCTCCTTCTGAATGTCCCCTAAAGACTGATGAACTTTCACAACGTCTTGAATTACTTCCTTCCCCTGTTGGAGCAACCTTTGGATCCATTCATCAACCACCCTTCCTTTTTTAGCAATCTTTTCAATTGTAGGCACCGATGAGAAATCGAATCCGACAGAGACAGAAGAAGGTGGTATGGATTCAAGGGGTTTTGAGAGTTTAAGCAAAACCTCTGTCAACTGCTCCACTTTTCTCTTAAGCTCATCTCTGCTGTCTTTTGTTTCTTTTAACTTTTGGCACAACACGTTTGTGGCATCCCGTGCATCTTGTTGCGCCCCTTCTACTGTCACTTTCCCTAGAGCCACCCTGGTTATCTGATAATCAGAGGCTGTTATATCCTCTCTAGTTTTGTCAGTCGAGGGAGTGGCAATCTCTGCGAACTTATCTCCTGAAGCATCCACCAAAACCCTTGAAACTGTTTTGGGCTTCTTGGCTGACTTTGCAGTAGGAGCCTTGAGTGAGCTGAAATCAAAGGCTGGTAGGGGTACAATTACCTTCCTCTTCCTCGGAGTTTTCTCGAGTAGCCATTGCGGCGTATCAGAGGAAGTTGCCAATGTTGTAGAAACTGGTATCCCACTCTCAAGGGGAGAAGATTCTACCAGTGGAGGAGGAATAGTTACCAATGTGGTAGTAGATCCAAAAAAAGAGGCACATGGAGGGGGCATGTTGGTGATCACTTGGGTTCCAAAGAGAGAGGGTGAGAGTCCCGAGAAAATATTGGCCATGGATCAAGAAGTGGATGGAGAATGAGGAGGTAGGAGTGGTTGTGAGGGGGAGGCACAGATTCAGACTCCAAAGCCTGGGATGCAAGAGACAAGGTCTCTTCAGTTTGGTAATCAACAAATGATGAAACCAGACACTGGCTTCCTCCTTCTTCCAAATTAATTTCTCCTATTTCTGGTGGTGTTAGTGATTCTGGCACATCCACCATTTCAGCTGGAGAAATAATTGAAGAGATTTGTCTTTCTTTCCTCTTCTTGACAAACCTGACTTTTATAGGTCCCCTAGAGGATTTTTTTCCTTTTCCTTTTTGGAGGGCCCCACCTCTGGAGCAGACAACTTTGAAAACTTATCATCTTTAAAATTCATTCCCCAAGAGGAAAGCCATGCTTTGGTGCGAGCAAGGATTAGAGCTGACCTATCTAAAATGGAGGCTTTTTCACTGACTGACCAATCAATAGGTGGGAAAACATATTGATCTTCATTTATCCCATCATAGGAAAGATCCAAAACACTTTCATTGTCACTCATACCTTCTGGTAAATCAGCAAGCTCCAGTGTTTGAATCTCAGCAATTGTCAATCTGCTATTATCCTTTCTGCGAACAGCAACCTCATTACGCAGATCGATCCAAATATCCTCTATGTTTGGCCTGCAGGCAGCGATGCTTTGGGTTCCATATGCCCGAGCACTCCTCGATGTCGAATCCGTCTCGAGGCTTCATATGCTTCTTTAACTTGTCCTCAAGCTCATGGAAAACATTTTTAGCTTTCACTATCTTTGTGAACATGTGTATCTCCCAATAGAAATTGGGAAGGATACAACAATTTTATGTTTACTTTGTTGGAATTTATGGAAATCCAACAAATTTTGCCTAACCAATTCCATCAATATCGGTTTATCCCACGGATATCGGGGCGGTGAAAAGGATTCCCCAGTACATGACCACCCAAAGATATGTAAACTTCTTGAATTGTAAAAGATACATCCCCATTTGGAAACTTCGCCCAAGCCTCATCTAAGACTCTTGTCTTCCTCAATTCGTGGTTTAGCTGCTCGCAGATGTTTTCATAGAAGAATGCATCATTCACCCTTCGAATTTGTCTTTGATCCTTCTTTTTCAATTGAGGAAGTATTGATACACTTGGTTCACCGTTACTCGCTTCCCTTGGTATCCACCAGGATAGTTCCTCATCCCTGGTTCTTTGCGCGTATATGACATATGAAGACATATAAAATTTCCCACTGACAAGACCGTTGTCATTTTCGGGAATCAATCTCATCATAATGAGAGTGCCCGACCAATCCTTTGCTGATTCTTCTTGATGGTGATCATGAATTGATACATCCATCCTTGGAATACATTCGATTCGGGCAAACCAAAACCCGACTCAGCAGAGTAATGATGTCATTGATTTCTTGGATGAAATCACTCCTGGGGATAAGTCTTGGAAATCTAGAGACAACCGGCTTGGCCTTGATCAGGAACTTCTTGTTTACATGCTTGATGCAGTCTTCCTGATCGTTGTCCCAGGCTTTCTGAGCTGACTTGATGTCCAACTCTCCATACTCTTCAAAATTGGGCAGTTTAAGGAGGTCATCAAAGTATCCTCCATCCAATTTGATCACTACTTCACCTGCCTGACTTCTGACAGAACGAGAAGCCGAGTCATAACTGGAGGCACAGGCCAAGATGAATTCTGGACACTGAGCGGACATGGGAAAACCCACTGCGAGAGGCAAACCACTATCAGCTATAGATTTCATCCATGGAGTTGGGGAGGAACTCCTTACCCTACTCCAGAAATCTTCAATATCTATATTCCCGAGCTCTGTGTCCCGGATGTCGTAGTTGCAATCAATATATGATGTAGACTCCACCTTTTTAAACTTGTATTTCATTCTTCCCGACTTCTCTGTCTTTTCTTGAGATGGACCAGGGTCTGACATGAAGGATGTCGAAGGAAGAAAGTTTCGAGATCAGGGGATGTCGAGCACTGTGAAAACCCGATCTACTGGATATGTCGGAAGAACGGAAGAGTCCAATCATCGAGGATGTCGGAAATCCAGGAAACCCGATGCGCTGAGAGTGTCGAAACTCTGGAAAGTCCGGCACTGCTGATGATGTCGAAATCAAGAAAGCCCGACACTTGTGTTGATGTCGAAACTGAAGAAAGCCCGACACTCCAAACCTTCAATATACTTCGGGTCTTCGACACTGCACAACAGCCTTCAAAACCCGAGAAGGGAAAAACAGGGTTTTTTGTTGAATTTCAAACATGCAATCTCCTTTTTTACCATTCATGTACCAAGCACATAAGAAAATTCTGAGGAAATAAAACCAAGTGGTAATTTCGAAAAGATATACCCTAAAACCTAAACCCCTTTTAGAACACGACTCCAGAAAGAAGAAGAATAAAAATCCCTCAAAACCCAGTTAGAAAATGAGAAGAATTCACGTGCAATCAATCCATAAAAACTAGGAACAAAGAATGGAGAGAGAAATACCTTTAACCAGAGAAAGGAAAGATCGAAAACAGGTGATTCAATCGGGCACAAGCGAGCTTTCGGGTTTCGAGATTGGAAGAGCATGTACGAAAATCCACGAGTTAAAAATACGTCCGGTAAAAATGACGTGGAAATCCACGTATTTATAAGAAAATTTGTAATTAATACACTTCAGCTCGGCACGTGCCAACTCACCGACAACTCGGCATTAATGCCATGTCAGCATGTTCGAGAGGTCCGAAAACCCGACACAAGGGAGCTTAGAGCAATTCGGGTTTCGGGTTTTGGGAAACACAAGACATAGAGCATGAGATGTTTAGATGCTTCACAGCTCCGAAAACCCGATACAAAGGACTAAATCGGACTTCGGGTATCGGGGAACAGGTGACACAAAACATGTTTTGAATAAGGCATGTTCCGATGCGCCGGAGGTCCGAAAACCTGAATTGACTCTACATGAAGCGGGTTTCGGGTTTCGGAAAACAGCGACACAAAGCATGTTTTGGATAGGTCATGTTCCGATGCGCCAAAGTCCGAAACCCGAATTTCTCTTAAAGAGGCAATATTGCAAAATCAACTTCAAAAATTTCGTAGGGGTTATCTGATCGTTTTGTCGTGAACTCAAAACGGAGATAACAGCTGGCTCCAGCTGGGGACTTTCTTTGTAATACCAAAGGAAGAGAACTCAGAATCTCTGGTCTTTATTCATTGGGCTACGGAGAAAAGAAGAAAAACCTGAAACAAAACAAAACAAAGAAAGAAAGAAAACCAAAAGCAAACACACAACAAAAAAGTAAAATATGTACAATGCAAGAGAGCATCTTGCATTAATGGTGGAACAACTTTAGATGTTGTCCACTGAAAGGCAACGGGAGTAGTCCTCCATCCAGATATGATAGAAGGAAACTATTTTCACCATTCAGCTCATGGATTTTGAAAGGTCCTTTCCACAAAGAATCAAACTTCCCGTGCATTCCTTTTTGTTCTCTCCTCTTATCCCAAAGCAACACCAAGTCTCCAATCTGGAAGTTACGCTGCTTTGATTTCTTGTCGAAAATTTTCTTCACTCTGCTCTGATGATCTGCGATGCGATCAACCACCTTGTTTCATTCCTCTTCTAGCCTGGCTAGGTACATAACTCTTTTCTCAATAGAGTTTTGAAAAGTCATATCTTCGACAGCTTTGGCCAATTTATAAGGCTAAGCAACTCTACTTTTGAGATAGGTATCTCAAAGATCAATCCGTATAAAGACCTAGAAAGGAGACATCCCTATGGCTCGCTTTGGAGTGATTCGATCAGCCCACAATGCATCATACAATGCTTTGTGCCATGTCCTCTGGTTTTCATCCACTAGTTTTCTAATTATGGTAACCAGGTTCTTGTTGCTGGATTCAGCTTGCCCATTGCCTTGAGGATAATAATCAGATGAGTGAGCCAGAGTGATGCCGAATCCATAGCAAAATTCTGTCAACTCGTGCGATGAGAAATTAGAGGCATTATCAGCTACAATCTTATGAGGTACACCGAATCTGACAATTATATTTTCCTTAAGGAACTTGCAAATGCAGATTCAAGTTTCTTTGCTTGATTGGTGCGGCTTCTACCCACTTGGTAAAATAGTCATGTAGCAATCAAAGACATAATTATGTCTCAGATCGGAGGCGTGATTCAATGTTCCAATGAAATCAATCCCCCATTGGCGAAAAGGTTCTTCAATCACTACAGGCTTCAGAGGAAGAGCTGCTAGCTTGGGGCGACCAACGAAATGTTGACAAGCTTCACACTTGGACACCCATTCTGCTGAATCCCGGAAGAGAGTAGGCCAATAGTACCTAGCTCGTAGGATCTTATACGCTGTTACAGAGGATGAAAAATGTCCTCCACATGCTAGGCTATGGAAGGACTCTAATAAATTTTCCTGTTGTGATTTATCAACACAACGCAGGAAAACACCATCAATACCTTTCTTGTATATTCCATTATTCCACAAAAGGTATTTTGTAGATCTCAGCTTGACTGTCCTCTTCTCCTTTTGGTTTAAATGCGGAGGGCATTCACCATAAGTTAGAAAGAAAGAAATGTCCGTGTACCATTCATCGGTCGTACTTACAAAAAGCACCATGGGCAGCTCTGAAGAAGTGTCTTGAGTCTTTTCACACTGCGCTTCGCATGATTTTCTCGTAATTAATTGGCACACTTCCCTTCCTCATACCAACTTGGTAGGCCTGATGTCCAAATCGAACTCCTGAACCTTAGCTATCCAAGTACCTCGTTGACTTCCCAACTCTTATTGAGTCAGAATGGATTTAACAGAAGTATAAGGAACGAGAACGAGAGTATGGGAATTCAGCACATAGTACCTGAAATCTTTTACTGCTCGTACCACTGCGTAAGCATGCTTTTCAATCTGTGACATCTTCAACTCATGTTCCTTCAACGGTCAGCTCATGAACATGATGGGAGCTTCAATGCCTTCCCCATTTTCTTGCATCAGGATGGCTGACACTGTGTGGGCAGAAGGCGTAGCTGTACATGATGAAATCTTTCTTGAAGTCTGGACATACTAAGATAGGAGCACAAGCAACTTCCCTTTTGATTTCTTCGAATGCAAGCTTCCCTTCTGTACTCCATCGAAATGGAACTTTTCCTTTCATCATTCCAACGATATCTTTGGTTTTGTCAGCGAAATCAAGTACAAACCTTCTCAGGAAATTAACCTTTCCAAAGAAAGAATGAACTCCGGTTTTACTTGTGGGTAGGGTAAGGCTCTGAATGGCCTTTACCCTTTCTGGGTCAATTTTGGTTCCTTCTCTAGTCACAATATGACCTAGCAATTTTCCTTCGGTCACCCCAAACATGGACTTCTTGGGATTTAATGAAATCCCGTGACGCCTGCATCTCAAAAGTACTTGCTCTAAATGATCATAATGATCACTCTGTTTTTTAGAGAAAACGGTCAAGTCATCTAAATACACAACTATGACCTTTCCCATCGCCCTCGAATGCCAAGTCCATAGCTCTCTAAAAGTGGCTCGACAAAGCGTTGATCAAGCCGAAAGGCATCCTCCTGTAAGCAAAGGTACTCCATGGGGTCGTGAAGGCCGCCTTGTGTTGATCCTCCGTTGTTACCTTGACTTGATTATATCCTCCGAAAATCCTTCGAGCATGGATAGAATTTCTGATCTAGTAATGCTTGTAATACCTAATCCATGATAGTAAGGGATAGTTATCCTTCGTGAGGACTGATTCAAGTTCCTGGGTCAACACGATCCGGATCTCGCCATTCTTCTTCCCGACAGGAACAATGTTAGCAATCCAAGTGGAGTGATGGATTGGAAAAATAATCCTAGCATCTAACATCTTCTGAATTTCTGCGAGGATAGTTCCTGAGATCTTGGGATTGTAATGTCTTTGCTTTTGTCTGTACGGCTTCACATCAGGCTTCAAAGGGATACTGTGCTGTACATCTTTGGGCTTGAAGGATTTCAAATCTGTATAAGACCAGGCCAACACATCAATGTATTTCTTCAAAAGCGAAGTGAATCTCACCTTCTCTTCAGGGGAACAACATTTCCCAATATTCACCATCCGAGGTTGATCAGACGAACCTAGATTGATTTGATCTACTTCAGAGGAAGAAGCTCCTTCAACTTGCCTTTTGTTTTGAATAAAACGATCATGCTTATCAAACAAGCCCTCCAAAGAAACCAAACCTTTTGGTATCTTGTTGCCTTTCAGCTGGATAAATTCACCATCAACCTCTTGATATGGATCTGAGATAGTTTCACGGAAGGCTGATTCTGAACCTTCAAAATATAACTCACTGAAATTGTCAGCCTTTTCTAGAAAAGCCAACACCTGTTGATCATCATTGAACACTTGCCAATGAGTTGCATTATCTGGGATACTGGGACGGTACACAATCTCGATAGAGTATGTATCTTGCTTGAACTGAGGATGAGGAAGAAGAAGGGATGCAGATACGGCCAAAGAATCAGCCTTGTCATTATAATCTCTCAAAACTGCCTTAATAGAAAATGCATCAAAGCATTCTATACTATCCCAAACTTTATTCCGGTAATGTTTCAACCGATCATTTTTCACCTGATAGATTCCCCTGACCTGGTTGACAATCAGCTCCATCTCCTTGAACCTTGAGATTTTGATTCCCTTCTGTCTGGCCATTTCTAATCCTAATAACAGGGCTTCATATTCAGCCGTGTTGTTAGTATTATCAAATTGCAACTTGTAAGCTGATGGGAAAATCTCGGAATTAGGAGATATAAGAACAACACCAAATACCGATCCGATCCGGTGTTAAGCACCATAAGTCGAATTCAAGCATCCAAATAGCATTAGGATCTTCTTCTTCGACATCTACAATGGGTATCTCTGAAGTCATGAAATAATTCCCAAAGCTAGCATCTTCGAAAAGAATTTGAGCTTTAGGATCATCTGATTTGGTCACCAAATACTTCGCCTGCGGTTCAGGAAGAAGAACCTGATGAACCCCATTGACTGGGATCTTAGCTTTGGTCCAATCCATATTAATCTCTCCTCCGACGTCCTTACAAAAACCTCTACCCAAGAGGATACCGTAAGGCATTAGGAATGTCAAGTAACTAGAATAGTCATTTTCACTCTCTTCTCGGGAAAGGCAACAAATGCAAAGCTCGTGCATCTTTGATTTAACCAAACAAAGGGACTTGTTTAGTTTCCATGGAATAGCACCGTCCATACGACTTAGTCAAAGTAAGCCCAAGGGCATGGGCCACTTTGCGGGCATAACATTATCGAGGCTCTAAGTCGATGATGTAATTCTTGAGTTTAAACCCATTTATAAGTAGAGAAAATAAAATGGTTCAATCTTTCTGAAGAAGCGGATGTCGATTGTTCTATGGTGGGAGTTGAGTAGGATTTGGAAGGAGACCTTTTGAAGGTGATGGAACAACCACTTTACTTCTGATGAACTTGGCCAGCTTTTCAAACTGTTCAGGATTCGACTGAAGGTATTCTACTTCCGACATTTGAATTTTGGTTCTCTTTGCATGATCAACAATATCAAAAGCAGTATAAGAAGGAGTAATGGTAGGCTCAGTTCTAATTACATGAGCTTGAGCTGAGGCACTGATCTTAGGAGAAGGAGAGTAAGGAGCAGCTGCCTTTTTGGTGACCTCTCTTTCAGTTTGTGCTGAAATAGGGGTACCCCTCTTAACTATGGCTATGGGAGGTTCCTTATTCTTCTCCTTAGTGTTTTCAAGAGGTTTTCTGGGATTCTGAGATTGGGACCGAGTGAAGACCGCAAATGACTGACCATCAGGCGCACATTCATCTTCATCGTATTCCAAATACCCAATGCTGGAGTCGCCAGCCGACTCCTCATAAGATTCATCGGCATATCCTGAAGCTTCAAAAGCCTCTAGAGAATCTGGTTCTTCTGGTTCTTCCCCTTCTTCAACTATTTCTACTGCTGCATTGATGGGAGGAGCTTCAATTGCTAGCCTCGGCTGAGCAGGAGTTAACCGTGGCCTATCTCTGGTAGGCGCACCATTGTTGTTATTGAAATTCCATCTAGGAATATCCCGATACGGAACATTGTTCACCTGTTGAGACATTTGCTTTTTTAAAGAAATTAAATCATTAGCCATTTTCTGAAACATAGGATCAGTATTACCTTGAGAAGAACCTTGATTTTTGAGTTTAGGTATGTCCTTCTTGATTCTTCCAGCCAAAATAAGATCATCTTCTATTTCAATAGTTGTTGACTGAGCAACAGCCAGATCTGGAATAACCGACCTTCTTAATAAAAAGCTCACATCAGGAGGCTGAGCATTAATGAAGAAGCATTTCTGATTCTCCGCAGTTGGAACAGCTATCTCCAGAATCTTCCGAATCAGTTTATTGAACTTTGCCACGAAGTCTCGCATGGGTTCATGAGATTCCTTCTTCATATGAGTAAGTTGAGCTAACAAGGCATGAGAATCTTCAGCTGGTTTGAATCGCGCTTCGAACTTGGTCTGCATGGTAGCCCAGTTGTGATGCATGCATTTGGAAGATAAAACCATTCAACCTTGCACCATGCAATGTTTCAACAAAATTCGAACAGAAACATCTTCGTGAGCTACTCCGAGGACGCCGCACGACGCTACAAATAAAGATGAAACATGTTCATCAAGATGTTGCTTCCATCCCCATTGAATTTGGGAATGTTTTTACGTGATCCATGTGGTAACTCATGCAATGGTGGAGTTAATGAAAGAGGACCAATAACTACGCCCAAGGCGCGGGCTGCTTTGCCATCCTTCTCAAAAGGTGCATATAGGGATCTGAGGTATCGGACAAGAGTAGTGCACGACAAGTTGCAGATGCTTCCGTTCCACGGGATCCGGTTTCTCAGTAGCATGGCGAAGAACTTCTCGGTTCGGTTAAGCAATGCTATTGGGGACAGGTTGAAATTGTGCTATTTGTAGCAAAGAACTCAAAGAGTGGGTCAATTTCACCTTGGGCTCGGTGGGACCGAGTGAAAATCTTCTGGCCAGCTTGAACCTGGGAAAGAGACCTTGTTGAAAATAAGGCAAATACGGAGTCGCGGACACCAAGAGGATAAGCTTTATACTATTGATCCAGTATCTCCCTGGCGGAGTGACCAAAAACTATTGGTTGGATATTTTGTCAACCCAAAATATGAGGTTCAACCACGATATATGGGATTAAATCCTCCTCAAAGACAGGTGAGGCTGCCTACTGCTACTAATCTAAAACACAGCAAAAACAAAATATATACAAGTATTCACACTAATCTAACCATCAGGGGGTTGGGATAGAATCCCCGAAATCTGCATTCACATGATTCAAAGGTATTGCTTTCGTAAATGAACGGGGTTAGAAACTACTACAATGAAAGAATCACAATGGAAAGGAAATGAGAGAAACGTATTTTCTTTCGAGTAAACGCAGAGCACAAATAATCATACGAGCTTTAGATCATAAATATAATGTCTCGAGATGATTAGAAACACTAAGATGCTATGCAAAGAATAGCTTAAGATCATGAACATAAGAACAACATGTCTTAAGTAAGATATATCTCATAATGCAAAGTTTGTAAAATATCAACTCCTATTCTTCAAAATTATTGAATGAAAACACGAAGTTTTTCTTCTTTCCAATAGCTCCGAATATTCCAAAAATCTCAACCCTTTAGAATGCATAAGCATCCCTTATTTATAATAAAAGGAAACGAGAGAAAATAGGATAAATCCTAGAAAATAGTGTTCTTTAAAATAGAGTTCTATTTTGCTTGACTCTCACGCAGGAGACCAAGTCAAAATTTGCTTCCTATGTGACGAAACAGAAATGAAAAAGACATGTCAATTTCAAGATTGAAATGACATGAAACATTGGGACTTAGTCTGAATCGTCATCCTTTGCTCCTTCATCTTTTTCTTCCTCCAGCTGAGACTGTTTGTTCTGAAATTCTTGGAACTTCCGAATTATGCCTTGCATCTCGTTCTCATCAGTATGATGGGAATGATCATTCCAAATTTAAGTTTCATGAGTATCGCTGGCATTGCCGGGAAGCTTTTTCAATCCTTTGTTGAGCTTTCTTAAGGCCTCCAAAGAATGTTCAATCCTTACAAACCGATCAATGATCTCAAGACCAAATCCGTGCATTGGTTCATGTTGAACAGACTCTTGGAATTGTTTGAAGAGATCATCCGCTGATAGGATACCTGAGTTCCCAACTGACACCTTTGGACAAATCTTCAGCAATTCTTCTTCTAGATCACTTTTTCCATCAATCAATTTATCCCTTGATTCTCTCAACTTACTACAGTCTTCATTGAGAATCTTTACTCTGAACCTGATGGCTTTGGTCAGCTGAAAATGCTTATCCGTATGCGGGAGAATACCTTCTTCTACTAAGAGATGTGCTTTGGTATTTGCTTTAACACATGGAGAGCTTCAAAAGTCAAATCAAGATGTCCAATTTCTGAAAGAATTCATCATCCATCTTCTCTCCTCCTTCGAATGTCCCCTAAAGATCGATGAACTTTCACAACGTCTTGAATTACTTCCTTCCCCTGTTGGAGCAACCTTTGGATCCATTCATCAACCACCCTTCCTTTTTTAGCAATCTTTTCAATCAGTAGGACCGGCATGAGAAATCGAATCCGGCATAGACGAAGAAGGTGGTATGGATTCAAGGGGTTTTGAGAGTTTAAGCAAAACCTCTGTCAACTTCTCCACTTTTCTCTTAAGCTCATCTCTGCTGTCTTTTGTTTCTTTTAACTTTTGGCATAACACGTTTGTGGCATCCCCCAGCATCTTGTTGCGCCCTTCTACCGTCACTTTCCCTAGAGCCACCCCCGGTAATCTTATAATCGAGGCTATTATATCGTCTCTAGAGCCACCCCTCGTTATCGATAATCGAGGCTGTTATATCCTCTCAAGTTTTGTCGGTCGAGGGAGTGGCAATCTCTGTGAACTTATCTCCTGAAGCATCCACCAAAACCCTTGAAACTATTTTGGGCTTCTTGGCTGACTTTGTAGTAGGAGCCTTGAGTGAGCTGAAATCAAAGGCTGGTAGGGGTACAATTACCTTCCTCTTCCTCGAGTTTTCTCGAGTAGCATATTGCGCGCCTATCGGAGGAAGTTGCCAATGTTGTAGAAACTGGTATCCCACTCTCAAGGGGAGAAGATTCTACCAGTGGAGGAGGAATAGTTACCAATGTGGTAGTAGATCCAATAAAAAGAGGCACAGGAGGGGGCGTGTTGGTGATCACTTGGGTTCCAGGTAGAGAGGGGTGAGTCCCGAGAAAATACTCGCCATGATCAAGAAGTGGATGGAGAATGAGGAGGTAGGAGTGGTTGTGAGGGGGAGGCGCAGATTCGACTCCAAAGCACGGGATGCAAGAGACAAGGTCTCTTGATTTAGTAATCAACAAATGATGAAACCGGAGGCGAATGCTTCCTCCTTCTTCCAAATTAATTTCTCCTATTTCTCGGTGGTGTTGGTGATTCTCGGCACATCCACCGTTTACTGAGAAATAATTGAAGAGATTTGTCTTTCTTTCCTCTTCTTGACAAACCCGACTTTTATAGGCCCCTAGAGGATTTTTGTCCTTTTCCATTTTTTGGAGAGGCCCCGCCTCGAAGTAGCTAACTTTGAAAACTTATCATCTTTAAAATTCATTCCCCAATAGAAAGCCATGCTTTGGTGCGAGCAAGGATTAGAGCTGACCTATACTCGAAATGGAGGCTTTTTCAGCCGATCGACCAATCAATAGGTGGGAAAACATATTGATCTTCATTTATCCCATCATAGGAAAGATCCAAAACACTTTCATTATCACTGGTACCTTCCCCGGTAAATCAGCAAGCTCCGGTGTTTGAATCTCAAAGCAATTGTCAATATGCTATTATCCTTTCGTAAACAACAACCTCATTACGCGAGATCGATCCAAATATCCTCTATGTTTGGCCTCGTGCAGATGCAGGGTTCCATACGCCCTGAGTACTCCTCGGATGTCAAATCCGTCTCGAGGCTTCATATGCTTCTTTAACTTGTCCTGAAGCTCATGGACAACATTTTTAGCCTTCACTACTGTTGAACAAGTGTATCTCCCAATAGAAATTGGGAAGGATACAGCAGCCTTATGTTTACTTTGTTGGAATTTATGGAAATCCAACAGCTGCCTAACCAATTCCATCAATATCAGTTTATCCCCTGGATATCGGGGCAGGCGAAAAGGATCTCCCGAGTACATGACCACCCGAAGATATGTAAACTTCTTGAATTGTAAGAAGATACATCCCCATTTGGAAACTTCGGCCCAAGCCTCATCTGAGACTCTTGTCTTCCTCAATTCAGGGTTTAGCCTGCAGATGTTTTCATAGAAGAAGGCATCATTCACCCTTCTGAATTGGTCTTTGGATCCCTTCTTTGTCAATTGAGGGAAGTATTGATACACACAGTTTCACCGCTTTTCTTCCCTTAGTAGCCACCAGGATAGTTCCTCATCCTTTGCTGCGTATATATGACATATGAAGACATAAAATTTCCCATTGACAAGACCATTGTCATTTGGGAATTAATCTCATTGCTAATGAGAGTGCCCTGAGTCCAATCCTTGCATTTGATTCTTCTTGATGGTGATCATGAATTGATGCATCCATCCTTGAGTACATTCAATTCAGAAAACCAAAAACTCGATTTCAATAGAGTGATGATGTCATTGATTTCTTGGATGAAATCACTCTTGGGGATAAGTCTTGGAAATGCGAGACAACCGGCTTGGCCTTGATCGGAACTTCTTGTTTACATGTTTGATGTAGTCCTCCCTGATCATTGTCCCAAAGCTTCGAAAGGACTTGATGTCCAACTCTCCATACTCTTTCAAAATTGGGAAGTTTAAGGAGGTCATCAGTATCCTCCATCCAATTTGATCACTACTTCACACGCTTTGACTTCTCACATAACGAGAAGTCAGGTTGTCATAACTAGAGGCACGAGGCCAAGATGAATTTTGACACCTTTGAGGACATGGGAAAACCCAGCTACGAGAGGCAAGCCACTACTCGGTTATAGATTTCATCCATGGAGTTTGGAAGGAACTCCTTACCTACTCCGTGAAATCTTCAATATCTATATTCCCGAGCTCGTGTCTCGGATGTCGTAGTTGTAATCAATATATGATGTAGACTCCACCTTTTTAAACTTGTATTTCATTCTTCCCGACTTCTCTGTCTTTTCTTGAGATGGACCAGGGTCCGACATGAAGGATGTCGAAGGAAGAAAGTTCCGGAGATCAGGGGATGTCGAGCAATCGTGAAAACCCGATCTTGGATATGCTCTAAGAACGGAAGAGTCCGATCTCGGCGAGGATGTTGGGAAATCCAGGAAACCCGATGCGCTGAGAGTGTCGGAAACTCTGGAAAGTCCGGCATGCCAAACCTTCATATACTTCGGTCTTCGACCTTTGCATGCCCTGTAAAACCTTGAAGAAGGAAAAACAGGGTTTTTTGTTGAATTTTAAACATCACGATCTCCTTTTTTATCATTCATGTACCAAGCACATAAGAAAATTCCGAGGAAATAAAACCAAGTGGTAATTTCAAAATATAGACCTAAAACCTAAACCCCTTTTTAGAACACGACTCGAGAAAGAAGAAAAATCCCTCAAAACCCGGTTAGAAAACGAGGGAAGGATTCACGCGTAATCAATCCATAAAACTAGGAACAAAGAATGGAGAGAGAAATACCTTTAACCAGAAAGGAAAGAT